>OY720348.1:15669945-16269945 GCA_963082975.1 Labia minor
AACTAACTAACTAACAATGTTAAATTTAAAAAATTAATAGAAATATAGTATTTTTTATTGTAATATTTAAATTTTGTCAATATTTAATTAAAATCATTACTACCACTAGTGCCAGAATAATCAAAAAATATACGTTGAGTACTTATTTTTGGTGAGCTGTATTTATAAAATATTTTGAAGAAACCAATATTATTTGAAGAGAATTGAATTTGCCATCAGGAAAAAGATGATACATGAAAATAAAAGAAAAACAAAAGACATATATAAGATTGAGTATTCAAAATATAATACATTTTTTTTATAACAAAAAGTACTAACCTCGGAGTTATAAATAGGTTGCCCACTCGTAGTAAGTCACTCGACGATATCGATCAACTCGTTACTTCTCACCATCACCCTCCATATATAGTAGTGGTCCAAATTTGTTTCGTGAATCCATGTTCTTTCAGATGAACTAATAGAGAAATTGAAAATATTTAAATTATTAAATACACTTTTTTTTATATTCAAATTAATAATTTAAAACATTAAATTAAATTTTAACCTTATATTCTAAACTATGCATGACGAATTAAATATAAAAAATAATAAAAAAAAAATTGTCTTGATCATAGCTCTTTTGTTATTTCATGAATAATTATATAAATAAATATCATTAATGAAAAAAAAAAGGCATTTTTAATTTTTTTAATTTAAGGAATACTTTCATATTAAATATTAATTTTTATTTATTTTGATAAATGTATTAATAGACAATTATCTACAGATATATCTATACTCTACTATATTTATTTAAATTTATTGTTAGAAACTAGAATAAAACAAATTCAGTCGAATGTCAATTTCTTTTTCTTTTTGTTAATTTATGAATATTTATATATCTATCGATACAACTTTTATTGATTTTCTACTTAAAAATTAATTGAATATGTAATTATAATTTTTAATTATATTTTGTTGATATATCAACTTTACCTCTGATGAGATGTGATTGCTTTTTCTATATGTATCAGATATATTCTTCAGCCGACGACTTACATCAAACCATAACAAGCTAAAAAAAAAGGAACAATTATTTAAATACCTTAACTCGTATAATAATAACATCAATATAGTAATTTAAAAGCATAAATCAATTTTTTTCCAAATAAATATCAACTATAATTCTATATTTTCTTACTTTTAATCACTTTTAATAATAAGCACAATATCTAATCTAGCCCCTCTATGTGTGACTTATTAATTCTTATTTAATTTAGGTACTCTGTTCTTTATTAGAAACCTAATCAAATTGATTTATTTTCAATAATAATATGAGAGATTGAATTTCAAGTGATTTATTTTTATTATTTATTTTATAATGCATTTTCACTGATATTCAATAAATATTTTAATAAACTTGTCGATTTCTTAGAAAATAACGGATAGATATCAATATTAAAAAAATAAATAAAATTATATTGAAAAAATAATGATTTTTCAAGAGTTTATAATTATTTTAGATAAATTCAATCGCAATGAAAAAAATAAAAGATAAAAAAAAAATCACCCTGCACTTTTCTAGAATAAATTTTAATACAAATACAATAAATATATATATTCAATATATATTATTGAAGATTGAAGATTGAATATATATATATATATATATATGATATTATTTAGTATAAGAATATTTAGTTACACATAGGCAATTACGTTAGTATATATCAATTAAATATTAACTAATTCTCTTAGAATAGAGGATATGTTATAGAAAAAGTTCAAATTTATAGAACAAGATGATTTATGCTCCAATTTCATTACTAAATTTGGGCTTCTATTCTAATATATACAAATAAAACAATTGAAACTTAAAAAAAATAATTATAGTAATTAATATCAGAGAATTAGATTTTAAACTAATCGAAATCTTTAATAATGTTTTTAATCAACAAATATTATTTTTTATATTAATTATCTATTTCATCGAACTAGCATTAAAAATCTATTATTTGTAGTCTTATTTCGAAATTTAAATAAATGTTTTTCTTTTTAATATAAATAAAATTGAATTTTATTTATAAATACCTTACTTTATTGTTCAGGAGAATTCTGTCTGAATTGAATTTGATTTTTCTTATATATATATAATATTTTATTTTAATTCCACCACAAGTATTCTTATTTTATATAGAGAGATAGTACTACTCCCAATTATCTAAACAATTTATAATTTAATGTTTTTTTATTTTATATCAAACCAGAAACTATCATGATTTATGTAAATGCACCACCCCCATCCTTGGATATCAAGACTCACTATGAACAAGTCAGAACTCGTTCAATAATTTATATTAAATTAATAAATAATAATTCTAGTATAATTCTCAGAATTTTTAAAATATATCAATATTTAGTTTCATTTCCGACAATTAACCAAATATCCTTTCTTTTATTCTAATAGTTCACATTTGAATTGATTTAATAAAGTGATACCAGATAATTTCATGACAAGAAAAAATAAAAAACATTGAAATTGAATTGAAATTGTAACTAAAATATTTATCGCCTTTAAATTAATATATAATAAATAAATATCACCAATTTAAACTATTTTTATTTTTAAGTAATATCGGATAAATATTATATAGATTGGAATCAATTTCTAAAAGATTGTTATTCTCTGAATAGAAATTTCATATGAATTCTTCAATCTTAAATATTATGATTAATATTATTTATCTTCTTCACCCAACTACAATATATTATATGTATCCTATTTCGAATTTAAAAAATAAACGTTATATATTCTCTTAATATTACTATAAATAAAATTTAATTTTGATTATCTGTCTAGAGGAAATCAATCAATACATTCTTTATAAAATTCTTTCTGTATGTAGATAGCATTATAAGAGAGAATTTTAGTAATTTTTTTAAATTTTGTATTTTCAGTGTCGGGGATGGATGTCTAACTAAAAGGGGCTCCAACTTTTTAAAATCTCCAATTCATAAATATAGTTCATTATCATCCAGTACGTATTTTAAACTCTAATTCAAATATTCTATTGAATTTAAAAATATACTATTTGTAAATAAAATACTTATTGCCTTGTCTTTTATTTACAAATTTGTAATTCATACTAATCCTTTCAAATAAATGCCACCAATCAAAATTGGCTTATTTAACATTTTGAAAGTAATATCGGGCTTAAATTGTATAGAATCGAAATAATTTCAAATATATAGATATTCACTGTATAAAATTTAAATTTAACCGAAATTTTTGCATTTTACTCTCATCCTAAAATATGATATTTAATATTAATTATCTTCTTCCTCTAAATTTGCAATTTACATTATTTGTAGCATATCTCAAAGTTCAAATAAACGTAATTCTCTTTATATTTAATCAAATTTAAGGCATATTCTTTCTTTAAGATATTGGAAATGAAAAATTCACTGCGTTCTTTTTAAAAGTTTGTTGTGTATCTTTAGAAGAATTTCAGGAGATTTTTTTAAATAAAATATATTCGAATAAGCGTGTTTAAAATAAAATAAGGGCACCAAAAGTGTTATTATTTGAAAAATAATTATTTACTCTACAGTTTTACAAAACTATCATCATTAAGAAATATTAATATTAATGATATAAATTTTATATACTTTTGAAAAAATATTATACTGATTTAATACATATCCCGCCATCTATTGCGATTAGTGTTGACTACATTTAAAAGTTTTATTTTCAAATATTATTTTCAATATTATTCATATATATATATATATATATAGCAATAATTAAAATTAAAATTAAATAAATTATAATTAAACTGATTTAATATTAAAAATAATTATGATTCTATTAAAGGAGAAATACATGTATAAATCAAAAAAATTGAAAAAAATCTCTCAACCAAGAATTGAAATCTAATTTCTAAATTATGATGAAATTCAAATATCTTGTTATATACTAGGCGTATATGTTACCATCTATAAAATACTATAAAATAAAAAAAATTAAAATATATAAATACATATACAATACTTACAATGGATTGATTAATGGTAGGTAATGGAGTCGACAAACACTTCAACCGGATCATCGTCTTCACTCCCTGGAAAACAAAGACCAATATGAAATAATGTTTTCCTGGAATAATTCATATTGGAAATCTACTCACCTGTTTGATGGATCCGTAAAAGTGAAAGATTGCCATTAATATTGATCGATGATACATGAAAAACAAGAATAAAAGACATATCTATTAAGACTGAAAATAGATTAGAATAATATTAAAATATTTCTTAAAAAAATACTTACGGCGGGGTTTTCACCCCTTGCAATCGCCCGAAGGATGATGATGATTTGGAAGTCATTATGTTCTTCAATCTCTCTCTTGATTCTGGAATGGTGGACATCAAGTAAAACTAAAAAATTAAGAAAACATTTCACTTAGTAATTTAATATACGCGTGTAGTATCTTTATAAATTCATCAATGTAAAAATATCTGGATTATTTTGAAATGATATTGTATTCATAATTCTACTCACAGATGCGCTTATTCTTATTAGCTCCTTCCATCATTGCTTAGTGATCAGAGAGTATCATCATCCACGGGTACGCGAACATATCTGATAGTGATAGATAAAACATATGGTGATATATTAAAAATTAATTAAAACCTTTTTTAAACTTAAAAAATAATACTTGAAGAAGATAATAGTGAAATAATGTTTTTAATAGGTCTTCTATTTTATTTTATCCTTTTATAGAAATTTCTATAATATACCATCATTAATTAATATTTCAAATTTAATTCAATGAATATTTATATTGAATAGTATTTAATAGAAATTGAGATATCTCTCTTAGGAATGGGATTGATTATACATTAATGGTGTAATTTAATGAAATTTTGGACAGTAAGAGTACATGTAGATAATATTTTAAAATTTAAAATATTATTTCAAAATAAATTATTTAAATAGTAGAAAAAATAAATAAAATTCTTACCCATTTTTTATTTTCCTTTTTAGTAACCTTCAAATTAGGTAGATGAAATCTTATGCTCGCTCCATTCCATTCAATGTAGATCTAAAAACAAGGTATAGATTCATAATTAGTTTTGTGATTTCGAAATATTTACTTGTATATATTATTTATTATATCCAGTGTATTCTTCTATATTGTAAGTTAGAAAAATCAAAGAATAATTAGTAAAAAACAAAGAAAGTTTTTTAGATTTATTTTAACATTTTTGAAGAAGAATTACTTTCACAAAAATTTCAGTTCTAACAATAAAGGCCATTTAAAAATTATGTAATTTTAATTATTTTTAAACATATTGATATTATTTCATGAAATATTATAGAAATAAAAATTCAACTCACCGATGAGATGCCTTGCAGTCGTTGTGAAGTGATGCGATGAACCTTTGAACTGCCCCAACAAACCACCAAACCAAGTTCTTCAAATGATGCTCTTCAGACAATGAAAAGAAAAAGAAATAGAAAAAAAGATCATTAGTTAGAGTTGACTAGAATAGGAGAGAATAACGTCCCAAAAAAGAGGATATAAATTGTATTTCAATTGAAATATACATATAACCTACCGTGGAGGCTACTTCATTGCGCCCTGATGTCTTCCCTGTACAGTCTATCCTATGCCAGACCCAATTCTATGGCACGGATGGCCATCTAATAATATTGTCTATCTTCGTGCAAAACACTCTTCTTGCTAGAAAAGATTGCAATCACGGAAACGGGAAAAAAAAACACTCCCGAACGCGCTTATTAGACACAGTATGGTCTATTTTCTGTTTTAACTACCGAAGAAATGCGTAATTTAGAAGAAGAAGGAAAAAAAAAGAAAAAGAAAAGCATAGATTAAGTGGGAAGCCGTTTGTGAGTATCTGTGAATCAGCTGAGAGTGACTTGGAGTTTTTGGATTACGATTGAACACCACATTCGTGGCAACCTGTAAAAAATGCCTACCTACCTACAATGGGGATTCATGGCGTCCTCCATAGTGGGAGGAACACTCATGAAAATGAGACTAACCTTAGCTCCAAGGTAGTCAATACATCCTGGCGGGCTAATCCCATTAAGGAACATTGTTGAACTACCTTCACGAATGCCTGTCCAATTCCATAGAGCCACGTCCAAGCTACTTTCAGTGATACACATTACTTTACACAAACAAGGGAATCGTCATTAAAAAAAAAAAATGACGATTTGGGAAGCACAAAACACATGCAGATAAACAATCCCTTAACATTTTCTGGCACATACCCGTCTCCACCCACTATATACTAAATAGAAAATACTAAAAAGGTGTTCCCTTTAATAGTTAGAAGCTTGCAAAAACCAAACACCTTTTTTCTATTCTATTCTAAAATATTAATAATTCATTAAATTTAATGTTTCTAGTTTCTATCTATATTTATTGGCTACCACAAAGGTTTGGAAGCGATGACTCAGGAGGCATTTTCTTGAAGCATTCCTTTATCTGTAAATCCCTAACAACAAACGATTAAGCCAAAAAAATAAATAATCACCCCCCATACGCAACCTATCAGGCTAACAATTCTAAATACCTTTAAAGGAATTGATGATTCAGTAGATTGTAGATTTGCCATCCTTATTCTTCTATCTTCCAATTATTTCTGTCTTCTAAGGTAGCATCTGAAAAACTCTAATCTAACTAACTAACTAACAATGTTAAATTTAAAAAATTAATAGAAATATAGTATTTTTTATTGTAATATTTAAATTTTGTCAATATTTAATTAAAATCATTACTACCACTAGTGCCAGAATAATCAAAAAATATACGTTGAGTACTTATTTTTGGTGAGCTGTATTTATAAAATATTTTGAAGAAACCAATATTATTTGAAGAGAATTGAATTTGCCATCAGGAAAAAGATGATACATGAAAATAAAAGAAAAACAAAAGACATATATAAGATTGAGTATTCAAAATATAATACATTTTTTTTATAACAAAAAGTACTAACCTCGGAGTTATAAATAGGTTGCCCACTCGTAGTAAGTCACTCGACGATATCGATCAACTCGTACTTCTCACCATCACCCTCCATATATAGTAGTGGTCCAAATTTGTTTCGTGAATCCATGTTCTTTCAGATGAACTAATAGAGAAATTGAAAATATTTAAATTATTAAATACACTTTTTTTTTATATTCAAATTAATAATTTAAAACATTAAATTAAATTTTAACCTTATATTCTAAACTATGCATGACGAATTAAATATAAAAAATAATAAAAAAAAAATTGTCTTGATCATAGCTCTTTTGTTATTTCATGAATAATTATATAAATAAATTTCATTAATGAAAAAAAAAGCCATTTTTAATTTTTTTAATTTAAGGAATACTTTCATATTAAATATTAATTTTTATTTATTTTGATAAATGTATTAATAGACAATTATCTACAGATATATCTATACTCTACTATATTTATTTAAATTTATTGTTAGAAACTAGAATAAAACAAATTCAGTCGAATGTCAATTTCTTTTTCTTTTTGTTAATTTATGAATATTTATATATCTATCGATACAACTTTTATTGATTTTCTACTTAAAAATTAATTGAATATGTAATTATAATTTTTAATTATATTTTGTTGATATATCAACTTTACCTCTGATGAGATGTGATTGCTTTTTCTATATGTATCAGATATATTCTTCAGCCGACGACTTACATCAAACCATAACAAGCTAAAAAAAAAAGGAACAATTATTTAAATACCTTAACTCGTATAATAATAACATCAATATAGTAATTTAAAAGCATAAATCAATTTTTTTCCAAATAAATATCAACTATAATTCTATATTTTCTTACTTTTAATCACTTTTAATAATAAGCACAATATCTAATCTAGCCCCTCTATGTGTGACTTATTAATTCTTATTTAATTTAGGTACTCTGTTCTTTATTAGAAACCTAATCAAATTGATTTCTTTTCAATAATAATATGAGAGATTGAATTTCAAGTGATTTATTTTTATTATTTATTTTATAATGCATTTTCACTGATATTCAATAAATATTTTAATAAACTTGTCGATTTCTTAGAAAATAACGGATAGATATCAATATTAAAAAAATAAATAAAATTATATTGAAAAAATAATGATTTTTCAAGAGTTTATAATTATTTTAGATAAATTCAATTGCAATGAAAAAAATAAAAGATAAAAAAAAAATCACCCTGCACTTTTCTAGAATAAATTTTAATACAAATACAATAAATATATATATTCAATATATATTATTGAAGATTGAATATATATATATATATATATATATATATATGATATTATTTAGTATAAGAATATTTAGTTACACATAGGCAATTACGTTAGTATATATCAATTAAATATTAACTAATTCTCTTAGAATAGAGGATATGTTATAGAAAAAGTTCAAATTTATAGAACAAGATGATTTATGCTCCAATTTCATTACCAAATTTGGGCTTCTATTCTAATATATACAAATAAAACAATTGAAAATTAAAAAAAATAATTATAGTAATTAATATCAGAGAATTAGATTTTAAACTAATCGAAATCTTTAATAATGTTTTTAATCAACAAATATTATTTTTTATATTAATTATCTATTTCATCGAACTAGTATTAAAAATCTATTATTTGTAGTCTTATTTCGAAATTTAAATAAACGTTTTTCTTTTTAATATAAATAAAATTGAATTTTATTTATAAATACCTTACTTTATTGTTCAGGAGGTCTGAATTGAATTTGATTTTTCTTATATATATATAATATTTTATTTTAATTCCACCACAAGTATTCTTATTTTATATAGAGAGATAGTACTACTCCCAATTATCTAAACAATTTATAATTTAATGTTTTTTTATTTTATATCAAACCAGAAACTATCATGATTTATGTAAATGCACCACCCCCATCCTTGGATATCAAGACTCACTATGAACAAGTCAGAACTCGTTCAATAATTTATATTAAATTAATAAATAATAATTCTAGTATAATTCTCAGAATTTTTAAAATATATCAATATTTAGTTTCATTTCCGACAATTAACCAAATATCCTTTCTTTTATTCTAATAGTTCACATTTGAATTGATTTAATAAAGTGATACCAGATAATTTCATGACAAGAAAAAATAAAAAACATTGAAATTGAATTGAAATTGTAACTAAAATATTTATCGCCTTTAAATTAATATATAATAAATAAATATCACCAATTTAAACTATTTTTATTTTTAAGTAATATCGGATAAATATTATATAGATTGGAATCAATTTCTAAAAGATTGTTATTCTCTGAATAGAAATTTCATATGAATTCTTCAATCTTAAATATTATGATTAATATTATTTATCTTCTTCACCCAACTACAATATATTATATGTATCCTATTTCGAATTTAAAAAATAAACGTTATATATTCTCTTAATATTACTATAAATAAAATTTAATTTTGATTATCTGTCTAGAGGAAATCAATCAATACATTCTTTATAAAATTCTTTCTGTATGTAGATAGCATTATAAGAGAGAATTTTAGTAATTTTTTTAAATTTTGTATTTTCAGTGTCGGGGATGGATGTCTAACTAAAAGGGGCTCCAACTTTTTAAAATCTCCAATTCATAAATATAGTTCATTACCATCCAGTACGTATTTTAAACTCTAATTCAAATATTCTATTGAATTTAAAAATATACTATTTGTAAATAAAATACTTATTGCCTTGTCTTTTATTTACAAATTTGTAATTCATACTAATCCTTTCAAATAAATGCCACCAATCAAAATTGGCTTATTTAACATTTTGAAAGTAATATCGGGCTTAAATTGTAGTACCGGGACTTCGAGCCTCGGCTCGGTACTTAGGTTAAAAAAAATGTTTCATTATTTTTGGGTTTGACTGGTAATATTAATACCTGGGACACCGAGCTGATATCCAATTCTTTAATTATTTATTACAATTATTAAATGTTGTATCATTGCACGTATCTGTTTAAAATGAATGGAATTATATTGTAAATATTATTGTAAATATATTGTAAACGATTTATTGTTGCCCAAAGAAAGGGCAGATGTAGATCTTAATAGGAAAATAAAAAAAAAAAAAATCTGATTAAAATGAATTCAACCTGGATCCTCAGTGGCGCAACCAGGGGGGGGGGGTTTGGGGGGTTATCCCCCCCCCAGGAGAGAAAAATATAAATTGCTGTATATTATGTAATATATTATAAATAGAAAAGTAAAAACATAATCCTTCTTTTTATTTGAAATAAAAATAATTCTTAAATAATTCTTAGTGTATAATACGATTATTTTATTTTAAAAAAATTTTAACAAAAATAAAACTTGCTTATTTTTTCGTACAGAATTAATTATAAGAAATAAAAAATTATTTTATTATTTCTCCTAAATCATAAAAAACAAAAGACTCAATATAAGATTACTAGATGATTGTGAGATTTTCCAATTTGACTATTATTTAAATACTAACTGCTCCGAGCGCCTCCCCCTGTACCCCCGAGTGATACATAGTATTTGGTTGAAAGTCTGTATGTAAAAGGTTTTCATCCATTTTGTTTCAATCAGTATAAGTAGATAAGACATATTTGTTTTCTTGGAAAATATATTTTAATTTAATCACACAGTAAATTAATTATATATTATTATTGTATATGTTATATTTATCTAACTCTGTGTCTATACAGTTTTCGAAAGTTCTTAGCCGCAGCATCCACTTTTCTCTAAGAGTCCCTATCCTGAGCTACAACCAAATCCTACCCTGTCCCATCTCTCCCATGTCCCTTCCTTCATTGTCCACCCACCTTGGTCTTTGGTCTTCCACCGGATGTTTCCCAATATTTGTGGCTCTTTATTTTACATATATATGTATAAAACATGATAACGATTAAAACGAATGTTTAATAATAATGACGAAGTAAACGCCTATTATAATAATAGCAGACCCGGAAAAGCTTCGCTTTTGCATGTGTGTCTGTATACATATCTACGTATATGATAACTGAACACTTAATAATAATAATAATAATAATAATGTATTAAATGAATATAATTGAAATTTTAGTTTTAATTGCACTTTTTTTGGTTTTTATTTTTATTTATTTTTATTGGAATTATTACAAATAATAATAATAATAATAATATACCGTTTAATACGTGAAAATAATAATAATAATAATAATAATAATTTATTAAATTAATATAATTGAAATTTTATTTTTTATTATTACATTTTTATTTTTATTTTTTACCGACCGACGATAGTAAGGGAGGTATTGTTTTGACACCAAATTGCACATGTGGAGATTTTTACATATCTCCACGAATATTTCTAAATTTAAAATTATATGACGTCACCCAGCCATTCATGACGTCACAGCCTGGTCTTACATATATATTACAAATAAAATAAAATTAAAAATATTTATGTTATGTCCATATCTGTTTTTTTATTACATTAATAGATATATTAAAATTATTTGAAATTGTTTCTGTAGCTGGAAATTAATTTACTTCAAACCGTCGGTCGGTTCGGACCTGGCCACAGGTCAACTTATTTTGTTAATAATTTATTTTTATTTTTTATTTTTTTTGTTAATAATTATTACATTTTTATTTGTTCGAAAATTATTTCTACTTTATTAATTGTTAATAGTTATATTACATTTTAATTAACAGTTTTCGGAATAAGTATATTCTCTTATTTTATAGAGATTTTTATTGTTTGTCTCAAAAGAGAGTCTACCTACAATATTACATTACCATTGTATGATTCAAAATAAAATTCAAAATATTTAATAGTACATGACATGATCTTAGTATTAATTTATTTTCATTATATTAGATTGATTAATAAAATTCAAAATATTTAATAGGACATGACATGATCTTAGTATTTTTCCCTTCCCAGAATATTTGCTAATATTACATGTTGGAGTTCCAATTACCTGCATATTTAATGGCAATTTCAATGCTGAATATACTTTTAAACAAAAAATTAAAAAAATTTGAAGAAAGTAAATGGAATTATTATAATTAATAAATCTATATATAAATTTAATAAATATTCAAACAATAATTGAAACAATATAAATAAAACGATTCAATATTTTACTTACATTGTGATTTATATTTCTACTATTTTTATTACAACTGTTATTATGGGTATGTTATTTTTGACAGTTTAAAAAAAATTAAAAATATTTGAATGTTTAAGTTTTTATGTAGCGCCATCTGTCGATAGTTTTGTGACTCTACAGACTGTTACCAAAATATTACTAATTAAATTAATTTTGGGTAAATTAATTTTGGATAAATTAATTTTGGATAAATTAATTTTGGATAAATTAATTTTGGATAAATTAATTTTGGATTTAACTACACTAAAACCTTCCCTGGGATGCCCACAACAATCCCTGAAAGTTTCACCTTAATCGGACGGGTAGTTTTTGAGTATTTGACAGACACACAGACACACAGACATTGCTTTTTATATATATAGATAAAATAAATAAAAATATTACTCAAATTCTAAATATTTTTTATTAATAATACATTAATTGCTAATTTCATAAAAATTATGAAGCGAAGACTAATTTTTTTCAAAATGGAAAAGGGTAAAAATCCCTAAAGGAAAAAATCCATAAAACCGAAAATCCCCAAAAGCCCATATTCATTTTTACCTAAACTTAATAATAAAGGAGTTATTTATAAAAAAACTATTTTAAGATTTCGAAAGCTTTTCGTCCGCCCGTAGTTTTTTTTTTTTTTTTTTTTTATTTAACTTCAAAAAATACACTAATTCCACATCCGCCTTATTTGAGGCAATAGAAGAACATTTACAGGTTAAAACTCAATATATACATAAAATATATACAATAAGTAATAGAGGAGTATTATGAGGGGAGGATCAAGAAAGAAAGATGATAATGGGAGGGGGATAAGACTAGACAGGATTAAGAAAGGAAAATAGGTGTTGAGGATATTATGAGGACAAGTAGAGAAGATGGAGCGATTCACTTGAATCAATCCGTCGGCCCATTAGTCAAAGGAGAATTGAGTCTGTCGTGTATCAAGTCGTTAGGTCTAAGTCTTTTTAGTCTTCTGGTTAGTCCCTGTGTGTGAGTAAGTTGTCTCGCTTTGTCGTTAACATGGTTTTGAAGTCTGTTGAGGTAGCGTATGCTGTTTAACTGCACCTCCTCCGCCACAGTTCTAACATTGAGATCTCCATGGATTATCTTATTAGATATGTACCATGGAGCGTTGACCATTGCCCTCAGTGTCTTGTTTTGGAATTTCTTTATTATGGACATATTAGTATTGCTCGTTGTTCCCCATAATTGAATACCATATGTCCATATTGGTTTGATCAGCATATTGTATACCAATAGTTTGTTGTCTAAAGTCATTTTAGATTTGCGTCCTATCAGCCAATATAGTTTATGTAGTTTTAATTGTAGTGGCAGCATATTTTGAAAGAGAAATCATGTCCCTAAGAAAAAATCCTTAAATGCCAAAAGTTTTGAAGCTCTATAATGATATAGATAATCCACTCACCACCCCTAAAAGAATAAATCCCTAAATAAAAATATCGCTGACTGAAAAAATCACTAAAAACAAATTTTTTCATTTTTGTATTAATTTTAATTGTGTCTCAGAAAATTAAATCACAAGGTGAGCATGAAACCGGGTTGCCTGAGACACGACCTCCCAAGGAGATAATCGGGCCGAAAGTAGGGAAAAATAGGTCCAAAAATACATACATAGGGCCCACACACGTGATTTTTCCAAAAAAATAGGGGTGTCAAATTCGTATGTAATTTGAGTAAATTCCCTTTATTAGCATACGTTTTAATAGCTTAATGATTCCAAATACAAAATACACCATTTGCACCGTATATTTCACCAGGGAATATATAACGCAATTTGTGAAATTTACTATCATCAGAGGTTGTCTTTTTCATTTTGCTCAATGCACTTATAGAAACATCAAATCAATGCCAGAAGTTTTGAAGCTCTATAATGATATAGATAATCCACTCAACACCACTCATTTACGAACTCTTGCAGCTTTGGTTTTGGTACCACCATCAAAAGTCATTGTAGCCTACCAAGCATTAGCCGGACGACCAACAGGGTAAAACTTCGTGATCTTTTATCTTATTTCGAGCGCCCTTGGCTAGGTGAACATTGGAACATTGGAACATCTACGATGCCACTTTGATGGGTTTGCCTCGAACATACAATGCATTGGAAGGCTACAACAATGCTCTTCGTTCACGCTTAGGAGGTTACAAGACATTAGTATGGGACCTGATTAAGCAAATCCATATTGAGCATAACCTTATCTCTTTGGAAATCTGCCGTGATGTTCGTGGTAAGAAACCTGATCCGCAAAGGAAACGATTCAGCGACTCGCATGATGAGCTTCTGACCATAATGAAGGCAAACCATCAAAAATGGGACGCTAAAAATCCAGATGGAACAGATGTGATGACTCCAAGCATGATGTATTGTATATGTACCTCATTCAAGTTTATTCGGCTATTTATTATTCAATAAGTAAAAAAAAAATTATGGAAATTTTTTATTTATGGATTTATTCTTTTAGGGATATTTGCATTTAGAAATCTTTTCTTAGGGATTTTTACATGATTTCTTTCAAAATAGATAAAAAAACTTTCGAAATCTTAAACTAGTTTTTTTATAAATAACTCCTTTATTATTAAGTTTAGGTAAAAATGAATATAATGAAACTTTTAGTAAATTCGATTCCCTATAAATTTAATACGATATGATAATTCTCATAAAAATCGGTATTTATTGAGAAAATCAATAAAATGTGCTTTGACACCTCTTTAAACTACCCTTACTTATGGTCCGATCTTGTCCAAAAACAATCCAATCCCCGCCCATCATTCTCAAAAAAAAACAACTAAATATCAAATTTCAACACAATATCTCATTTTGTTTAGACGTAATCTCGGTAACGAGCCGGTTCAAATTTTTTTTTTGCAGTTTTGGATTCAGAACCGTCTGAAAAGTGGAAATCTCTAAGAATCTCGGAGCAAAAATTTTCAAAATTTTCAAAATTTTCCGTATAAGCTATCCTTATTTCATGAGGAAAGCTAAAATGATTTACTTATAGCTGGAAAAAAATATTTTCTTTCTTAAATTGTGAATACGAGTAAATAAAATACCAAATTAAATTTTTTGTCCAGATTTTGTAAAATAAGTGTTTCATTTACAAAACTTTTTTAAATATTTAATATAAAAAAAAATCTTAATGAAAATTTGTCTTTGAGAGAGCCCGGGGGGGGGGGGGGCGCCATACGAAGGTGGAGCGTCTAGTCAAAACCCCCCCCCCCCCCCCAGGATCAAATCCTGGTTTTGTACAATTTTAGCTAGCATAATAAGATTAATCCAAGTAATATCGTCTATTTCTATTCGACACTATTTTCAGTTATGAAATGAACAGTCAGTAGAGAGTAAAAAAATTGTAATTGAAGACCGCCGTTTTTTAAAATAATTAAATTATTTTATAGATTATAAAATAAAAATTATTGTATTAACATTAAAAATATTGAAATAAAAAATAATAGTTTGATTTAATAAACTAAAATATTATAAACATTTTTAATGGGAATTTCTCAGGGAGGTAGGGAGCCCAATTCATTTAACCATCCATGTTGTATAAGGAATCTTAATTTCTTAACACTCTGTTTTTTAAAATTTAAAATAGAGGGAGAGAAAGAGTTTCAATTATATTCGAATAGTCTATATATTCTATATATGAGTATTTTTTTTTCTGAATTTAATACCAAGTTGATTTTCAAAATTGTCTATTCTTTATGCATATGATTGATTGCATGTGTTAAAATTTAAACAAATTCAAATATTCTAATTTTTAAATTTATATACAATTTAATATTATATTTTCGAGACAAATGGCAAATACCGGTGGCCCTAGTCAGAGCAAGAGAAGACTCCTTATGGTAGCGGCCCAGTCGATGATGTTATATGGATCGGAGATTAAGGCTTTACAACTATATTTTAAGTGAAAAAATGATTTCTTGGTTATATAAAAATTAAAATATGATTCTTTATATCTTTATTAGTCAGAAAAGTAGGCGTGTTAATATAAAATATATACCTGGGACACCGAACAATCACTCGACCCTTTAACCAATTTATACATTTATTTTTATATACTTTAAAAATTTTACAATTTTTTAATTATTTATTATAATTGTTAAATGGGATTTCTAAAAATGACCCATTAAAAATTTGTTTCCTAAAATATTTCAAATTAATTAAAATAAATTGTATAAATGTTCATTTATAAAATCTATATATCTGTGTGTCTGTTTTTCGATTTTTTAAATTTTGATTTTGGATTCGATTAGAGCTTAAAATGTGTAAATATAAAGTGGTCTTGGTTTTTTAAAATTCGTTTGGGAACATGGTCAAATCGGCAGTCAAAGTTGAAAATTCCCCATATATTATAACTACTGTAATTAGTATTATTATAATGTAAAATTATAAAGAAAAAATGTTTAGACATTATTATAGACATTTTCATTCTGTAAATTAAATAATTTTATTTCATTTAAATAAATATCTATTTTTAAATATTTTTTTCTCTCTACATTATTTATCTAATTCTCACAATATATTAAGATCATACCGGGACCCCGAGCCTTAGATAATAAAAATAACATTTTTTTACCATCTTTCGAAGACATTTATTTGTTTTGTTGTTGTTTTTTTTTTGAGAGAGAGATTAATAAATATATATATATATTATTAAAAATAAATATTTTTAATTTTATTTCGAAATTAAATAATAAATTTTAAAATATTTGAACACTCCCCACCAATATATTTTTCCTCTCCCATTCTAGCCATGTGCCCTGCCGATCCCAGCATTCTCTATTTTATGACCCATATCTAGAGATGCATAGAGCTCCTGCAATTCCTTGTTAAGCAGACTCCGCTATTCTCCGGTGTCCTCATCTTTCTTTGGCCCATAAATGCTGGGAAGAATCCTATTCTCAAATACTCTGAATCTACTCTCATCTCTCAGGGTTATAGACCATGCCTCCCACCCATATAATACAATTAATAATTTAATAATTTTGATCCCCTTTGATAATAATTTCCCGATTGCAACCTTGATTTAAATTCTTTGCAAATATTATTCTCTCTGATACTAATTATCAAATTAATTAATTTCAAACCCCATCACTTTTCCTGCCTCGATTAATTTTTTTATGCTACTTTAAATGTTATTAATTTATTTAAAAAAAAAACAAAGTAAACAAAATAAAAATAAAATATTAAGAAATTAGCATAACACTAAACTACTATAAAAAATAATATTAAAAAATATATATTAAAATCTTGCGTGAAAATCCAATTATGAGATCAAATTTTCTTAATTAAAATGATTTACTCACATAATCTTAAAAATTAATAGTATTAAATTATAGCCGTAATGTGAATGTTTTCAAAGTTTAAAAGGCCAATAAGATCAATTGAGATATTGTAAATATCAATAGATATATAAAAAGATTTTTATCTGCACATTGCTCAGAATTTAAATTTTTTTGCGTATATTCGCGTTTCATGTCCTCTAGAATCCAAAAGTGACGTTAGAATTTTTCATTTCTGTTCATAGACTATAAATTTTATTAATATCTAATCAATAACCGCAGAAATTAATTTTTAAAAATTTGATATAAACATGTTGTCATATAGCAGCGCAAAGAATACAATAAAAAAGATGTTTTTAATATTTATATTTTTATTTTTCTAATATTTTTCTAATATTAATTATTAATCTTATTCAATTAATCATATAGTTTTTTATATATGTTTATTTATGCAGAAAAAATTAATTGACATAATTATTAATTTAATAAAATAAAATTTAATAATAAAATAAAATAATGTAATAAAATATTAAAATAATAAAAATTAATAAATTTGTAAAAAAAATATATAATACTTAAAAAAAAAAAATGTGCCTTTGCGAGTTTCGAACTGAGGGTGCAAAGTCATAAAGTGGCGCGCTAGCTCGTTTAGCCATGAAACAGTATTGTTTCTAATTCTCCTATTACGAAATATATAGATGTCATATTATCACCACCAGCGCCTCTATGATCTAGCATTGTAACTAAACTATATTTAATTAATTAGCATCCCCTGGACACACCTTGCCAATTAGCGGTTTAATAAAAGAAGTCTGACATGCCCTGAGACCTACTGAATATGCATAAAAAAGTTCATAAGAATCGGTCCAGCCGTTTCGGAGGAGTATCATTTCAAAGTTTTGTGACACGAGAATTTTATATATAAGACAAGATATACATACAAACAATTCTAGCTAGCATAATAAGATAAGATAGAATCGAAATAATTTCACATACATAGATGATATTCACTGAATAAAATTTAAATTTAACCGAAATTTTTGCATTATACGCTAATCGTAAAATAAATATGAGATCATATTATTAGATTCGATTATTATATATAACATACTACTAGATCAAAATAGACACTGACCTCGAATTTTTAAATGGGTAGCAAACTCGCAGCCAGCCGATGGCCGAACTCGATGTCGTATTTCTCATCCGATTCTTTTCAGCTCCCTGGAAACAATTGCTCTCATGAATGGAACACTCGCAATTTAACTAAATAATAAATATGAAAATATAACAATTATTATTATAAATTTACAATACAATCCGGATTAATAGTAATATATATACGAATGAGATTCTTTTTCATCTTTTTCAATATATTAAAATGAAAAAAAAAGTTTAAAAAGTATCTATGTCCGGAATGATTAGAAATTTTTAAAATAAATATAATACAAAAAACTCGAAATTTGAACCAGCTGGGTCTTTAAGTTTTTTTTGAAAAATAAAATAATTTTTTAGCTAAAAACATGTTTCATTCAAAAAGTCACAGACTTATTGACCTGTCTTCGTAAAATTTATTACCGATCTTGTATTGAAATACAATCATCCAAGAGATCTTTCTACAATCAAATTTTATCTATCTTATAGTTTTGCACGAAAGTAACGTTTTTAACATGGTTTGTTCAAAACCAAGATATCAAGAAATTACAACACAAATGTAGTTTTATTTAATTAATTGAAATGATATGAAATAAGTAAATAAAAAAATAGTAAAATTTTTTTTTTAATTATATTATTTTTTCTCTTTCAGGACTTTGTTAAATTTTTTAAAGTTTGTTTAGGATAAATAAGCTCGATTATCTTCACTATCCCGCAATTTGAATTGGATTAAATAACATATATTTTATTTAAATTAAATTTAATTAATTAAAATATAAATTAAAATTAATAAATAATATTTATTAAACCCGCGCGTGTTTGCAAGTCAACGTCTTAAAAAATTAATTCTGGTACTTTCAGCGATTCAATCAAGCTGAAATTCTATATATAGCAGTTTTATACAATTATTAATCATGTGAAAAACTATCAAACATCTATCTCTATTTTTACGGTCACTTTCGAGGAAAAAAAGTCAAAACGTGGTAGGTAATGACCTTCTTCCGGTTGAGCTACATTTCTCGAAAGTTGATAAAAAAACTACGAATTTTGAATAATGGCCGTATACCAAATTTCATTATTCTAGCTCAAACCTTTTTTACGTAAACTTGTCTACATTCACACATACACACACACATTTTTCTCAACCTTAGTGAAAGTGACTCAGGGACCCTCAAAACGTATAAAATCATCAAAATCTCGACATCGAAAATTTTCGTGATCGCAATATTATCTCTAGCGAGATAGTAAAAATAATGAATCATTAATTTTATGGGAAATAAGCGGGAGTGTCCTCCCCTAGACTTTCCCGCATATAAATAGGTATAAAGAGTTGTGAATGAATATTTAGAATGTGTAAACTTGGTATTGATAAAGAGCCAGTTCGTATTAGTTTATTGGTGTCAAATTTGATATTTGGTAACATTTATATATATATATATATATATATATATATATAGAATAAAGTGCTACTTCCGGTTGACTGATATTTTAAATGTAAAAAAAAACAGATATGGATATAATATAAATATTTTTAATTTTATTTTATTTATAATATATAAGGGCTGGCTGTAACGTCATGAAGTGCTGGGTGACGTCATATAATTTTAAATTAAGAAAAAACTAATGAAGATGATTTTTCTCGAGGATAAAACCAATACAAAGTGCATAACACGTGGAGATATGTCCTCACGTGAAATTTGATATGAAAATAACCCTTCACTTCCTCTCTTCGATCGGCAATACTAGCACTTCCGGTTTCCGGATTTGCACCAAAAGTTGAGCAATTCATCCTACTAATGTAGAAAGTAAATATACCAAATTTCATCAAAATCCGTTGAGCCGTTCAGGCTGTACACGTCTATACGGACAGACGGACAGATGGACGGACGGACGGACAGACATCATGCTAAAAATACTTTTTTCTGTTAAGAAAATGCATGATTCGTGGAGATATGTACCTAAAAATATCCATAGGTGAAATTTGGTGTGAAAACAATACCTCCCTTACTATCGTCGGTCGGTAAAAAAGAAACGCTACTTGTATAGGTAAAATGTCACTTCCGGTAGTCAGAACATGATGAAATTTGGTATCTCAATTTTTTTTCATATTTGTAAATCTATATACAAAATATGAAGCAAATATCTCGAAGCAAACTGGTACTTTACTTGAAAGGTAAACGCAACCAGTGTAAGTAAAGTACCACTTCCGGTTAACCGATTTTGACGAAATTTTGATAGAAATCTACAAACTGTGAATAATATCGGTTTACCAAATTTCGAAGTCCTAGCTTGATTAGTTTTTGAGTAAATTTGCTTACAGACATTACATACATACATACATACACACACACAGACATAATTCGAAAAATGGTATTTTCCGACTCAGGGAGGTCTAAAACGTCAAGATCTATCGAAATCTCGAAGTCGAAATTTTTGACGATTCCAATACTTCCCTTATACGAAGTATGCGGGAAAGTAAAAAACTGTAAAGTATTTATACTGTTAAATTACGTATATTATATACAGGACAGATGAAGAAATTGAAATATTACTCACACTAACTAAAAAAGCTAATACCTTATATATTATATATAAGGGTTTTCGATTGCATATTGTTCATAATTTAAAAAATTTTGCATATCTTTAAATTTCACGACGAGGAAAATCCAAAATTGACTTTTTAAGGTCTGTCTAGAAAATTGTAAAGTTAAAAACTCAAAATTTTCTGGCTCGATTTTAATGTCTTATATGAAAATTTAAAATAATAATATATTAGAATAGGATATTTTATACCATATTATATTTTATACACTGGTTGAGTTTATTACAATCACCGATACAAAGAATAATTGGCAGTCGTGGGACTGGCCGACAGAAGTGAAAACTTGTGCGTAAGAAATTTGAAAGTAGACGGAATGCGCACCAGCTTCACGAGAAAAATGAAATTTATATACGTATATATATATATAAAATTCATAATTATTTTTTTCAGCAAACTGATTATTATTACAAAAATATTAAAAATACGATGTGTATGAATATATATATGTAAAATATTACCTCTACCTATTTATTTATGTTATGGACATCTAATTGACCCGTTTATTGTTGATCTATTTATATGTATTTTTGTTTATAAACTTGTAAAATAATTTAAAGAAAATAAACTTGAAAATTAATTATTCTTCTTAGATATAATAAATTCTGTTTGTTATTATTTTACAAATTAATTTTCACCTTCATCAAAATAAATTTTTTTAAGTTCTTCATTTAATTTTATACCAATTTTACGATATCCTTGAATGGGTTTTATAGCCAGCATTGAGCTCTTAATTATAGAGTTTGAAAGTAATATGGGATGATTTTGAACTTTCCTTGATTCTTCTGGTAACCTATACCATAGTTGACACCATAGTTGACACCTTTTTCTTCTGAAGAAAAAGCCTAAGGGGGTAAGATGTAAAATATATTTATATTTACCTCTACCTATTGATTTATGTTATGGACATCTAATTGGCCCGTTTATTGTTGATCTATTTATATGTATTTTTGTTTATAAACTTGTAAAATAATTTAAAGAAAATAAACTTGAAAATTAATTATTCTTCTTAGATATAATAAATTCTGTTTGTTATTATTTTACATATATATATATATATATATATATATTTAAAAGCATATTCAGCATATCTCGCAAATTTGAATTGGATTAAATAACATATATTAATTTAAATTAAATTAAATTAATTCAATTATAAATTAAAATTAATAAATAATATTTATTAAACCAGCGAAAGTTTGGCTCTTTTTTGATGGCACCACGTCACGTGTTGGCGCGTGAGATTTCCAGTGTTAAAAAATTAATTCTGGTACTTTCACCAATTCAATTTTCGATGTTGAGATTTTGATGTTTTTGATGTTATAAATAATATTTATTAAATTATAATTTAATTAATTTAATTTAATTTAAATTAATAAATATTATTTAATCAAATTCAAATTTGCGAGATAGTCGAGTGGATAGTGGAGTGTTTGGCTCTTTGTTGATGGCACCACGTCACGTGTTGGCGCGTGAGATTTCCAGTGTTAAAAAATTAATTCTGGTACTTTCAGCGATTCTATCAAGCTGAAATTCTATATATAGCAGTTTTATACAATTATTAATCATGTGAAAAATTATCAAACATATATCTTTATTTTTACGGTCACAAACACACACACACATATTCAAAAATTAATTTATTAAAATATATATTAATTAATATATTATATATAGTATATAATTTAATATATGTATATATATATATATATATATATATATTCTGAAATTAATTTTAAATTATATAAATATATTAGAAATTAATTTAATATAATTTAACATATAATAATATATTAAAATATTTTATTTTATATATACATAATTTAGTAATACTGATTATTAATATAAATATAAATAATAATATTTAATATGGCAAATATGTAAAATTTTGTAAAGAATGTATCAGAAGTTTAGTGTCTAACATTCTGGCGTATTGCGCATGCGTATATCTGTCGGGTCGGGTCGTTCTGGAACGGTCGGGTCGTTCTGGAATCTCACGCGAGTTCTATACTTTTTCCCCATCCCGCAAAAGTGCTCAGCGCCGCTAAAGAAGTTTTCACTTCAAAAAAATTCGAACTAAGTTTATTGCGTTTCTCTTTTATTTACTATCCGCTGAATGTCTCGAACTTGGAGACTTCAAGTGATTCGCGCATTAATGAATATCGACAATTCCCCCAAAATGTTGAATATAATAAAAAGGATTGAGCAACCAAACAAGTTAATTAATATATTCATTAATATATACTATATTACTGATCATTTCTTATGTTTTTTTTTATTTTAATATTTAGTTATAATTTTTTGTAATGATAACAATATCCTGTAAAATTCAACCCTATTTCAAAAATTTAGACCTATGTTTCTGTTTTTTATCTAAATTTTACATTATCTTTTTAATAATAAATAAATGAGAAAATTACTTTCTTTTTCAATATTATTCGAATTTTATTATAAATTCCATTAACTTTTGTCTTTAAAAATAATCATTGTATAATTCAGTGATTTTCAAAGTGTGAGCCGCGGCTCCCTGGGGAGCCGCGATGCCGTCCGTCATTAGGGCACCGCGAAATATTCAATTAAATTTTCTAATACTGGAAATTTTGCGCCAACAATCTTGTAATAAGCTTTTTAATTTTTTGCTGTTAAATGGGTAATCGCTTTTAAAAAAGAAAAGTTTTCCAATTTGTCAAGAAAGTAAAAAATTTATATAAAAATCTGATGTATTAAGGGAGCTTCGGATAAAATCCGATTATTTAGGGAGCCACAAACCAGAAAATATTGGCAACCTCTGGTATAATTAATAAAATTTGTAAATATTTTTTAAGAATATCATTTTCTTTATTTTAATTTTAAAAATATTTGAGTAGAATGGAACGATAATTATTCTCATTTCTTTTTTCTTTAATTCCCACCTCTATTTATTTAATTTTGTAATTTATTAATTTATTAAAAATTGCATTAATTTTAATATTTTTAAATTAATAAAACCTATTTAATAAAAAAGAGATGGGAGAGGGTAGGGATTGGAGGGTTGTGACTCAGAACAGGGATACTTGGAGGGGTGTGATTGCTGCGGCCAAGAACTTTTGAGTTTTGTAGAGCCACAGAGATACATAATAATAAATATTAGATTTAATAAAAAAATAATAGTTTTATAGGAATTTTTTAGGAAATTAATTTTTATTTGTTAAATTTTTTTTGCCATTTTCTTCTTTTATACCCTTCCCTCCCCCATCCCTTATATTTTAACTCAAGTGTGCTCTTAGCTAGAATTCTACTGAATTTTATGAATATACATATAGAGAAAAAGATTTTAAATTATGATTATTTTTTATATTATTATAATTTATTAAATTGTATATACTATTATCATATATGTAAATCTAGTATTAAAAAAAAATCTCATTTCATTTATTTTTTTTTATGGTAAAATAATTATTAAATGTAATAATTTCAAATTAAATAAATCATAAATTATATTTTTCATTTAAATATTTTTTTTCATCTTTCCAAATTAATTTAAATAATTAAATTAAAAGTTTATTAAACATAATTTAAATTTCGTATATTTTTTTTGCTTTTAATTTAGCCTTGCCATTATATGAGCGCTCTCTATTTTAGGTCTTATTTATATGTTTAAAAAAATTTTAATTTTAACGGTCATTTATTAGAACATCTTAGATTATCAGATCAGTTACTTTATTTTTTTGATATTATTATACATTAAAAATAATTCCAATTACGTTAATATCTATAATCAGGTAAATTAATTTTAATATATTTATATATTATCTAATTTTCGGATGATTCTATTTGCAAATCCTAATTTGTAATTATTGTAAAATGTTCTTATTCCATTTTACCATGCAATGAATTAATTAAATTATATATATATATATATATATATATATATATATAATATAATTATGCATTTATTAAAGTATTTAATGTTTAATATATATATTTATAAATATATAAAACATTAAATTTTTTTTTTAATTTTATGATAGTTTATTAAAAAAAAAAGAAAAATTTTTGTTCAATAAATAATACCCTCATGACTGACCTTCATGGATGTTCATTTTATGAGTTAATAAAAAATAAAAAAATATTTTTATAAAAATATATTAAAAATTCGTATAGTAGACACATTGAACACCTCTATTTTGCCCACATAAATATAATTTTTCTTTTTATTTATAATAGTTAACAATATAATTTTAAACCTTTTTTAAGTAATTTGAGATATAACAAAATTTTATTCATTTTTAAGGAAAAATCTTCATTGAAAAATTAAATTAAATTAAATTGAATTGAAAAATAATGATATCTGAATAAGTTTATTTGCAAGAAATGATAAACTTTTATTGGAAACAGAAGAACATGTGTTATATATTTTGTTTATATGACTATTTATATATATATATATATATATGATTAAAATATAGTATAATCAAGTGAATTCATTAATTCGTGTAGTGCTTGGTGTGGTGATTGGTGTTGATCAAAGAAAAAAAATTTAAGTGATACTGGTGTTATTTTTACAATTTTAAATTGATATTATGTCAATTATTTTAATTTTTATTCAACTACTTCACAAACAAGAGAAAGGAACGCTGAGTCTGTCTGGAGTTAAAATTTAACAATCAACTAAATATTCAGGTAAGAAATAAATACATATTTATACTTTTATAGACTTTAATTCTTATTATTTATATATATTTCATTTTATAATTTATATATTTATTTATTCCCCCCCCCCCATATTAAACCAATTAATAAGATTTTTATAAAATGAATTACTTATATATGTCAAGTATAATATATATTTTAATTAGAAATTTTTAAAAAAAATAAAGAATATATATATATATATATATAAGAAACTTTTGAATATATCATTGAATTGAATAAATTGAATCATTATTTTGATTTTTAAGTTAAAAATATTTTATGAATATATATTATTTAAACTTTAAATCATTGATTGAAATATAATTTATAGCATATACATATTAATATATATATTATTACATACTAATTTTTGAAATTTAATTGTAAATTTTTTTAAAATTTTGAAAAATTATTATTAAATATGTAAATTTTTTTATGATATAAAAGTATTAATAAAATAAAACAATACCTCCCTTACTACCGTCGGTCGGTAAAAAGATAATATTTAAAACTATATATCATAAATTTAAATAATATAATTTTTAATAATATTTATTAATTATTAATGATATTATATCGTAATAAATTATAATAATTATATTTTATTTTACACTCACCGAAAACATTCATAAAGATAATTATATTTCTTTTAAAATTATATATATATATATATATATATATATATATATTGTGGGCTTAATTATATGATATCTTAATACTTGAACTATGTGTGAGAATGCTGGGCAAAAATAATAATAAGACTTATATTCTTTGCGGGACTTAACAGGGCTAACAAAAGACTACATCTGATTGGCTGATACGCACTTCAAAAATACCCCTTCCTCTCAAACTATTAACAATCCTATCAAGAATATATTTGAAATTTTAAAAATAAAACTAGAAATAATTATTTATATTTATTATCAAACAATTACCTAAATTAATATTTTTTTTTAAATTTTGAAAAATTATTATTAAATATATAAATTTTATTTTTTAAGATATAAAAGTATTAATAAAATAAAAAAAGATAATATTTAAAAATATATATAAATTAAATAATATTTATTAATAATTAATAATAATATTATGTCGTAATAAATTATAATAATTATATTTTACTTTACACTCACCGAAAACATGTATAAAGATATAATTATTATATTTAATATAATTGAACTATGCTTGTGTGAGAATGTGTGAGCATAACCCGGAGGGGCCCAAAAAGGCCAGAATATGCTTATTAGAATTTTTATTTAAAAAAAACATTTGTTTTATTGCGTACAGACCTTATCTTTAAAAAAAAAGTGTGCAGTTTTAAATAGCACCCAATAAATAAAAGCTGACAGGGCTCATGTTTTGTCTCATGAATATTGAAAATATTAGAAATATTAGAAATATGTCGACTTTCAAAGTGAAGGGTCATTTTGCTGTTAAATTGTTAAGAAAAATCGCAGAGATTTACAAAAAATATGGACAGGACCAATTTAAAGATTCCTTATTTTGTGTTTATTTATTAAGTGATATGCCTAATAAACTTTAAAAAGTGAAAGAACAGGAACTATAACCATGATAAGTTTTTTCCTCAATTTTTTTTATTGAGGGGGGCCCAATTTGAAGGTCTTGCCCAGGACCCACAAAATACACGTTACGGCCCATATATATATATATATATATATATATATAATATTATAAATATAATAAATAAAAATTCATCAATTTATTTTTAATATTTAAATATAAAATTAAGAAATATATTAATATACATAACTTATAAATCAATGAATAATAGAATTATCAATGAATTTATTTTTTTATTATTGTTAACAAATAGAGGAATTATAATTGTATATTATTTGTTTTATTAAATTCCCAAAGTACAGATGATTGAAACATTCAGTATATGTTATATATATAGTTATATAAAATGACTTAATTATATAGAAGAACAAAAACTAATTAAATAAACACCCATGAATATTTCAACACATACCTTTACCTAAATTTAATTTTGTATTATTGATTTTTGTATGCTATACGTATAGGTATATGTCATTTTAAGAAATGTTAATAGTAAAAAAAATATATCTATATATATAATATTATTACTTACTTTTTTGATGAATATGTCTTTTTTAATTATTAAAAATTTAAAATATTAAAATTTTATATAAATTTTGATGATCCATCTTGGGTAGTGAGGAAGAAAGAGAAAGAGAAAGATATGAAAGATATGAAAAAATATCATATAAAAATTCCTTAATTTTGATTGGTCATTGATTTATAATGTCTTATTTGAAAAAAATTATATAATAAAATTATGAATTAATTGATTAAATGTATGGAAAAATAATTTTAAATTAATTTTATATATAAAAACTTATAATAAATATTTATATTAAGTTAAATATTATATTTTCTATAGATTAATTTTTTTTTAATTTTTTCCTCTTGTAAAGAAATTTTAATAAAAATTTAATATATTAAAAATAAAATTAATTTCATAAAAAATTTAATAAAAAATAATTATAAAATATTTTAAATTTTTTTTATATTTATAATGTTTATGGGACGGGATAATTTTTTTTAGAAAAAAAAATTGATTTATGAAGGTATTCATTTTTATTAGAAAAAAAATAAGAAAAAACATTTTTATTATTTTAAAAGTATATTTATTTTATTTGTTGTTTATTATTACATTATATTAATATAATATATATATATATTATTATATAAAATGTCAATATGTTTACTTTTTATATGTAACAAACAAAAAAATAATTATAATATTTCTTTGCAATTAATTATCCATCTCATCCAGTGAATATAAATATAATATCAAGTCGCCATTATTTATTATATTTTTATAATTTTTTATTTCTTAAATATTTGATAGAAATTAAATTAATGATATTTTCCCTCACAATGAATTCCAAAAGAAAATATTTTAATTTAATTTATTCAATGGTGAAAAATAAGTTTGAGTATATTTATATTATGAATTAAAAGCTTTTAAGTATATTAAATTACTGAATTGAAAAAAACAAAACAATTTTATATTATATTTTTATTTCTTTTAAGCTTTGTAGTAAAATAATAAAAACTATAAATATGTAAACATGAAATAATATAATGAACATCTTCAATAATAAGTTTTATAAAGGAATATAATAATATATGATGATTCTGACTTAAATAATAATTTAATAATATAGTAATAAAGGCTTAATTTGAGTGAAAATCCTTTTAACAACTGACTTGATTAGTATCAAAAACATTTCTAGAGCTTATCTTCAGGTGAAATTTAGGAATAACTTTTTATCTCTATCCTAATGACATGCCAAAGAAGTGGTATGGGGCATAGGTTCTTAAACTTATGTACTCCACGGACCCCCACTTGAAAAAATTTTTTTTGACGGACCCCCATCACAACTTTAGGTACTTTACGTCATTTTATTAATTAATTTCTGGCTTACGATCTCATAAGGACAAGGATATATGATGAATATTTCTAACAGTGATTGGTGAATAACGATTTTTTTGCATATTGTAGAACACATTTTATTAGAAATTATAATATTGAAGAAAGAAAATACAAACATTGTCATAGCAACAAATCTCACAAATTATAATGGGTACTTACATTAAATTCATATAAATATTTTATAATTTTTTTCAGAAAATATTAAATAAGAAATATTTTAAAAAATAACTGCATCTATCTCATTAAATATAACTTACATATTTAATGAGATGTATGCAGTTGTTTTCTTGAAACAAGAATCTCAATATCTGGCTTAATATTGGAAACTTTTAATCTAAGATCCGGCTCTACATTTAATTTGTTTCTATATTTAGACTTAATATAAAATAGTACCGAAAAAGCTTGTTCGCATAAATATGTTGTGCAGAATGGAATCAAGTGTTGAAGTGCTTTATTTGCAAGCGCAGGATAATCTGACCTGAGAAGTAACCAAAAGTTGCTCAATTCAGTTTTGTTAAATTTTAGTTTATAAGTTGTATCACATGATAATTCCACGAGAATATCTTGTTCAGGTGCAGATAAATGTTTAGTATTTGTAATTTCCATATTAAATGGATCTCTGATCCAGTTATTGCAAGGATCAGGAGTAGAAAAATACTTCCTGAAGTTGCTTTTCAAAGTAATTAAATGTTCAACAAATAATTGACGCGTTTGATTAAGCAATTTTTCACTGGAGCTTTCTATGAAATCATTGAGAGTTGGAAAAGACTCATATACACCGTTCTGGATGCGTTTCGACCACAAGTCGATTTTTTTAATCATTGCTTCTATTTTATCTTCAACTTTAAATATATTTACAACAGTACCTTGCAGGCTCAAATTAAGTTCGTTCAATTTTGTAAAAATATCAGTCAAGTAAGCCACCTTAGCTAACCAGATAAAATCATTGAAACATTCGGTCAGTTCAAAATGCGCATCTATTAAAAACAATCGTATTTCATCTCGAAGCTCAAAAAGGCGAATGAGTACTTTCCCGCGGGACAACCAACGTACATCTGTATGTAATAATAAATGTGTATGTTGACTACCCATTTCCTCACACAAAATTTTAAAAACTCTGGAATTAAGTGGACGAGCCTTAATGAAATTGACAATTTTAACTACTTCGTCTAATGTTCTTTTCAAATCTGGTGACATATTTTTGGCTGCTAATGATTCTCTGTGAATGCAGCAATGATTCCAAACAACCTGAGGCGCAACATTTTTAATAAGAGCAATCAATCCAGTTCTTGTACCTGACATTGCACGAGCACCATCAGTGCAAATTCCAACACATTTTGGCCACTCTATTTCATTTTCGGTTATAAAATTATTCAAACTGTTAAATATGTCATTAGCTGTCGTTCGTGAAGGTAGTGAATCACAAAACAATACATCTTCTTGTATTTGATTTTCAAACTCATATCTAATGAAAGCTAACAAATTGGCATTATTAGTGACATCAGTACTTTCATCCAATTGTAATGAGTAATAGTGACTTTTGCGCACTCTCGATATTAATTCTTCTTTTATATTACATGACATGTCTTCAATCCTATTCTTAACCGTATCATTTGATAATGAAATCAAATTTATATCGTTTGCTGCTTTAGTTCCTAACATTATATTTGTAATTACTTTTGTAGCAGGAAGAATTAATTGCTCTGCTATATTATGCGGCTTTCCTGCTTTAGCAATAAGTAGAGCTACTTCATATGATGCCATTACTGCTTTCTTACTCATACCACCAGATCCCGTCTTTACCATCAATTTCTGACTTGAATTAAGTTCTTCTTTTTTCATTTTAAAAAATTCGATAGACTTACTAACATGCTCGCTGTGCTTTGTTTGTAAATGACGTCTGAGATTAGCAGGTTTCATACTTTCATTGGATAAACTTTCCTGACATAGAACGCAGACTGGTCTTTCCACATCATTGTTGCAAATATAAGTAAATCCAAATGATAAATAATCATCCGAATATTTTCTAGTTTTGCGTTTCTTGGTAGAGTTTGCTGTTGATGCCTCATCATCTGATTCTTTCCGTTTCTGTGTTGAACCAGTTTGTAGCCAACGATCCATTTTATGGAGTAATTTATTAACATTGAACTACAATAATATAAATATAATATAAATATAATATAAATATAACGAATTATTATTTACTAGCTATGTTTTAATATGATTTTAAATGAATGTTTTAATATCATTTTAAATGAATGTTTTAAATCATTTTAATAAATGTTTTAAATCATTTTAAATAAATGATTTAATATCATTTTAAATGAATATTAATTTATATAATAAATATATTTCGTAATTTGATTCTAAAATATTATTAATTTCGTAATTTGATTCTAAAATATTATTAATTTCGTAATTTGATTCTAAAATATTATTAAAATAAATATTTTTTATTCATAAAACTAACTTATACTTACTCTCAAAAACAGCCTTTCTGGGAAATTGCAAAATGTGTTTAGTGTTTTTATAAAATAATGATCATGCAAATTACACTAAAAATTAAAAAAAATTATTAGCTATAATAAACTATTATTAGCTATAATTTAATTATAATTAATTAAATTAATAAAAATAATTTAAAGATACAACTCGTTGAGAAATGAACTTATAATTAACATTAATAAAAATAATTTAAAGATACAACTCGTTGAGAAATGAACTTATAATTAACATTTGCTTTAAAACTGTTTAAAACCCCAGAGTGGACGCTGACAATTTGGGTTTTTTCGGGTAAGACTGTCCCCTCCCCTGGTTTTCCCCAATAACAAAGTGAAAGAAAATTCCCTTATATGCCTCCCCTTCCGAGCCCCTAAGAGGGGTTATTTTAAAGGAACAATCGAAAAATGATTTTAAATGAATGAATGGATGAAAATTCAAATTTTATATATAGTTTTTTATATATGTTTATTTATTCACAAAAAATTAATTGACATAATTATCAATTTAATAAAATAAAATAGTATTATTAATAGTATTAAATTATAGCCGTAATTCTCTAGGAGGATATAGTTACACAATGAACTTTAAATATTTATATATGTATATATTTTTACGATGATTTTTTTCCGAGGACCGCGGACCCCCAGGGGTCCGCGGACCACAGTTTAAGAACCACTGGTATGGGGGATTTGTTGTTAAACATTTTAAAGTAATTATTGAAATCTATATCATTTCTTATTATAAAAAATATATTTTTAATTTATAATAAATTAGTAAATAAATTCTTACTTAATACTAAATAATAATTTTAAATATTGTACATTTACTAATGTTATATTATTTTTAAATTTTTTTCTAGATTATTTATCATATTTTAAAGGCTATAACTTTTTTAAAAACCTACAACTGAAAAAATCACATACTCAATCAAATGGAACTAATTTAAATGATTTCTTATTGTTTATTCAAAATATACAAAAACAAAATTATAAAAAATCTAAAACAAATTACAATAAAATATATTATAAAATAAAGAAGAATTATATTAAGAAAATACCAACATATTTTACATTGATTAATTATTATTAATTACAAAGAATAAAAATATAAAAAAATTAATTTAGAATAATATTCAATGATAAGTAAATACTATATTATTATATTTAGATTAATTGTATTACAATATAATTAGAAGTTAAATTTTAAGAAAGTTTAGTTTGTAAGTATGATAAAAAAATGAAATAAATAATAATTTTTTAATTTATTATTAATCATCATGTATCATTGTAGATCTTTTAAAATACATACAATAGATTTTATAATTTTAATGATAATGAATTGACAAAAATATTTTAAACAGTTTATTTAATTTTATCAAATAAAAAACTAAATATAACAATAACAACTTTAATTTAATAATATATTTTCTTTTCTTTTCATAAGACTCCACCCATTTTACTTTGCTTCAACTGAGAACTCCACCCATAAAGGTGTGACAACATAAAAACATTCAAAAAAAATGAAACTTTGTCCAATCAGTGATCATATCATTCTTATTGTATTACACAAAGTCAAAAGAAAAATACTTAAATGAAATAAAAAAATGAAAATATTTTTCAAGTATATACATTTCTATTTTATATGATTTTAATAATAGTTGAGTATGAATTTTTTTTAATAATTTTTAGCAATTTGAAAAAACAAATATTTATTTATAATTTAATTTAATTTTAATAAAATCCACTTAGAAAACAGTCTATAAATCGAATTAAAAATTATTAATTTATAAAAAAAGGCTATTAATATATATTAAATAGATTATACAATTATAAATATATCTAATTATATATTAGATATTTAAGAATATTTAAGCAATTTATTATAAACAAAATTTCTTTTAATTTTTGTATAATTATTTAATAAATTATAATGTTGATAATATCATAATATATATCATGATAAACAAATTTTATATTCTAATGTACATTTCTGTATTACTTCATTATTACATCAATTATTTGTATAAATTCTTATTCAAAACATTACAAAATTATTAATATTTTATGTCTATTTGATAAAACTATATACAATGAATTATAGTATATATTTCTTCTCAATAATTAAAGATTATGAAATTATAAGAAACATGACAGTGGCGCAACCAGGGGGGGTTTTGGGGGTTTTAACCCCTCCCCCCCCCCAGGAGAGAAAAAAATTAAAATTGCTGTATATTATGTACTATATTACAAATAGAAAAGAAAAAATATAATCCTTCTTTTTATTTGAAAAAAAAATTCTTAAAATATAACTTAGTGTATAATAAATAAGTTTATTTTATATTAAAAAAATTTTAACAAAAATAAAAATTTCTTATTTTTTCTTAAAGAATTTAATATAAGAAATAAAATTATTTTATTATTTCTCCTAAATCAAAAAACAAGACTTAATATAAGGTTACTAGTTAATTGTGAAATTTGACTATTATTTAAATATAAATTAAATAAAATAAATAAAATTATTACTCAAATTTTAAATATTTTTTTTATTAATACATGTGGAAATTGATACCGAGGTCAAGGGATGTTGGCGACAGGGATGTTTCGAGCTCCTCACTCTACTTCCTTGTCCCTGGTTGTAAAATATAACTGAGGGGTAGCGGAAACGCCGGCCCTCACCCCCACAGGGCCTTTGGTGACGTCCAGGAGAAAGTCTCCCAACACAATATCGTATATTTAGTTTCCGGCTGTAGGTTGATTGGCAACATTTTTTTGGAAGGGCTAGTAAAACCTGGTTGCGCCACTGAAACATGAGAATACTTTTCATCATAATAAAACAGTATTTATGAAAAAATCAGGAAAACTAAACATTGATATTATATATGGTCCCACATAAAATGGTCAAATTTGAAACCAATTTTCTAAACAGGCCGGAAATACTTTTGGCAATTAATATGAATTTAATAATTATCCATTATATTATATTATATTATATTATCTAGTTATATAATTATTCTTATTACATTTAATTAGTATATTCCCGATTTATTTTTGATTTTAACAGTTATTAATTTGTTTTTTTTTATCGCGTTTTTTCTCGTTATTTCTTTATGGCGTTTCTTTATTACTTTGTTTTTTTAATAGTTTTTCGAAATCATCCTATCTTTATCTATCTCTCTCTTTGGCGGAACTTGAAAGTTCTTGGCCCCAGCAACCACACCTCTCCAAGTATCCCTATTCTGAACCACAACCCTCCAATCCCTACCCTCTCCCATCTCTCTCACGTCCATTCGTACATTATCCACCAACCGCGTCATTAGTCTTCCAAACGGACGTTTCTCACTCGGTCTCCCCACCAATATATTTTTCGCCATTCTTTGTTCTCCCATTCTAGCCAAGTGCAGGCTTCTCGATTTTATAATTCTAACTAAATCTGGAAATGCTTTGAGGTCATGCAATTCCTCGTTATGCAGTCTCCGCAATTTCCCGGTAACTTCATCTTCCTTTGGACCATAATCCTATTTTTATATCTAAATATTTTTTTATATTTTTATATTCTTTATTTTTTCTACACTTTCATTTTCTCTATCTCTCTATATATATTTTCACTATAATTTATTGAATAAAATCTTGTATGAATATTAAATGAATTATCTTTGTTAAAATATTGAATATAAATTGTTCTATATTTAGCGATATATTATGTATACCATTAATTAAATTATTAAATAATAAACTAACATTATATTTAATATATATATATATATTATTCTTTTCTCTTTTTATCTTTTATTATAATTAGATGTAATACTAAAATTCTCTTCATTACAGATGTACATCCTATTGGGAGTTGGATCAATTTATAATTTTTTTCTTATAAACTGCCATTGAATATTCACAATAACCCAGACGCAGAGTGTAATATAAAATTATAAACTGTACTATATTTTCATATTTATAATATATATATAAATATATATATTTACTTCTATATTGAAAATCATGATTAAAATATTCGTTCATTTAAGTTTATTAATAAAAAAATATCAATATAATTTATTAATTAATATTAAAATAATACCGGAAAAATTTTGAGTACAAGTAAGTACAATTATCAAGTTTTTATCTATATAATTCAGAAGATGATGATTATAACAAATGGAAATATATTTGAAAAATCAAATAATTACAGGTAATATTTCTTTTTTGGAATCGATATTGTTAAGATATTTTTAATTGTTTTTTTTTGTTTCAATTAAAAAAACTAATTTTTAATATCATCAAATTCAAATATTTTTTTTTATTGTCTCAATAAAACTTGAACAACGCATATATAGCATCTAAACTATTGACTTTCCTTAAACTAGAAACATTCATTTATAAAATCAACAAATAATATTAATTGTGAAAAATTCAACGTTTATGGATAATCAGTTTTACCTACTCAAGTTTTTAAAAAAAATAAAGGTAATAAAATATGTATTTATACTTCTATTAGAAATTTAAATTTATTTAATTATTATCAACTATCCTCTATTTTTTATTTTTTATTTTTTTTGTCCTTGTTGTCAAATTATCACTTTAAACATACTTTAATCTCAAAAGCTTTAAAATAACTGTATTAGGATTTATGAAAAATATTCAACAATTCTAGTGTGGGTATCAAGAAACAAGTATAATCATTTGTATTTAGAGATTTTAAATAGGGGAAACTTGAAACAGAGATATATTAATCCGAATGTTTTTTTAGTTTCGTATTGCCAAAATATTGATATTATTTTTCTTATGTGTGAAATACATCACAATAATTTAATTTTAATTTTTTAAAATATAAAGGAGAACAAATCAGTTATATTTACTTTGATTTTTCGACCCTCTTCCAAACAAAAACTATACATGACGATTCTGATCTTTATATTATTTTTTATTGACTAATTTATAAATTTATTAAATATAAAAAAAATCATTGTGAATATAGATAGAAATATAAGTAATATAAAGTAATTATAAATAATATAAGTATTAATATTATAGGAAAACATCTCATAAATAAATAAATTTTTATTTTACTTGATTTTATTGTTTAAAGAAAATATATAAATCTCTCTCTAGTTTTTAGACCAATCTGATTATTCAATATTAGTAAAATATTAATAATATTTTTTTAATAAATTTAGCTATACCTAGTCCACCTGGAGCTCCTGAACCTGTCGATTGGAGCCAAAATCATGCTGATCTAATATGGAAAGAACCTGTTTCTGATGGAGGATCTCCTATCACTGGTTATATTATTGAAAAGAAAGACAAATATAGGTATGTTTTTGAATACAATTGACTATCGGTGAATAGTAAAAAATTATATATTACTCTATAAACATTTATTTGATTTTATGCTTATACAATATATATATATATATATATTTGTTTTGAAATATATTTTAGAAATATTCTAAGGTTATATACTCGAAATTCTATTATTATGAATAACCTTTTTAGAATTTGTATTTGGTATATATATCAATAAACATATATAATATATTTTATCAAAATAAATTAAAATTAATATCTTCTTCTATTTAGCATCGATGTTATTTTGTACCTAATGTCTTAATTGCACATTAATTCATTGTATATTTTGTGAAAAATATTGTATTCTGTTCGGGTGGGTGGGGACCGAATAAATAAAAACAGTAAGGGGGCAAATATTTTTCTGATTTTTAGACAAATAATTATTCTAATTTTGATTTATCCATTATACAATAATTTGCATTGTGGGATCAATCTATTTTAAATTTATTCCTTATTTTATAATATTCAATAAGAAAATATTTAATTTATAAACAATGCGTAAAAATTTATATATATATATATCGAAAATTTATATATTTTAATTAATAATAAATAAATATATAATATTTTTAATTAATATGATTCATTTACAGTACTATGTGGGAGAAGGCTTTAGAAACATCAGTATGCACACCTCAAGGAATTGTTCATGGCCTTATTGAAGGCAATGAATATCAATTTCGGGTTATTGCTATTAATAAAGCAGGTCAAAGTGAACCTGGTGAGCCAAGCAAAACATTTGTTGCGAAACCACGTTATTGTAAGTATATATTGTATGAGTATATCTAATGATATAATTTAAAAATATTTTTATATTCCTTGACTAATTTTATGTTCATTAAATTTTTAGTGGCTCCAAGAATTGATCGTCATAATCTACGTAATGTTACTTTATCAGCTGGCTCTACACTCAAATTGGATGCAGCCATCATTGGAGAACCAGCTCCTACTGTTGAATTGCGTTACGCTAATATGCCATTGAGAGCCTCACGAAATGTTCAAATTGATAGTCCTGAATATTTCACAAAATTGGTTATTAGGCCTGTCGCTCGAGGAGATTCAGGCGAATATATGGTTATAGCTACAAATACCAGCGGCAAAGATTCAGTTATTATTGAAGTAACTGTTACTGATAAACCGACACCACCTGAAGGACCTCTACAAATTTCTGATGTTCATAAAGATGGATGTAAACTTAAATGGAAACGACCTAAAGATGATTGAATATTATCAAGTTGACAAAATGGATCCCGAAACTGGTTGTTGGGTCCCATGTGGACGATCAAATGAACCAGGTACTATTTCTTTTGTTTCTGATAAAATTTGATTAAATTATCCTATATGACATTTTTCGTAAATTAAATTATTTGATTATTTTAAAATAAATATTCTAATAAATATATCTTTCGTTTTAAATTCCTCTAGGTATGGAAGTTACTGGTCTAACACCTGGAAAAGAATATAAATTTCGCGTAGCAGCGGTTAATTCTGAAGGCGAATCGGAACCTCTCGTTGCAAAAGAATCAATTATTGCTAAGAATCTCTTCGGTAACATTAATACATATTTAATTTACATTTTATTATTAAATATAAATTAATTGTTATTGTTTTCATTGTTCTCAATCAGATGAACCTGGAAAACCTGGCGATCTCAAGGCAACTGATTGGGATAAAGATCATGTTGACCTTAAATGGACTCCACCAAAAGACGATGGTGGCTCTCCTATTACCGGATATATTGTTGAGAAAAAAGATAAATTTGGTCAATGGGAGAAAGCTGTTGAAGTTCCTGCTGGTCAAACAACAGCGACTGTTCCTGATCTTATTGAAGGTCCTTATGAATTCGTGTACGAGCAGTTAATAAAGCAGGCCCTGGTGAACCAAGTGACGCTACACCAATTATAATTGCTAAACCAAGAAATCTTGCTCCCAAGATCGACCGAACGAATCTTATTGAAGTTCGTATTAAGGCTGGTCAAAACTTTAACTTTGATGTCAAAGTATCAGGTGAACCAGCACCAACCACGAAATGGCTCTTGGGAGGCCGAGAGATGAAAAACTCAGAACAAGTTAAAATTCAACATCAAGAATATTTTACTAAAATCAACGTTCGTATGGCAACTCGTGCTGAATCAGGAAAATATACCATTACAGCCGAAAACATCAATGGAAAAGATACTGCAGATGTAATGGTAATAGTTTTGGACAAACCTTCTCCTCCAGGTGGCCCTCTTAAGGTTTCTAATGTTCATGCTGATGGATGTAAATTGAACTGGAATCCTCCATCAGATGACGGAGGACAGCCTATAGAAAAATATGTTGTTGAAAAAATGGATAAGGCCACAGGACGTTGGGTACCAGCTGGAGAAACTGATGGCCCTACTACTTCTTTAGATGTAGATGGTTTACAACCAGGACATAAGTATAAATTTAGAGTGAGAGCAGTAAATAAACAAGGTAAATCTGAGCCCTTACAAACTGGACAAGCAATTGAAGCAAAGAATCCCTTCGATGAACCAAGTAAACCGGGTACTCCTGAAATCAAAGATTATGATAAAGATTGGGTGGAATTGCAATGGACTCGTCCTGAAACAGATGGTGGTTCTCCGATTACAGGTTATATCATAGAAAAAAAAGATAAATTTAATCCAAATTGGGAAAAATGTGCTGAGGTTGTAGGAGATCTTACTTCAGGAAAAGTAAATGATTTAATTGAAGGTAACACTTATGAGTTTAGAGTTCGAGCAGTTAATAAAGCTGGACCTGGAGAACCAAGTGACGCAACTAAACCTCATCTTGCTCGTTCTAAAAATCTTCCTCCACGTATTGATCGTAATGCACTTCTGGACATTAAAATTAGAGCTGGACAGAATTTTGAATTTGATGTACCAGTTATTGGCGAACCAGCTCCATCAAAAGAATGGACCCTTAAAGATTCTACTGTAATCAATTCCGATAGAGTAAAAATCGTTAATGAGCCTTATAATACTAAACTTCGAGTTGTGGATGCTAAACGAGGTGACAGCGGAACCTACACTCTAACTGCTAAAAATATTAATGGAAAAGATACTGCAACAGTTAATGTGACAGTGCTTGGTAAGTTTAAAAAAAAATTTTAATTTTAAATAAAAAAAAAATAAGTAAAATGTTAATGTTTTAATAATTTATTTTTATTTAGATGTACCACTACCACCTGAGGGTCCTGTTCGAGCGGATAATGTCACTAAAGCTGGTTGTAATCTTTCATGGCGTCCACCAAAAGATGATGGAGGTTCAGAAATTACTCATTATATTGTCGAGAAAATGGATACAGAAAATATGCGATGGGTACCCGTGGCAGAGTCTAGTAATACAAATCTACGTGTTGAACATCTTATTGAAAATCATGATTATAAATTCAGAGTCAAGGCAGTGAATAAGCAAGGAGAATCACAACCATTGACTGGATTGACTACAATTACAGCCAAAGATCCATTTAATAAACCAGATAAACCAGGAACACCTCAACTTGTGGATTGGGATAAGGATCATGTTGATCTTGAATGGACACCACCCAAAAGAGATGGTGGATCTCCAATTACTGGATATATCATTGAAAAAAAGACAAAATTCGGGTAAGAATAATATTTATAGAAAGATTTTTAAAAAAAATATAATGTGGTATCTTGTGTGTTATTTTTTGAGCTATAAAATTTATTGAATATTTAGTATCAATAATTAAAATTGTTGGATCATAAATTTCCATTATATAATTTTTTTTTTCAAATCGCCATCATAAAACTTCTTATCTAAATATATTTCATATTCAATATAGAAAAGAAGAAATAAATTTATTTTTATTTTATAGACCTTGGGAAAAATGTTGTGAGGTTCCTGGAAATGTCACCAAAGGTACGGCACCTAATTTGACTGAGGGTGAAGAGTATGAGTTCCGAGTGATTGCTGTTAATAAGGGTGGTTTAGGAGAACCAAGTGATCCAAGTCAATCTGTCGTTGCCAAAGCACGTTACCGTAAGTTAACATTTTATTTGATTTTTCGAATTTTATTTTATTTAACAAAATTATTAATTAGTTTATTGTATAAATTTACAGAAGCACCATACTTTGATAAGAAAATGTTGCAAGATATGGTTGTTCGTGCTGGTCAAAAGATCAACTACACAATTCCTATCGAGGCTTCTCCACGCCCAACAGCCAAATGGAGCGTTAACGGTAAAAACATCGAAGCAGGAGCTAGAGCGGACATACAAACATTTGCCAACCAAACTGTTTTCGAAATTCTCTTTTCTGTTCGAAGTGATACTGGTCGTTATACTTTAACACTTGAAAACAGTCTAGGACAATGTTCTGCTTCTGCAAATGTTACTGTGTTAGGTAACTAATTGTTAATAAATAATAATTTTGTTATTTTATCTTAAAATAATAAATAATTGTAATTTTAGATAAACCTGGACCACCTCAAGGTCCGCTTTCAATCAGCGGAGTTACTAAAGAAAGTGCAAAACTTGCATGGAAACCACCTTTGGATGACGGTGGAAGTCCAATTTTACATTATATTATTGAGAAAATGGATGTGTCACGCGGTACCTGGTCTGATGCTGGAATGTCAAATGGACTAGCACATGAAGTTACTCGGTTAATCCACAAGAAAGAATATCTGTTCCGAGTTAGTGCAGTGAACAGCATTGGAGAGTCAGAACCTCTTGAAGCTGATAAAAGCATTATTGCCAAAAATCAATATGGTATTTTTTTTTATATTTTAAACAATTTGATTTTTTCAAATAGTAATATGTTAAATACCTAGTATCACAACATTTTTTATATTAATTTTATTATATTTATATTATTGAATATTTATAATATTTATATTATTGTCTTTTATTAAATATGTTGAAATATTTTTGAAAATATTAATATTGATACAAATATAAAAATTGATCACTCTGATCTCATTATATAAGTATAACTTCATGAAAATTTTAGATATAGACAAATATCTCATCTAATAAATTATTATTTTTTAATTTTTTCAATTTAAAATTTTAAATAAAATTAAATTTTATATTGAATCAAAATGTATTAGAACTCTTTTAACAAATAGAAATCAAAGATATTGGATTAACATATATAATTGCTGTGTTAAATCGTGCTAAGATGTGAATTTAATTTACATAAAATTATTTTAAAACTATATTTCAATTAATATAATATTTTAATGTGTATTTGTACTTGTTAGATAATAGGTAATTAAAATGAATAAAAACTCGTTTGTGAATATGAAACTCGTCATTATAATAAAATTATTTTTATATTAAAATTAATATATATTTTCTTTTAATTTTTTCAATGTTTAGATATTTGGAAATTTTTCTATACATTTATATATATATATTTCTCTACACTATATATATAATAAATATATAATAATAAAATTATTATTTTTCTTCATTTATAGGCTTCAGTACCTGATTTAACTGAAGGCCAAGAATATGAATTTCGAGTGATTGCAGTTAATTCTGCAGGTCAAAGTGAACCTAGCGAACCTTCCGATATGGTTACCGCTAAAACCCGATACTGTAAGTTAAATAACATATCGTATTCTATTCGTACTGAATTCAAAAGGTGGTTTTTATGTTCTAAAGTACATTGTTGCATACAACTTTTTTAATTTTCATGTTAATTTAATAATGAGTTGTATATTATAAAAAATATATTCAATGGTTATATAGTTAATTCTTTCAAACTACCTATATTTCAATTTTACTATTTAAATATCATGGTATTTTTACTTTTTCACTTTTCTAAAAGTATAAATTTAATCGATTTGAAAAAGTAATGTGAATAATGATTGAAATTTATGATTTACAGTGGCACCTAAGATCAAGAGTCCATTAAATGATATCCGTGTCAAAGCTGGCCAAATTTTCCATGTGGATGTTGATTTTATTGGCGAGCCAGTTCCAGAAGTGCAATGGACTGTAGGTTCGAAATCATTGACTACTGATGATCGTACGACGGTAACTGCCATTGGCTATCACACAATTGTTCATACAGTCAACGCCCGTCGAAGTGATAGTGGTCTTTATCATTTATTATTACGCAACAGTTCTGGAATTGATGAAGGATCATTCCAGATTATCGTTTTAGGTAAGCGGTATCACTCTTTTATCTCAATCATTTTTAAATAAATAAATAAATAATACCAATGCTAATTGTAATATGGTAAAACTATATATTCGCCTTTAAATAAAAAAAAAGATATTTAGATATTAAATCTAGTCTTAACTCCAAAAAATGTAGAATCATAAATATATAAAAAATAAAATACTAATAAATATACAAGTTATATACTAAAATATCTATGCTTGAAATGTTAAAATTTGTATTGTTATATAATTATTGACCTAAATGCATTTAGATATTTCAATATACATTTTTTATGCCTTAGAATAATTGAATTTTTTTTTATTTTATGACATACAGATCGTCCTTCACCTCCAGAAGCACCACTGGAATATGAAGAAATTACATCTTCTTCAGTAACTCTCTCTTGGAAACCACCTAAAGATAATGGTGGAAGTGAAATCACTTAAGTTTTTTTATATATTAATAATAATAATTTAAGTACAATATATTTTTTTAAATTTATATTTAAGTTAAATAAGCGGGAGTGTCCTCCCCTAGACTTTCCCGCATATAAATAGGTATAAAGAGTTGTGAATGAATATTTAGAATGTGTAAACTTGGTATTGATAAAGAGCCAGTTCGTATTAGTTTATTGGTGTCAAATTTGATATTTGGTAACATTTATATATATATATATATATAGAATAAAGTGCTACTTCCGGTTAACTGATATTTTAAATGTAAAAAAAACAGATATGGATATAATATAAATATTTTTAATTTTATTTTATTTATAATATATAAGGGCTGGCTGTGACGTCATGAAGTGCTGGGTGACGTCATATAATTTTAAATTAAGAAAAAACTAATGAAGATGATTTTTCTCGAGGATAAAACCAATACAAAGTGCATAACACGTGGAGATATGTCCTCACGTGAAATTTGATATGAAAATAACCCTTCACTTCCTCTCTTCGATCGGCAATACTAGCACTTTCGGTTTCCGGATTTGCACCAAAAGTTGATCAATTCATCCTACTGATGTATCAAGTAAATATACCAAATTTCATCAAAATCCGTTGAGCCGTTCAGGCTGTACACATCTATACGGACGGACGGACAGACATCATGCTAAAAATACTTTTTTATGTTAAGAAAATATATGATTCGTGGAGATATGTACCTAAAAATATCCATAGGTGAAATTTGGTGTGAAAACAATACCTCCCTTACTATCGTAGGTCGGTAAAAAAGAAACGCTACTTGTATAGGTAAAATGTCACTTCCGGTAGTCAGATCATGATGAAATTTGGTATCTGAATTTTTTCATATTTTTAAATCTATATACAAAATATGAAGCAAATATCTCGAAGCAAACTGGTACTTTACTTGAAAGGTAAACGCAACCAGTGTAGGTAAAGTACCACTTCCGGTTAACCGATTTTGACGAAATTTTGATAGAAATCTACAAACTGTGAATAATATCGGTGTACCAAATTTCGAAGTCCTAGCTTGATTAGTTTTTGAGTAAATTTGCTTACAGACATTACATACATACATACACACACACACACAGACATAATTCGAAAAATGGTATTTTCCGACTCGGGGAGGTCTAAAACGTCAAGATCTATCGAAATCTCGAAGTCGAAATTTTTGACGATTCCAATACTTCCCTTATACGAAGTATGCGGGAAAGTAAAAAAAAGATGGAAATTTGAAACAGTCTTTGAAGTAGTAATTGCGAGTCATGTGAATCTAATTTAGGAATTTAGTTTTGGAATGTTGAAAATTCGTAAATCAAGTAAATGAATAATTTAAAAAAAAATTGAGATTCGAAAAATTCCCTATGATTAAACATTTCATTTTTTCAAATTAGTAAATATAACTTGTTAATATTTTTGCTTTGGGTAGTTTTAATACTCTACATTAATAAAATAAATAGAGTGACAACATGTATTTTAATACTTTAATAAGTCGATTATAAAATTTTACAATTTTAGTATAATTTTAATAAATATTAAGAAAACAATAAGAAATTTATATAAATTATAGCTTTGAAAAAGATAAATTTAGTTTACTACTTAACAATTATTTATATTATTCAATTATATATAATTCTTAGTTTTTCCAATTTCAAGTTTGTAAAAAGTTACAAATAGTTAAGTGACCCATATAAAATAACGTTATTTTTTAGCGTTTTAAAATTATTGGGATGAACAATAATTAGTCTTTAGTTAATAACTTGGTTTTCAGATTAAAATTACTACGTTGTTTGTTATTTTTATATATGTATTAAATATATTTCATTGTTATTATAAGATGAGAGTTTAATGTTATTTTAATTTTCTTTGAAGTGGATATGTGATTGAAAAACGCGATTTAACCCATGGAGGTGGATGGGTGCCTGCTGTTAATTATGTTAACCCTAAATATAATCATGCAACCGTCCCACGTCTTCTTGAGGGTACGAAATATGAATTTAGAGTATTCGCTGAAAATCTCCAAGGACGATCCGATCCTCTAAATACAGACAAGCCTGTCGTAGCTAAAAATCAATTTGGTAACCTGTTTAAAATTATTATTTATTTAATGGTCAGTAACACCTGCTTATTACATATCTATCTATTGGAGAATAACTATTATATTATTTATATAATATTTAAAATTATGAAAATTATAGTTACCATTTTATTACTTGAATTAAATTATCTTTGTGTAATGTTAAATAATTTAACTATTTGAAATGAATAAGAAGTAAATCATTTTGTAATTAAGTGTATTAATAAAGAAGAGAGAAATATTAATCTAAATCACGTTTGATTTGTTATTTTAGATGTTCCTGGCCGTCCTGGTAAACCTGAATGTGTCGATGCAGACAAAGATCATATTAAAATTAAATGGTCTCCTCCAATTAGTAATGGAGGTTCGCCTATTATTGGATATGATGTTGAAAGACGAGATAGGAATACCGGCCGTTGGGTTCGAGTTAATAAAGAACCTACCAGAGTATGTATTTATCTCCTACTTGTATATTAAATTATAAATTTTAAAAAAATATTTATAATAATTATATTAATAAATTACACTTCAAATTATCTTAAAGCATCTGGAATATTATGATGACCATGTTACTGAAGGCCACCAGTACGAATACAGAGTTACTGCCATCAATGCTGCAGGTCCAGAAAAACCCAGTGACACAAGCAACGTATTTTCAGCAAAACCAATGAAAGGTTTATATTTCTACAATTTCTATAATATTTATACTTTTAATTATTATAAAACTTAATTTGTAATGTGTTTTTTTAATTTAGAAAAGCCAAAATTATTTTTGGATGGTATTATTGGCCGTAAAATTAAAGTACGAGCTGGTGAACCAATTAATATTCAAATTCCACTTGCTGGAGCTCCTATACCGACTGTTGAATGGACAAAAAATACTACCAAATTGCCTATTTCCAATAGAGTGTCTGTAAGTCAAAATCATTTTTTCCCAATTTTAAATGTTATACTTCAAAGTTTTTTTAAAAAATAAAGATAAGAATAAAAAGATATTTTATATTTTTTTTTAAACAAAAGTAATAAATATTATTTTTCTATAATTCATATTTCAATATCGCAGGCTGAGACAACAAGTGAACAAACCGCCTTGCGAATTGAAAAATCCACTCGGGGTGATTCTGGAAAATACACAGTCACTGCAAAGAACGATTATGGACATGATTCAGGTGATATTGAAGTTATTGTAGTTGATAAACCTGGAATACCTAAGGGTCCAATTACATATCCAAATACAACACAAGATTCAATTCAACTATCTTGGAATCCACCAAGCGACGATGGAGGTGGAGAAATCACTGGTAAGTATGAAATGTGAATTTAAAAATTATTTGTTATAATTCAATTATATACATATAACTTTTGTAATCTTGATCTAATGTAAACTTTAGGTTACGTGGTTGAAATGTCTGAATTTGGAGTCGATAATTGGAAACAATTACCAGGCTTCTGTCCTAAGCCTAATTTCACAGCGAAAGGACTAACAGAAGGTAAACGGTATGTCTTCCGAGTCCGAGCGGAAAATATCTATGGACTTTCAGAGCCACTTGAAGGTAAACCAGTCGTGGCCAAAAGTCCATTCGATCCTCCTGATGCTCCAAGTCAACCAGAAATCACTGGCTATTCTCCAAATAGCTGCAGTTTGGAATGGAATCCTCCTCAGAATACTGGTGGCCGTCCTATTACTGGTAAAATTATAATTTAAAATTATAAATTAAATATATATATATTGTAATGATTTTTTTGTAAAGGGGAAAATTGAAGGGGGAAATTTTAAGAAAAAGAATTAATGTTTGGTCACAAAAGTGTATTGGACAAGGTTGGACTTTGAATTGGCGTGAACTGTCCCGGATATCTGGACAAAAAATAAAAAGAGAGAAAAAAATTAAATTTAAAATTACGAATTAAAAATTTATTATCAGATTGATTATATTCAATGTTTAAATATACTTTTAAAAACTTTTAAATTTAAATATAAACTTTTATTTATAGGTTTTTTTATATATGCAAAAAAATTTATTTAATATTTATTTTTAGAACAAAAAAAATTCGTTATATCAAAATTTAAGAGACATCAATATTTGTTGTGAATTAAAAATAATTTTTCTTTTAATTCTTTGATTAACAAAATAAAAAATTAATTAATAAAAAAATTCCTTCTTTCAAACAATATTTCTTGTTAACGATGTAGCCGGAACTCTTCTAAGTGACGGCTGAATGGTGTTCCCGAATGCAGAATTAATGAATACAATAACACCACCAAAAGATGCAATCAAAGAATCAATGCAACAATATGTTCAAATCAATAATGTAGAAAACTGTTAATCTTGTAGCCGGTCCTTATATAAGCGATTATCAGTGGACTGGTGAATGGTGGTCCTTTTTTTCCACCAATAAAGTCCATCCGCTCGGGACGATAGCTACTGCCCGACTGAATCTTTGACTTTCCAACCACTAGTCCTCTTCAGGGGAAACGTATTGCAATCCTAATCCTTTCCACAAAATAATTTATTTTTAAATAAATAAATTTTATTTATTCATTTATTTTAAGAATTAATGATATTTTTAAAATATCATTACATCCCCTGTTTCCGATTAAAAAAATTTATTTGGGGATATGAAAAGACCCAAAAAAATTTTTTTTTTATTTTGTTAATGAACCGGGTAGTTACCACACATCACTTCACATTCACTATGACTTTAGTTTGTGGATGGTAGTTACCACGCATCACTTCAAATTCACTAGCACTTTTAGTTTGTGGATATTATATACACAAAATATTTACATTTATATATTTACAAATAGGTTTACAGTTTTTTGTTAAATATTTACACTTACAAACTAATTATAAAAAAAAAATTTTCATTTATTTTTTTATTTTATTATTATTAAAAAATTTTTTTTTTTAATTATTTGAAAAATTGTATATTTTTTTTCCAAAATATAAATTAAAAAATTTTGACAATTTTGACAATTTTTTGACAATTAATTTTCTTATTTTTTTTTTTTTAATTTTGATTTTATTTAAATTTTTAAACAAAAATTTAATTTTCTATGCAATTTGCATTTAGATTATTTAACATTTAATCACAAATTTTCTTTTTTCTTAAAATTCAAAAATTTTCTCTCCTTTACCAATCCATCTTTTTCTTTCAACAATGAAACACCTTGACACAACTCGAATCAATTAACAAAATGAATCTACTATAAAAAATAAACTTTTGGCTCTATTAATATAAACAAACAATGAGATTATTAATGATTTGAATTGTTTAATTATTTCAATATGAACAACAACAGCATATCAACCGATACTCACTTCAAATGAATCGAGACTTACCATCACCACAACCCTTTCAATGATTTGCCTACACATGAACACTCTCTGTAACCTCTTACATTTTGCTATACGAATCAAAATTTAAAAAAGCAATCTCGCTACTTCAATATATTAAAAAAATTTCCTTTAACCCTAAATCCTATTACTTTATCATTATAATTACTAATTTCATATTTCATAATCCATAACACAATATTTATCACTCAATTAACCATTATTTTTCTCAATTTTTCACTTAACTCATTAAACCTAAAAACTTTTTATATATCCTTTTTCGATCAAGATCGACCCTCTATCTTCAAATTCTGTATAGCTCCATATTTTAAAATCACAAAAACACCAATCGCAGACAAACTTCCTGAAATAATTGACGAATAACAAACATCTCACAACTAATTAAAGGAGTATAAAAATCAAAAAAATAAAAAAACTACAATTCATTAAATTTAATATCATTAATAACCTTGAAAACCATTTGATATAATTTTAATTAATGTGCCAATTGTATCATTTAAATGCAAGCCAAATTGATTAAAATAAAAATTGTCATTTCCTTCATAAGTGGTTCAAATTCAAAATTACCATAATATCAATCGTGGCAAAGGAAACTTTAATTTTGCGGCGAAAATACCATCCCCTTATTATTATGAATATAAACCTAAATCTAAAATACCAACTTTTTACTTGTACTATCGCTAGTAGGGAAGGCGAACCATTCTTAAGGGATGTTGGATCATTGGGACAAGGAAGATAACAAGGACTGTTAGTTGCCTTTCTAATATTAGTCACAGAGCGTAAAGTGTTAACAGTAGTAGTGGGGAGGGTCTTCGATATAGATTCACTTCGCTTATATGGAGAGTTATCACAATTTTGAGGCTTGATGGTGGGTTTACTCAGTTTATTAATAGTATTTGCAAATGAGATTTCTGGGGGTGGAAGCGAAGTGGGTGGATCCTTAATAATGATTTTTGACGATACGGACAAATTTGTATTTTTTAATATTAATTTAGGAGCACTATTTTCTATTGCTTGAACCTTCCTATTAATATTATTCAAAGAGTCTGAAGTGTTAACAGAATTAGTGGGAAGAGGCTTGGTTATAGGATCATTTCGAGAGTTATCCAAATTTTGAGGATTGATGGTGGGTTTATTCAGTTTATTACTAGTATTTGCATATGAGATTTCTGGGGGTGGAAGCGAAGTAGGTGGATCCTTAATAATGATTTTTGATGATAAAGACAAATTTGTATTTTTTAAGATTAATTTAGGAGTACTATTTTCTATTTTTTTATGCAACAATATGTTCAAATCAATAATGTAGAAAACTGTTAATCTTGTAGCCGGTCCTTATATAAGCGATTATCAGTGGACTGGTGAATGGTGGTCCTTTTTTTCCACCAATAAAGTCCATCCGCTCGGGACGATAGCTACTGCCCGACTGAATCTTTGACTTTCCAACCACTAGTCCTCTTCAGGGGAAACGTATTGCAATCCTAATCCTTTCCACAAAATAATTTATTTTTAAATAAATAAATTTTATTTATTCATTTATTTTAAGAATTAATGATATTTTTAAAATATCATTACAATATATATATATATATATATATATATAATATAAATATATACATTCTTTGTTTATTAAAACAATAAATTTTTTTTTTATTTAAAGGCTACTACGTTGAGAAACGAGAACGTGGTGGCGAATGGATACGAGTTACAAACTATCCAACACCTAATACAAATGTAACAGTCCAAGATTTAAGAGAAGGAAATCGATATGAGTTCCGCGTATTGGCTGTAAATGAAGCTGGTCCGGGTAAACCTAGCAAACCAACAGAACCTATTGTTGCACAACAACAACGAAGTAAATCTTATTTTATTTTTTGTAACTATTTATTTAAAAAAGGAAACAACAAGATAATATAACAATCTTTTTAATTTTTAAGTGAGACCCGATGCCCCTGAACCACCAAAACCAGATCGTATTACCAAAGATTCTGTTACACTATCGTGGAGACCACCCCGCAATGATGGAGGTGCTAAACTTAGAGGATATATTATTCAAAAGAAACCGAAGGGCAGCAATGACTGGACCGACGTCAACACTTCTCCTATTCCTGTAACAGTGCATACGGTAATCATTCTTTTATTTAATTTAATTCATTTATAAATTATCCCTTTCTAGTTTTTGTTATTAAATTTGATCTTTATATATATGTACATTTTTTAGGTGCCTAATCTCAAAGAAGGTGAAGAATATCAATTCCGAGTGATTGCTGTGAATGATGTAGGTCATTCAGAGCCAAGCAGACCTTCATCCAACGTTCTGATTGAGGAACAACCCAATAAGCCATGCATGGACTTAGGTGGAGTTCGAGACATTACTGTTAGAGCTGGAGAAGATTTCTCAATTCATGTTCCTTACGTTGCTTTCCCAAAACCAACTCTTACATGGTTTGGAAATGATACTATTGTAGATGATTCAGATCCGAGAATTCATCAACAGGTACTTATAATGTTATTTTTAACAACAAATTATATTTAAAATTTGTTTAATTTTTTTTTATGAATTTATATTAAATTTTAAATGATTTCTATGATTGCATTATTAACTATTAGAGACAGAGAGGAAATTTCATTTTTTAAATTTTCTATTTACAATTTTAAAAGTATTTTTAGTAAAATATTTGTATAAAATATATTATTTGTATATAATTCCAATCAAGAATTTCAACTTCTATTATCTTAAACATCTACAATATTTTATCATTTATTTTTATTGAAACTTACCGTTATTTTTGTGAAAGATATTTTAATAAGACACAGATATGTATATAAATAAAATTGAATTTTCAGTTGGCTGACGATTATGCAAGTATTGTTGTAAAGCAGAGGTTCTTAAACCTTTGTACTCCGCGGACCCCCACTTGAAAAAAAAAATTTTTGAAGGACCCCATCCCAACTTTAGGTACATTACGTCATTTTATTAGTTAATTTCTGGCTTATGATCTCATAAGAACAAGGATATATGATGGATATTTCTAACAGTGATTGGTGAATAACGATTTTTTTGCATATAGTAGAACACATTTTATTAGAAATTATAATATTGAAGAAAGAAAATTCAGGTAAATATGAAGATGGAAACAGTAGCAATAGTTTTCTTGCACATTTCGTTGAATTTGGGTATTTGATCTCTGTTTCCTCACAAAGCCATGCCATCGCTTCTTTTATATTAATTAAAGTTTTAACTGACTCATCATTTTCTCGTGCACCTGTACGATGGCTTTGCGGACCCCCAGTAAAGGCTTCGCGGACCCCCAGGGGTCCGCGGACCACAGTTTAAGAACCTCTGTTGTAAAGAATTCCAAACGATCAGATACTGGTCAATATCGTTTGCAATTACGTAATCAATCTGGCTATGATACAGCAACGATTAACGTAAGAGTACTTGACAGACCAAGTCCACTACAAAATCTTCGCGCCGATGAATTTGCTGGCGATGCTCTGACACTTTACTGGAATCCACCTAAAGATAATGGTGGTGTTGATGTTACCAATTATTATATTGTCGAGAAAAAGGAAGCTAGAACACAAACATGGCAAAAGGTATTGGAGCTTTTACTTTCCAAATTAACTATTAAGAAAAATAAACTTATAAATATTGTGATTCTAATAAACTATCAATAAGTTTTTTATATAAGGTACTAGAAATTCATTCCTGTCATTTTTACGATGATATTTTGATGTGTTTTTATATGTTTGTAGTGTATATACATTGTTTGTTTGATTGAATACAAATTTATGACCAAAGTCAAATTTCTGTTCCTCTGGAAGTGGTTCTAATTTTTCCTATTAAATAATTTAGCAATGTAAATAATAATTTTTTTATTGATTTGTTTATATTTAAAATTAACTAAAATATTTATGCAGAATTGAATTTGAGTATATAATTATTTTTATAGTTTTTTAGAAAATTTAAAACACAATTATTCATACTGCTAAGAACGTTTGTGTGTATGTGATTGCCATAAATAAGGGAGCTTCATCTTCTTGTCATTTCCCTGCATTATTTTTATTAAATTTCAAATTATTGTTATTCCCGAATAGAATTTCTTATACCACTATAATAATATTATTAGATTATTAGATATAATTTAACATGGCATCGCTTTTATAGTTGTCTATAGTTGACTATTTATATTTCAATAAAAACTGATTTTAATTTTAGGTGAGTTCCTATGTGACATCTCCGTTTATACGAATTCGAAATTTGACAATTGGACGCGAATATGATTTACGGGTTTGTGCTGAAAACCAATATGGAACTTCTGATCCTGCAAATGTCACCGACCCAGTGAAAGCTAGACATCCGTTTGATCCTCCTGGTGCACCTGGGGCACCTCGTGGAATTGATACATCAGAAGATTCAATCACTATTGGATGGAGCAAGCCTCGTCACGATGGCGGATCTCCAATCACAGGATATGTTATTGAGAAACGAATGATTGGTGAAGATAAATGGACCAAAGCTACACACGCACATGTACCTGATCTTACATATAAGTAAGTAATATTAATACAATAATTAAATTTATCCATAAAATCTACATACATAAATATATACTTTAATAATTTATATATCGAGCCTTAATTATTGAGATTTATACATTTCTAAACTTATATAATTTTTAAGCCTATTTTAAGTAATTAGAAATTAAAGTAAATTTTAAATTTAAAAAAAATCATAATAAAAGTAGAATTATTCAATAAATATAATTCCTATTTTAGGCATTTTTTAAAGATACCTGTTTATCTTATCTTATTATGCTAGCTAAAATTGTATATATGTATTTATCTATATATCATGGTTCTCAAAAACCGCTCTAACGATTTTTTTCAAATTCACACTAGATATAGTATTTATAAAGAAAAATTAAGTTTTATTGATGATATCTCTTGAAACATACAGCTTCATTATTAATTTCTTAATTGAAAATTATATATTATATGGAAAACGTCAAAATTTTTAATACTGCCTGCTAAGACAGTAAAAAAATGACAATTTTTTATCTAAATACATATAGTCCAGCGGTTGGACTGATGTTTTAACGAGTGGATTTCGTCGGTTCGAAACTCGCCGGGTGAATCGTTATTTAAAAATGAAAATAATGATTTTGTTATTTTTTTTTCTTTTTATCTATTGTTTACTTTTTAATAAATTACTATTCTATATTTATTTATTCATTGTTCTTTTATTAATAAAGTTTTAGATAGTTTTATAAGTTTTAATATTTTTTCAATAAAATATTATTCAATATATTTATTAATATTATTTTATTTATTATTATTGAGTACCCGAAGTTCCATTCATTTTAATCAGATTGATGCAATGATGCAACAGTTAATAATTGTAATATTGTAATAAATTTCTATCTTGAAAATTGTTACATATTATTCAGGATATTTTAAAAACTATTTCTTTCTTTAATTAATATTCATTTTTTCTATAAGTCAGATATATTTCCAAATATTAAATAATTTTTGAAGTGAAAACTTCTTTAGCGGCGTTGAGCACTTTTGCGGGATGGGGAAAAAGTATAGAACTCGCGTGATCGTGACCAACACCATGAAACCATCTGCTTTCAAATTTCTTATAACAGAGCGCGAAATTTGAATTGTCATTAGAACTGTTTTATAAATTATCTCTAACATATAAATATATATTTATTATGTAAAGTTCATTTCATATATACATATATAATCAAAATTATACGAAATGAACTTCACATAATAAATATATATTTTATGTTAGAGATAAGAATTATAAAACAGTTCGTATTGCAATATTTTAAACAAAGTTGTGTATTTATATATATATAAATATAAGTTACAAATTTGTTTAAAATATATGTTTAAAATAATATATAAGTTATATATATATACATGCATATGAAATTCATCTTTCTCGTGAAATAGCGCGAATTTCGTCTGTTTTAAAATTTCTTACGCAGAAGTTTTCACTTCTGTCGGCCAGTCCCACGACTGCCAATTTTGCTTTTTTAATTCCGAAAAGCTGCAAAGCACGTTTTTTTGTCTTTAGTTTGTTTTATAACCACTTGGGGCGCTAAACAGTTTTTCAAAAAAACACTATAGAAAAAAAATATATGTACCTATATATTATATATTTATGTATTATTGAGGAGCACAAGTTCATTAATTTTAATCAGATTGATGCAAATGTGTAACATTTAATAATTGTAATAAATAATTAAAGAATTGTGTATCAATATTTTTTAAAGGGTAGAGCGAGAGCTCGGTGTCCCAGGTATTAATATTACCAGCCAAATCCAATAATAATGAATCATTTTTTTTAACTTAAGTACCGAGCCGAGGCTCGGGGTCCCGGTACTCTTATCTTATTATGCTAGCTAAAATTGTATATATGTATTTATCTATATATCATGGTTCTCAAAAACCGCTCTAACGATTTTTTTCAAATTCACACTAGATATAGTATTTATAAAGAAAAATTAAGTTTTATTGATGATATCTCTTGAAACATACAGCTTCATTATTAATTTCTTAATTGAAAATTATATATTATATGGAAAACGTCAAAATTTTTAATACTGCCTGCTAAGACAGTAAAAAAATGACAATTTTTTATCTAAATACATATAGTCCAGCGGTTGGACTGATGTTTTAACGAGTGGATTTCGTCGGTTCGAAACTCGCCGGGTGAATCGTTATTTAAAAATGAAAATAATGATTTTGTTATTTTTTTTTCTTTTTATCTATTGTTTACTTTTTAATAAATTACTATTCTATATTTATTTATTCATTGTTCTTTTATTAATAAAGTTTTAGATAGTTTTATAAGTTTTAATATTTTTTCAATAAAATATTATTCAATATATTTATTAATATTATTTTATTTATTATTATTGAGTACCCGAAGTTCCATTCATTTTAATCAGATTGATGCAATGATGCAACAGTTAATAATTGTAATATTGTAATAAATTTCTATCTTGAAAATTGTTACATATTATTCAGGATATTTTAAAAACTATTTCTTTCTTTAATTAATATTCATTTTTTCTATAAGTCAGATATATTTCCAAATATTAAATAATTTTTGAAGTGAAAACTTCTTTAGCGGCGTTGAGCACTTTTGCGGGATGGGGAAAAAGTATAGAACTCGCGTGATCGTGACCAACACCATGAAGCTAGCACATTACGTCTGCTTTCAAATTTCTTATAACAGAGCGCGAAATTTGAATTGTCATTAGAACTGTTTTATAAATTATCTCTAACATATAAATATATATTTATTATGTAAAGTTCATTTCATATATACATATATAATCAAAATTATACGAAATGAACTTCACATAATAAATATATATTTTATGTTAGAGATAAGAATTATAAAACAGTTCGTATTGCAATATTTTAAACAAAGTTGTGTATTTATATATATATAAATATAAGTTACAAATTTGTTTAAAATATATGTTTAAAATAATATATAAGTTATATATATATACATGCAAATGAAATTCATCTTTCTCGTGAAATAGCGCGAATTTCGTCTGTTTTAAAATTTCTTACGCAGAAGTTTTCACTTCTGTCGGCCAGTCACACGACTGCCAATTTTGCTTTTTTAATTCCGAAAAGCTGCAAAGCACGTTTTTTTGTCTTTAGTTTGTTTTATAACCACTTGAGGCGCTAAACAGTTTTTCAAAAAAACACTATAGAAAAAAAATATATGTACCTATATATTATATATTTATGTATTATTGAGGAGCACAAGTTCATTAATTTTAATCAGATTGATGCAAATGTGTAACATTTAATAATTGTAATAAATAATTAAAGAATTGTGTATCAATATTTTTTAAAGGGTAGAGCGAGAGCTCGGTGTCCCAGGTATTAATATTACCAGCCAAATCCAATAATAATGAATCATTTTTTTTAACTTAAGTACCGAGCCGAGGCTCGGGGTCCCGGTACTTATTATTTATGTTTTTAGGGTAATCAATCTCATTGAAAATCATGAATATGAATTTCGAGTGGCTGCTGTTTCTTTTTTTAATAAAATCGTTTATTTAATAAAAAAATAATATTAAATCCTTATTAGGTCTACCAAAAATCACCAGTGATTTAAGTATTAGAGATATGACTGTGCTTACTGGTGAGCCTTTCGTTATCACAGTTCCATTTACTGCAAATCCACGACCACGACCTACTTGGACGATCAACGGAGAAGAGGTTTTTTCAAGTGATAGAATTCATTTTGAAACTAATGACAATAGCACTGTATTTAATAATAAAGCGAAACGTTCCGATACTGGTCTATACACAATTCAATTAGTGAATAGCGAAGGATCTGATGCTGCTTCTTGTAAAGTTCTTGTTGTTGGTTAGTTATTAATTATTTTCCTCTTATTATTTTATAATCTTTAATAATATAAATAATCTCTATTTCTAAATTTTAATGATTATTTATATAGATAAGCCACTACCACCCCAAGGACCCCTCGATGTTTCTGATATCACTCCTGAAACATGCACTCTTGCATGGAAACCTCCATTGGACGACGGAGGTTCACCGATCACAAATTAGGTTGTAGAAAAACTTGATCCAGCATCAGGAGTAAGATCAATTATTATTTTTAAATCTATGAAATAATCACTTTTAAAACATTCTCTAATTTTTTTACATGATTCTTTTTCAGCTTTGGGTAAAAGTAAGCAGTTTTGCCCGAGGTTGTCATTATGATGTAATCGGTCTTGATCCTAATCGGAAATACCAATTCCGTGTTCGTGCTGAAAATCAATATGGAGTTAGTGATCCATTAGAAACCGACCAGCCAATCACTGCCAAATTTGCTTTTACCGTCCCAGATCCTCCAGGACAACCTCGCATTGTTGATTGGGACACAGGTACCGTTACACTTTCCTGGGAAAGGCCACGACTTGATGGAGGATCTCGTGTCCAAGGATATAAAATCGAATATCGAGATGTTGCCGAAGCTCAATGGCGCGTTGCAAATGATTATCTTGTTAAAGACACAACCTATTTAGTTCACTCATTGCTTCAAGGACGTGAATACGAATTCAGAGTGAGAGCCAAAAACGCAGCAGGTTTTAGCAAACCTTCTCTACCTTCCTCTCAATTCAAACTTAAAGGCAAATTTACAGTGCCCTCGCCTCCTGGAACTCCGAAAGTTCTTAAAGTTGGTAAGAATTATATCGATCTCGAGTGGTCTCCTGAATCCGATGAGGTAGTCGAATTACTGATTACATAATTGAAAAAAGAGAAGTTGGAGGAGCTCTTTGGGTCAAATGCAATGAATATAACGTAATTGATTGTACTTACACTGCATTAAATTTACTTGAACGGTCCGACTATGAATTCCGTGTTTATGCTGTAAATTCTGCTGGCAAAAGTGAACCAAGCTCGTGTACAACTCCTGTTAAGATTCAAGAAGTGGAAGGAGGAGAAAAACCCGATTGGATTCGTGGTTTATTCAATCATGTAGTTCCAAGAGGCACTGCTTTCACTCTGGAATGCGAGGCTTCCGGTAAACCATCTCCAACACCAAGATGGTTACGAAATGGCAGGGAACTTAGCTTTGGAGGTAGATTTACTGCTGAACGCAAAGGAGGTGTTTTCAAATTACATATTTCAGAAGTAATGGAATTAGATGATGGAGATTATACTTGTGAAGCCAGTAATGTAATTGGATCATCAACAACAACCGCAAGAATCAAAGTTGGAGGTAAATAAAAACAGTAATTTATTAACATTATATGATTTAATGTATTATTATAAATAATATTTTTATTTTATTTTTAAAGCACCACCACGCATTGAACGTATAACTGGAGATTTGTATCTCCCTGAAAAAGATAACACCAAAATTAAAATCTATTATTCTGGCGATCAACCTATGGAAGTTACGCTTACCAAAAACGGCCGTAAATTGGAAGAAACGCCTCATCTTAAATACACGGTCTTTGATGAATACTTAATTATTTTCATTCGGGATATTAACAAAGATGATGCAGGCACCTACACTTTAACATGTAAAAACGATAGTGGCTCTGTATCCGCCTCCTTTACCGTCTATATTACAGGTCAGCAATTTTCTTCTATCATAATTAAATATATAATGTAGTTTACATCATTAAATTATTGTTTTCTATTAATAATTGTTTTTAACAGGATTACCTGGACCACCACAAGGGCCCCTTGAAGTTTCTGATATTACACGTCATACTTGTACTCTTTCATGGAAACCTCCAACTTATGATGGTGGTTTACCTGTTACTCATTATGTTATTGAACTGGATAATAGTATCAAGTCTTTGTAAAGATACAGTTTTTACAGTACAAGGATTAACTGAAGGACAAGAATATCTAATGCGAGTGATGGCAGTCAATGAAAATGGAATGGGACCTCACCTTGAAGGAACTAATCCAATCAAAGCCAAACCTCCTTTCGGTAAGTTTATTCACTGGTTTAATAAGTTAACACTTGCTACTTCGAGAATCAAAATATATATTGTTTTAGAATTTTACTTATCTGTACACGAATATTTTGACAATATATAAACTCATTTCTAATATTAAACACTTAATTAGGATTTACATAAAGTTCCACGCTGCTCAATCGATACCAATCGCGGTTAAGAAACCCACCCCGAAAATAAATACAAAAATATTAATTCTAGTCAATTCTTGTATTAATCAAAATAATAGAAATTTTAAATTTAATTTCTTAAAAGCTCTCAATTAAATATAATTTAATTTTTATATTATTTATTTATAATATTATAATGTTAAATTATTTAATAATTAATAATTAATTAATAAAATTTTAATCAAATTTATTTAGAAATCTTAAACAAATCAAAATAAATATTATTAGGAGTATAAAAACTTTAGTGTAGATTTTAAAATTTGAATAAAATTGTCAAAAATACATAGGGTGACCCAGCCAGTAGTTGAACGAATAAAGCCAGTTTACCACGGATCCTGTTGTAAGTTCTATACTATTAGCCGTAAAACTAAGCTAATGGATTTTTAACAAAGCTTTATTATTGTAGTTATTAAAAAAAATATTAAACAGTGCTTAACTGAAAAAAAGCAAAAAAAAATTCACAACATATTTTATGATTTTTTCCCAGTGGTTGAACAGACATGTCCAGTTTCTGAACGCTCGATATTCCAGTAATTGAACACCCGTTATTTCATAGTTTTTTTTTATTTTAAGTTTAGGAACACATCCAAAACGACTTAACAAATATCTAGGCCTATAGCTTGAGCACTCATAACACTACAAGGCTGATTCACATTCCAAACATTGCTCAATGTTTAAATTATAATAATAATAATAACAATAATACATATATTTATTTATTTATTTATTTCAAACAAACACCAATCGGCAATATACATATAAGATACAAAATTAAAAATAATTTTAAAATTGAATTCAAATTGCTTTGAAGTTGTTACGTAAGGTAAGCGTCGCCTTGTGAAGATTCATGTGGACATAATATAGCGTCAGCAAATGCAGGACTGACTTCAGTCCCTACGACTTTAGGCGAGTCCGTTTGTCTTGAATGCTGAAGGTGAGGCATCAAAATTATGATTAATTTCGGGCTCTTTTTCAATATACTCAGACAAAAGGCCATTTGTCTGAGTTTCATTAAGACATTTGCTCCGAAGCCTTTTCCAAAACTGAAACAGTTCACGGGCCTCAATATTACCCTCCCACTCTTCCCCTGCACTTTTCTTAATTCTTCAGGCCTACCCTTGGGGAAGAGGGATTCAAGGTATAAGAGGGATTGAACATTCACAGTCTGGTGATCTTCGATGGCGGGCACCGTTCACCACTGTTCAATTACTGGAATTTGTGCATTTTTAACAGTGCCATTAGTTGAACAGTCAGTTTAGAGCTCTAAAAAATAAAAAATATCTATACCTTAATATCATGCTTCAAAATGTAGTCCTTTAGCTTTAATTTAAGACCAATTCGGTAAAAATATCTCTAAAAATGACTAGGATGCACGTGGATTACTTTTACCTACCGTATTTTCAGTAGACTAGTCGTGAATGCAAAAACAAGCATTTCATTTGAGAAAAAAAATAATATCTCTGAGTACTTAAGTCACGTGCAGCAGACGATAGGTGTTTCAGTTGTGACAACATAACAACTTAAAAATAAAATAAAATTTCACGTTCCAAGCATGTTTCCTCTTGAGATTTTGGCGGATTTTTGGTAATTTGTTCAACTACTGGAAGGGGTTCAACTACTGGCTGGGTCAACCTATTTCAATTAAAATAATATTTTTTCTAAATTTTCCCTATCAACTTAACTAATTTTTCTTTCTTCAATTTTCCTCGATGTAAAATTACCCACATTTTAATAAAAACAAAAAAATTAAATCGACCCAACAATGACTGAGCTTAGCAACAAAACCTCATTTCATTTTAGTTGTATCTTAGAAATAGATTATGTTTTCCAAAGTCAGATAACAAGCCACCTTAAATCATTGCATTGTTTATATTTTATTACATTTTGATATTTATTGACATTTGTTGATTAATTACAGTAATTAATAAAAATTTAATTTGTTTAAAAATGAAATTAAAACAGTTCAATTTTTTAATTCAAATATACAATATAATTTTCATAAAAAAATTCTCAAAATTAACAAGATAAAGAAAGAGACAATTTTTGCTCGTCTGATTACATTAGATTTAATTTTAATTAATATTATCAATATTTTATTTCAGATCCACCTTCAGCTCCAGGTGTTCCCAATATTAAAGAAGTTGGGGGTGATTTTGTCCATCTATCATGGGACAAACCTGAAAATGATGGTGGGGCGCGCATCCAAGTTTATTGGGTTGATAAACGTGAAGTGGGAACAGAAGCATGGCAAAGAGTCAATGCAGCAATATGTCCACCAACTCAACTCAATATTTCCAATTTGATTGAGGGAAGAAATTATGAATTTAGAATATTTGCTCAAAATGATGCTGGGCTTAGTCCTGCTTCTGTTGCTTCTACTGGCGTCAAAATCAAAGATCCTAAAGGTTTGTTGATAACTATTTATATTTATTATATTAATGTAAAAACATTCTCAAAATCAGCAAGATAAAGAAAGAGACAATTGAATACTTATTATTTATATAGATTCTATATAATTCTATATTCTTTCAGCTGCCACTCCACCCGAAATTATTAAACCTCTACGAAATGCAAACGCTATTCAGAATCACAATGCTCAATTCCAATGCACCATTAGCGGTAATCCAAAGCCAACTATTACATGGTAATTTAAAAAATTATTTTCTAATTTATATTGAAAATGACAATAAATTAATTATTTTTCTATTCACTTGCAGGTACAAAGGAGCTCGAGAAATTACACATAGCTCCCGATTCCATATGTTTGCCGAGGGTGATGTTTACACACTCATCATCAATGATGTATATGGAGAAGATGCTGATGAATACGTTTGTAGAGCCTCAAATAAGGGAGGAATCAAATCCACCCGTGCCGAATTAATTATTATGAGTATGAATTTAATACATTTCTTATATGCAATCAATTTACATAATATTATTTAATTTTTATTCATTATTCATTTCTAATGTTTTTTTTTATTTCTAATTTTAGCTACACCAAAATTGAATGTTCCACCACGTTTCCGAGATACTGCCTATTTCGATAAAGGTGAAAATGTTATTGTTAAGATTCCATTTACTGGAGTGCCTAAACCACGCATTACTTGGTCCCGTGATGGAGAGACAGTGGAAAGTGGAAGTCATTTTGCTGTGGAAATTAAAGAACGTCATGCTATTTTGACAATCCGTGATGGATCTAAACTTGATAGTGGCCCTTATAGTATTCTTGCAGAAAATGATCTAGGAATGGATTCTGCTATTATTAAAATTCAAATAAGTGGTAAGGAATATATAATCACATTTTTTTATTTATTTCTATTAATGAATATATTAAAAAGTTAAGTTAGTTTTCTAATTTTTTTGTTTATTTTATTTAAATTCATATTTCTTTTTTTAGATCGTCCTGATCCACCGAGATATCCGGTGGTTGATAATATTGGCCAAGACTCACTAGCTCTAAGTTGGCAAGCGCCCCTTTGGGACGGCGGTAGTAATATTACTAATTACATGGTAGAAAAACGTGAACATCCAATGAGTAGTTGGATACGCGTTGCAAATACTCGGTTCACAACAATGGCTGTTACTGGCTTAGCACCCGGACATCAATATGAATTCCGTGTTTATGCAGAGAATATTTACGGCCGTTCTGAACCTAGTGAAGTATCTACACTTGTCACCACAAAAGGAACAGTTAAAAAGATTGCTAAAAAGAAACAATATGAAGGTAAAGTAGGAACTTAAAAAGAGAATTATTTTTTACATTGGTTAAAATAATTTTTTTCAATAATTGTTTCATTTATGTTTTTTTAACTTTAGTTGATGCTACGGGTAAAAAGATTCGCGGAAAAGGAGATGGACCAGTTTCAGATTATGATCAATACGGTATGTTGTTTTTACAAAAAGAATATAGCGATAGATGTACAAGTGATATTTTTTTTATCTTTTTAAAATAATTTCAAATGTTTATCCATAACATTATTTTTTTATCAATTTAACAAATTAATTAATTTTTTTTATTATACATGTGGATGCTGAACTGCGATAAAAGTACAACCCAAATTATTGGATCTTATTGTATTTTTTTACTCAACAATGAATTTTTTGAAAACATCCAATAAGTTTTTAACAAAAGAACAGTAGATAAAAAAAGAAACAAATCAAGAATTTTAATTAAATCCTTTTTAAAATAAAAAAGGCGTATAGAATAATACGAAAATTTTTGAGTAATTATGACATATTTTAAAAGATTCAAAATGAACATTTTAATAGGAAAAAAAAATTGAAGCTTAAAAAATCAACCTTGCTTCAAATTGATGGGGATTTAACCAGATTACATATCATTACGATCCAGTTGGTTAATTAATAAAATTTGATTAAAGCAAACAAACTAGATCGAATTAAATTTAAATCTTAGTTAGTTTTGAAGTTTAAATTTTACCTTTTAAAATAAAAGTTCGAATAAATGGCTATGATTAAATTTATTGATATGATTGATTGATTGATTACATAACTATACCATAAATATTATTAATAGAAGCTTACTATGTGTTTATTTGATTATAATTATTAATTTCTATAAATTATTTAATTTTTTTGTTCCACAACACAGTTTTCGACGTTTATTCTAAATATGTGGCTCAGCCCGTGGAAATTAAGACCTCAAGTGTTTATGATGCATACGATATTTTAGAAGAAATTGGTACAGGAGCTTTTGGTGTTGTCCATCGTTGCCGTGAACGTAAAACAGGAAATGTCTTTGCTGCTAAATTTATTCCAGTATCCCATGCCATGGAAAAAGAATTGATTCGCAAAGAAATAGATATTATGAATCAATTGCATCATTCTAAATTAATTAATCTTCATGATGCTTTTGAAGACGACGATGAAATGGTTCTTATATTTGAATTGTAAGTCTTTTTTTAAGATGAAATATCTAATATGTAAGATATTGTAAAGAATATATTTGTTATTTGTACTTTTGCATGAATTTAAATAATCAGTTATTTAGTGAAAAAGTATGTTCTAATAAAAATGTGTTAATTAAAATTTAAATTAAATTTACAATTTGTTGATAGGATAGGGACTAAAATGATTTTTTTCTTATTTTTTATACTATTACTCTCTCAACAAATATTGTATTTATCAGTGAATATTTATTTGTTACTGTGGAAGAATTAATAAAAAAATATAATATAATTTTCTGAATTTAGGTAAAATGAATTAGTCATTATTATTATTATAAAATATATTTATTATTAAAAAAAATATGAAAATAATTAAAAACTTAAATAAATCTATACAAAAATCATAATCGAAGAATGATACTGATTGGTATGTCCATAATTGTGGTTGTTCTTCCGTTTCCAACATGATGTTAAGTACATATGTGTCTGGTAGTCTCTCCCAACATATATACCATTATAATATATAATATATAATCATAATAATATAACTAATATAACTATAAAATTATATAGTTATTTATATAATCCCTAAACTTTTTAATGATAATTATATTTTTAATAATAATGACGCCAATAATTATATTTTTAATCTATAATTCTAAACATTCAATTTTAATTTAGTTAACATCTCGCAGACCACCTTCTACAGATCCATTCTTCTTCATTGTGTACATTTTTCCTATGATAGTATCTATCAAAATTAACGCGCATTAATCAATTATCCCTTAGAAATTATGTATATAACTCAGCATTATCTAAACGCTATTTCTGCTTCCTAATACCTCCTAAATATGCTAACTATATCAGAGGCTTAGTTTTTGAAGAAATAATATCCTGTGTGTGTTTAAATTCTCTCTCCTTACCAAAATAATGTTCGAGTGTGGATACTAATCTCTTTGCGGATTTACCTCCCTTTGACCTCGTCTAACGCTGATGATGATAATTTGGCGGCGACAATCACTTGCATCAGTTTGGCTGGTCCGGTTTGCAGTTTATCTGGCGGCGAACTCTTCGAGAGGATCACTGCTGAGGGGTATTCCATGTCCGAGGCTGAGGTCATCAACTACATGAGACAGATTTGCGAGGGTGTTAAACACATGCATGAGAAAAATATCATCCATCTTGGTAAATATGATTTTTATTTATATTTTTTAGGCATTATTCATTTTTAATAAATAAGATATAATTGATTGTGTATTTTAATTTTAAATAGATATCAAACCTGAAAATATTATGTGTCAAACGCGTCAAAGTACCAATGTAAAACTCATCGATTTTGGATTGGCCACTAAATTAGATCCCAATGAAGTGGTTAAAATTTCAACTGGAACTGCTGAATTTGCAGCACCTGAGATCGTTGAAAGAGAGCCGGTCGGATTCTATACCGATATGTGGGCTGTTGGTGTATTAGCTTACGTTTTGTAAGTTTTTAATTTTATATTTAATAATTTACAATCTAGAACAGATAGATTAGTGTCTCTTTTTGAATATACTATATATATACTTTATTTTATTCTTAATTAAGAATATATTAATTTTAATAAAATTTTCACAAATAATATAATATTTCTATTAATTTTACATTGAAAAAATTAACTTATTTATTATTGAACTAGATTTTCAGTCATGGTAATGGAGATTTCTATTTTAAATTAAGATGAAAAAATATTTAAAATTAATAAATTTATACTTACTAACTGATTTTTAATTTCTAATTAAAATAGATATCAAAATTACGAGTACTTTATACCAGAAACTCTTACATTCATGTTTATTTGTCCTAAATTTGTTCATTAATATGAATTGGTTTTGAGTTTATCATAATTATGTTAATGTTTTAATTAATAGCGATCTAACTGATTGATAAACCATTTAATATCTCATTAAAAATAATTTTTATTTTTTTCAGACTCAGTGGTTTATCACCGTTTGCTGGAGATAATGATATTGAAACTCTTAAGAACGTTAAAGCATGTGATTGGGATTTCGACGAAGAAGCCTTTTCAAATGTTTCCGAAGAAGGAAAAGACTTTATCAGAAGACTCTTGGTTAAAAATAAAGAGTAAAGTCCTTTTTATTTTTCATTTATTGATTTTAGAGCGCTTTAACAAGTATAGACATTGGTGTCATATTATCAATTAGTTATAATGAAATGAGTTGATTTAATTTTATATTTTATATAAAAAAATGTTTTATATTTACTTTAAATTATAGAAAACGAATGACTGCACACGAATGTCTTTTACATGCTTGGTTAACTGGAGATCATGCAGATCGCACTAATGAAATTGCCTCATCTCGTTACACCAAATTCCGAGATCGTATTAGAGCGAAATATTCCAACTGGGAATCATTTGTTTTGCCTATTGGTCGTCTCGCCGAATATTCTGCTTTGCGTAAACTTCTTGTTGACAAATATAAAATTCACGATACTTCATTCGGTATGTATTAGTATTTTAATTAAATTTTTTAAAACTAAATACAAAGATAATTAAATTAAATTTTGATACATTTTTATTTATTTTTTAAATAATTAATTTAATATTTTTATTTTAAATAATAAGAAAATTCAATTATTAACTTTTCTAACTGTAAAGTCAATTTTTAAATAGTTCTCAATACTGTTTTTTATTTATGAAAACTTTTCTGAATAAATAAATTTTTGAAATCCTTCTTATTAATATAATAATCTCAATATAATTTTATTACAGATCGTCGGCAAGCAGCACCTCGGTTTGTTATCAAACCACAAAGCGCTTTTGCCTTCGAGGGACAGAGTGCTAAATTCTCTTGCCGTGTGATAGCAATTGCAGCACCCACACTAACATGGTTCTATAAGAATGCTGAATTGAGACAAAGTGTGAAATTTATGAAGCGATATGCGGGTGATGATTATACATTTATAATTAATCGAGTGAAATTAGAGGATAGAGGTGAATATATTATCCGAGCCGAGAATCATTATGGTTATCGGGAGGAAATTGTTTTCCTAAATGTGCAACGTAAGTTATTTCTTTATTTTTTTTTTAATTATTACTTTATTATATTTCTTTTAATTAATAATTATCTATTATAATATATATTGCTTTCTTTTTTATTTACTAGCTCTTCCCAAAGAGGTTCCTGCATACAAACCCGAAGTTCAACCAATTCGCCGGCGGGAACCAATTGGTTATCAAATCTGGCAGGAAGAGAAAGAATCGGCACCCTGTTTCACATTCTTGCTACGTCCTCGTGTCATGCAATCACGTGATACTTGTAAACTTCTCTGTTGTTTAAGCGGCAAACCAGTTCCAACAGTCAAATGGTTTAAAGAACGTCGAGAACTCACGAAATACGAATATACAATGACTCATGCTGATGGTGTAGTTACCATGGAAATTGTAGATTGTAAACCGGAAGACTCCGGCAAATATCGATGTGTTGCAACTAACAAGCATGGAACCGATGAAACCAGCTGTGTAGTTATTGTTGAAGGTAAGATTTAAATTATAACTTTATATACCATTCATTCCGATCCCATATATAATCATATAAATATAAATATTATTATAAAAAGAAAAATAATTCTTCAGGATACTCTATCTTGTCCCTGTCCCTCTTGATTTATATTTTCTCTGCTTAATTCTTTCTTTCAGTATTTTTTTATACCCAAGCTAAATTAATTGTTTTCATCTTAAAAAACATATTCATTGTTCTATAGGCTATGGATCAACAGCTGAGCAGACTGAATTAGCTAATAAATACTTATATTCTGGAGGTAACTCAGCCCTAGTTCTTTCGTGTTCTCCTTGTGTGTTTTTGTTGTTTTTTCATCTCTAGGAAAATCGCTTGCTTCGAATTCCAATATCTCTTTATGTGCCAAATAAAACTGTCGAATAATTAAGCAGTTGTTACGTAGAAATGCTTCGGGACCTTTCTGCCATATTCTCTTTAATTTAGTTTAGAAAGGCATATAGCTTGAATAAAAGTAGCAAGCTATATTAATGCAGTAACCTATCTGTTCAATTCACTAATTTCTATGTGCCTGCTTTGTACTATCACAGATAATATTTTCCATTACATAGAAGTTAAAATTTATACTATTATATCATACATGAATCATCGACAAAATTTCATAAATACTCTTTTAGTCAATGTAATTATTAAGATAAAAATTTGAAAAATATAATTATCATCATTGAGAATTTAATAAATTATCAAAAAAAAAACAAATATGTTTTTTTAAGTATAAATCATGGACGTTCAGTTTATAATCTAAGTGTGCGGATTTTATGTGTATTCGGATATGGATTTGGGTTAAAATATTGAAAATTAAAATACTTTTTGGCTTTTCTCCATATTTATTTTATAATTTTACATAGTATTTGCAAATTAATCATTATTTCCAGATTATTATTTCATATTCTATTTCTAGTTTTGCTTTTACATTATATTGATCAATATAAATGTAATCTTTTTGCCAACAGATAAATACTGTTGGTTAGTTATAGTCGAAGTTACTGGAAATAAATACTATAAAATTACATTATGGAAGTCACAGGTTTCGTATATTTGACATTAAAGAAATTATTTGGAAAATTAATCATATTTTGTTTTCATAACATTGAAATTTAAAGATTTCAAAGGTACGAGTATGAAGATAAGAGGGGCACAAGGAACTAAAGGGAGTAACTACTCACCTTTGTCATCCTGACTACATCTATGCATATAGTAAAAATTGTAGTTTTTGAAAATTTCCTTTAAATCTTTATCAAAAACATTAAAATGTAAAAAAAAATACAAATTATAAAAATGAAAGAAAAAAAAATTAGAGACGGTTTAAGGACTAAAAATATATAACTTGAATATTACTTATGTTATATCTAATGAAAAACTTTCAGAAATTTTACATATTATGTTTATGTAAATTTAATGTTTACTTTTAGTAAAATATTATCTGTTTGTACAAATTATTTAAAAATCTATTTTTCAGAAATATAGAAGGTTAATAATATATTATAAGTAAAATTGATGATATTAATAGTAGGAATGTATTATTTCTCTTCCTAGTCGTTCTTAAAAAAGTTTTTTTTTTGTTTAAACAAGTGCCCATTTTAATTCTATATGTTTTATCATGGGTTTGAAATGTACATTTTTAAAATTCGCTGAGTTTTCTGGAAATTCTTTGAAAATTTTTCATCAAGAACTGTGATTTCCATCTTTTTCATTTTGAAAATAAAAAGAAAATACAAAGTCAGCTATAAAATATAATCTGCAAGTTTGGCAAATATCTAAATTTGACTATTTCAAGAGTTATGTTTCAAAATTAGCAGGAATATTTTACTTTACTCTTTTTAAGTTCTCTTCTTATTTCCTATTTACATTTCTTCTAGTATTTCTTTTAGAATTGATATAATATTTGAAATAGAATAACCAATTCTTTTATAATTCTATTCTTTCGCTTGATTACAATTTTCTTTCCATTAATTTAAATAAATGTAAATGCATATTTGATTATAAATATCATGATTAATAATTCATTAGAACATTTAATTCTCTTAAGTTACTCGCACATTAATAACCCAACACCTTCCTCTTGAGGTATCATTTATTATTACACTTGTAAACACTGTTTGTTTCACCATATTTATTTGTGAACTAAGATTAAAGACCATACTTTGAACAGTTCGGGCATACAAATATGACAGATCTATAATTTTTGCCTTCTAAAATCTTTCTATATACGTATGCACCTCATCAAATATGGTTTTTAATGGTTTAAAACAAATCTCATATTATTATCATCATCCCACACCCTATATAATTATTTAAATCACTAATTTCAAGTAATTTATGTCTCTCATCCTGGTATCAAAGCATTATTAGTGAATATTAGAATTCCAATTTTTTATGTTCGTTGGATCCTATTTTATAACTACAGAAAAAGAATTTAATGTTAAAACACTAATTTAATTCCAAATATATTTTTATGTGATATGAAAAATGAACCAGCTCTAAACCTTGATTGTTTTTACAATTAAGACATACATATCATTGTTTTGAATAAATTAAATTTTTATATTTATTTTATATTTAATTATTATTTATGTAGGTAGTTATAGTTATATGCAAAATTTTCTTTAAAATGTATAATGCTATAATATAGTAAAAAAAAAATTTAATAATTTTAATTCGAATTTTTTTTTTAATTTTTGTTTTTACAATATAATTTTTTTGTTCAACAGGTATTTTTTTTATTTTATTTCTATAATCACATCTCGATCATAAAAGTATAATTTTTCAATATTTTTAATGTTTTATTAGCAATTTTCTCTCAGCCTCGAACTTGACTCGAAGACTCGTTTTCTCTCATTCGACTTATTTCCCCTCCTTCATCAAGAATCGAACTGATAAATTATAATAATATCCAAGGCAACGTACGAATCACTTTGAGTTAATCTTGTATTAACATATATATCTAAAATTTGACAGATCGTCGCTACATCGAACAACCGGCCCATCCGACACCACCACCGGTTATAAGTCGTACACAAGTCTCCTCGTCACTGGCTTCAGCTTCAGCCCAAGCAGCTGCAAGAACCGTTTCAGCAGCCAGTGCAGCTCTATCCAAGGTAAGAAATACATATACACAACCAATATTCAAATTAAATTCATTGATTTTTTTTCCCCAAGTTTATTATAAATTCATTATTGATTATTATTCTATAAATAATATTTATTTATTAATTTCATTTAAAGACACCTTCTTCGGATGCTCCTTATGAAAAAGAAAAACGCTCTATTAAAAAGTATGGAGGAAAATTAGATACTACTGGAAGTCCATCCCGTTCCCGAAGTGCTACCAAAGAACTCATCCGTAAGTAATCGTTTATATTTATATGATGAGTATTTTTAATTATAATTATTTTTAATTTACTTTTTTGATATTTATTTAAAAAAATAATATATAATTAAATAAAATACTTAAATTTTATGCCCAATAAAGTTTTTTTTTTAATGTTTATATATATATGTGTTGCATATACTGTTCAACAGATCCTCACACTCTTTATCTTGATTTTATTTTTCGGAGGCTTTACATTTTTCTTTCAAGTAGTATCCAAATTTTGATCATGTAGACTTGGTGGCCCTTTTCCAATAGACTCCAGCTAGAGAGAAATTCCCTTGCCAAACTTGAAACCGGAGCCACGAAGTTGGGAGTCAAGTGTGTTGCCCCCAGACTACGTGGCGTCCTGGATTGTCACAAATACTTTTGAAAAATATTATTTATTACATTTAGGTAAATTATAATTCTATACATGGGACTAAATAAAATTTAAAAAAATCATTAATTTGATGAGGTCAGAAAACATATTTAAATCATTAATGATGTATTAGAAAAAAACGATATACCAAGGGTTTACATTAAGATTCATAAAATTCTATAATCACTATAAAAATGTTATACATGTAAATAGATGTGTGGTATATCTGAGTAAAAGTAAAACGAGATGATAGTAAAAAAATTAAAAATCAAACATTAAAAGCATTTACAATCTGTTAAAGTATTAATTTTTTTATAGTTCCTCCGGACGATTCATTAATGTGTCCACCTGAATTCATTCGCAAACTTAAGGATTTAACAATAAATGATGGAGAGCCATTGCAATTACAATGTAATGTAACAGGCGATCCAGAACCTCAAATAATATGGACTAAAAACGGCCAAGTAAATTAATTTATTATAATAAAACAGTAAATATTACTTTTCATTTTTTAACACACTATTTATATTTTAGCCTTTAAGTTCATCTGACATCTTAGATCTTAAATATAAAACTGGAATTGCAACTTTGCATATTAATGAAGTATTCCCTGAAGATGAAGGGGAATATTGTTGTGAGGCAAAAAATTCAAAAGGCTCAACGAAAACCAAATGTAAATTGACCGTAAAACGTAAGTTGCAAATAATTTTCTTTCAATTTGATAATTATTCAACTGAATATAGAAATAATAATATATTGACTTTCTATTGGAAAAGCGATGGATGTTAGTGGATCAGCAAAATCAAAAGGAAAAGATAAACCACCACGAATTGTGAGTCATTTGAATTCAGCATACGTCAAAGATGGCGACCCAGTATCTCTTCAATGTCGCATTATTGGTAAATTAAAATTATTTCATTATTATTGTGTGCACTAGGATATTATACTATAGAATTAAATAATAATTTAGAAGATTAATTCTTAATTACATTAATTTTATATATTATTATTATTATAAATAATTTAATAATAATTTTTTTTTATTTTCTGTTTTAGGTGCTAAGAAATTTGATGTTATCTGGTTACATAATAATAAAGAAATTAAACCTAGTAAAGATTTTGAATATACAAATGAAGCTAACATTTATAAACTCAATATTGCTGAAATCTTCCCGGAAGATTCTGGCACCTATACTTGTGAAGCGTTTAACGACGCCGGTGAATCCTTTAGTAGTTGCACGCTGGTTGTACTCGGTGAGCTTATTATCAAAAATATCTTTCAATTAATAAATATAACTACTAAGGTTTAAAACTCTCAAGAGAGTATCGTGTCTGACCTAAATAAGCAACAAATTTTTTTAAACGATTTAATTAATAAATTTAATTTATAACAATATACAATTTGTTTTAGCTTAACCTAGATGTCATTGCTTTTAATAAATTTAATTTAATTTGAATTAAGTTCCACTTTTTCTCAAATATTATATAATAGTTTTATTACAATTAAATATTAATTAAATATTCAGTCATAGAAGACTTTCATTGAACTTATTTATTCGACGTAATCAACTCATTTGAGGAACATCCACTCTCATTGTCGATTCCTGTACAGTATCATTACTTTCGGACTGTTTTTGATGAACGCCCAGTGGAAGACGCCTATCTACAAAGATTTCATCCATAATCTAGAAAAAATGTCATACATTGTAATAATTAGAAAAAATTTAGTTTAATAAAAAAGTTAATTATTAGTAATTATATAGTAAATTTAATTATATATAAAAATTGAACCGGTTATATACTTGCGTGCAGCTAACTCGACCAGATTTGTTGTTATAAGCTTTTATTGAATTATATGTTTTTTTGAAGATCATAATTTAGAAGAGAATACAGAATATATCCTTTTATTAATTTCTATTTGCTATCTCAAATCAATTCTAGATTTTTCTAAGGGCGGTATAACGGCTTCTACCTTTTTTTAAGCCACGCCCTCTCCTTTACCTTTGAGATTGGTTCATCCCTTTTCATGAATTGGTTCCAGTTTTGTTAGTGGCCAGGCATGGGTGGCCAACTGTTTTGGATTTGTTTTGAAAAAAAAAACAATATATTCATGGTCAGGTTTAAATATTAAAATTATAAAATAATTATAGAAATTGAAAATTATATAAGTAACATCTTTATTTATATTATGAAATATTAATTACAACTATTAGTAAAAGTTACAGTACAAATAAATTAATAGAAAACATTTTGTTCATTTTAATAATTCTTTGAAGGATATTTATTTTACTATTTGATTATATTAGATATAAATTAAATCCTCGATAAATATTTTGTATTTTGGATAAATATAGACGCGGTGGGCGGCCAATGTAGGAAGGGACGTGGGAGAAAATATAAATTGGATGGCTGTATCACAGATTAAGGGCTTGCTGCTGCCAAGAACTTTCGAGGCTTTATTTATTTGTTATATTTATTTTAATAAGTACTGGTTTTTTTCACCCCCCCCCCATTTCAACTTCTATTTATATTATGTATTTTTTAATTATGTTTTGTTTATCTAAATTAAATTCATTCAAATTTTTTTAAAAAAATCTATTGTATATCTATTAGGTACTATTCTAAGTATATATATATATAGGTATCTAATACTTTTAAAAAACGAAGAATCAATTCTAAACAAATTATATTAATTTATTTACTTTTTTAAAAAAAAGTTAAATGGTCATCCTAAATTATAATTTTATATAGAGATTTTTATTAATTTAATCTCTTATATTATAAATTTTATTTATTTATTTTAAATTATTTGAATTTTCCATTTGCTCCACTAGCGACTCTAGTGATTTATTTTGTCAATATTGATATACACAAAAAATTAATATATTTTATTTATTTTTATAAAATTATTCTTATTATTTTTATATACACCATATATTTAATTAATATAAATAAACAATTATTATAAATTGGAATTTTAAATTAATAGTAAAACACTTTAAATGCTAGATGTTTTTTTATTATTTTGGATATCATGTATCGATGTATCATTATATATTATATATTATCTTTATCTTTATCTATATATATAAAAAAAGGTTTTTGTCTGCACATTGCTCAGAATTTAAAAATTTTTGCATATCTTCGCGTTTCATGACCTCTAGAATCCAAAAGTGACTTTAGAATTTTTCATGTCTGTCTGTCGGTCTGTCTGTCTGTCCGGAAAATTACTATTTTATTGACTCAGAATTGGCTGAACCGATTTCTATGAAATTACATCACAATATTCTTATATACCCCTAGAGTAAGAGTAACATAGGCTATAAATTTTATTAATATTTAATCAATAACCGCAGAAATTAATTTTTTAAAGTTTATATAATTCTCCGTGTTGTTCATTCAAGAGCGTCTATCGGCTCACTGTCCCTAGCTGAAGCATTTTAAACAATGAATTATCATAGCGATTCCCAATCAAAGAATTATTATAATATTTCACTTTTTATTTTAAATTCTAATATTCAAATATCAATTCAATTAGATAATTTATTCTAAAAGTTCCCATTTTAATTAATTTAATAAAATATTTAGATCATATTTATATTAACTTAATTTTTATTTATTCTTTCTAATATTTGAATATTTCTTCTTTTCTATTTGAAAGTGAAAGGTTAAAAAATCTCGCTAAGAACATTCAATATTTCTATACACAAATTATTCAGAGTATTGGCAAAGCGTATCACTCACAATCAGTTTAATTTGAAATTTATATAAATTAACAAAGTGAAAATTTTTATTTGTTTAAATTTTATTACAATGAATCAAAAAAAATTAAATATTTAGATCACATGATTAAGCGAAGCAAGAAACTTGAGGGAAATAACTGTTGGACAGAGGTCGGACATGACAGAAACTGTAAGCGAAATCTTCATATTGCGACTAATAATTTTCAAATCCCCTACTAGCACCAAAGAATTAGATAAGTTTCTTTTAAGGGAGGAAAATAACTATGATCTAATAAAATTAATAAATGAACTTAATAATAAAAAAAAAACAAATAAATCAATTAATTTAAATTAATACTATAAATGAATGTATATATTGTTAATTTATCTGTAGTTTTATACCGTTAATTTTTATAAATTGTCTCAAGTCTCTATTTTTGCATTTTCTCAAGTTTCATTATAATTAAAATTAGCTGGAGTGTCTCCACTCGACTATCTCGCAATTTGAATTGGATTAAATAACATAATATATTATATTTAAATTAAATTTAATTAATTATAAATTATAAATAATAAATATTAAACCAGCGCATGTTTGGTTTTTTATTGATGGCACCATGGCACGTGTTGGCGCGTGAGATTTGCAGTGTTAAAAAATTAATTCTGGTACTTTCAGAGATTCAATCAAGCTGAAATTCTATATATAGCAGTTTTATACAATTATTAATCATGTGAAAAATTATCAAACATATATCTTTATTTTTACGGTCACTTTAGAGGAAAAAAAATCAAAACGTTGTAGGTAATGACCCTCTTCCGGTTGAGCTACATTTCTCAAAAGTTGATAGAAAACTATGAATTTTGAATAATGCTCATATACCAAATTGCATCATTCTAGCTCAAACCGTTTTTGCGTAATCTTGTCTACATACATACACACACACATACACACACACACACACTGACATTTTTCTCAACCTTAGTGAAAATGATTCAGGAACCTTCAAAACGTATAAAAACATCAAAATCTCAACATCGAAAATTTTCGTGATCGCAATACTATCTCTGGCGAGATAGTAAATATTCAATAATAATCTAACAATGAAAATAAAATATCAAAATGTAATGATCAAGATATATTATAGTATTATAACATAGAAAATACTTAAGAACCATAGGCGGAGGAAATATTAGGAGATATCATTGCGGGTTCAGGCCAAATCGATCAACATATATTAAGATATTATCATTATGACAGATATTAGAAAAAAAATCGCGAATTCAATATTTCTGTTCACTAATTATTTGTAGACTTTAGTAAAACATACGCATGACTCAATATAGATCAGCATAAACTTTTTCAAATTTTGATCTTCAAATTTGTCTTGAAGGTAGCAAAGAAAAAATAAGATACGGAAATCAATTGTAAAATATTAGGTTACCCAGACGACTTAAATATAATTGGAGATTCGGCAATTACAATTACAGATAGCGAGGAAAAATTAATGGAGGTTTGAAATTAATAGTGATAAGAAAAAATATTTAGTTTCAAAGAGGAAGAGTATTAACATACAAAATCTTAAGATACAAAATGTAGAATTTGAATATATGTTGAAAAATTGAATGTAATCACAAAGGATAATAATATTTGAGAAGAATTTAAATCGGGGTTGCAATCGGGAAACGCCTGTTATCTTGCAATAAAGAGGTTTATCTCATCAAAATTATATCAAAGGGAATATATAAAAAAATTATTTTGCCTGTAGGATAGGATTCTTCCCTGCATTTATTGGCCAAAGAAAGATGAGGTCACCGGGGAATGGGGGAGACTGCATAACAAGAAATTGCATGGCCTCTCTGCATCTTCAGAAATAGTTAGGGTTATAAAAGGGAAAAAGCTGCGATAGGCAGGGCACGTGGCTAGAATGGGAGAGGAAAAGATATTGGTGGGGAGACCGATTGGAAAACGTCCGCTTGGAAAACCAATGACGCGTAGGAAGGGACGTAAGAGAGATGGGACAAGGGCTCAGGATAGGGACACTTGGAGAAATGTGGTTGTTGCGGCCAAGAACTTTCGAGAATCTTTGAGCCACATACATATATATACCATATACAATAATAATATATATAATTAATTTACTGATTAAATAAAAATATATTTTAAATAAGAACACAAAAAGAAATGAATGTTTTATGAAATATATTGATTGAAACAATATGGATGAAAACCTTTTACTACTTTCAACCAAATACTATGTACCACTCGGGGGTACAGGGGGCGGAGCCCCCGTCTAGGTGTGAAGAGCGCCGAAGGCGCTCTGAGCAGCTAGTATATATATATTTTCACACACACAGACTCTTGGTCACCCAGACTAGGACTTCAAATCCTTTTCAGTGTTAACATTAAAGACATTCTTAAATGATAATTTTACTACATTTGTCTCATTTGGAGGGAGGCTCTCATTATATACGCTCTTATAGGGAATCAAATCTACCTAATATAATAATTAACATAAAATGAGAAATCAGTTTAATAAATTAACTTTCATTATTTAAATTTAATTTGCATATAAATTTTTTATACGTATAGTTATTTTTTCATAAATTTGATCAGAATTAACCACTATAATTTTTAATTAAATTTACTAAATGTAAAATATCTATGAATAGAAATATAACATATATATATATATACCTAAGTATTAAAATAGAATTTTATTTTTAATTTATTTATCGTATTCATTATGTAGATAAAATTTGTGATAATATATTATATCATTAGTAGATTAATACTTTCATTATAGGTTTACATTATATACGTTATATAAAACTATTCCAATTTCCAATTATTATAAATTTATAGTAAAAATCATTTTTAGAAAATAGTAATTTATATTGTTTTGATATAAAAATTAATATCTAAATTGACATTGAAATAGTATTTTAATAAAGTTTATTTTTTTATTTTCATTTTTTATAATAATAAAACTAATAAACTTTAGTGAATTGATAATTGTACTGAATTGTACCTAACATCATTTCATTTAAAATACCGCCATTAGGTAAAGCATCCTCTACATTAGCGAATGACGTCATTCATCCATTTTGTTTAGAATGTCAGCCTCATTTATAATTTTCAATCAGGTTTTTACTCGAATGATTCCTAGTATTACTTTTGCAATCATGTAATTATTAAAAATATGAAAAATTGAATAATATATTTCAAAAGTGAATCAATTATTTCGATGCTATTTTGTTGTAATCATAATTTTGATTGCGTTATTTATATTTTTATTTTAAAAATATTATTCATTTATTTAAATTAATACTTTATTTCATGAAAATTAATGAGTTGTAATTTTGATATAGTGAAAGTGTTTTTTTTTTATATAATATTTATATAAATGTATTAATAATTGTTTGTTTTTCTTCATGGCTTGAAATTTTCCTTTTTACTTGGTAAGTTAATTGTATTTTTTTATTGGCATAATAATTAATTATTCATTCTTTAAAAATACAGTTGAATATTATTATTACTAGCATCTTTTTTTATATGAGTATTAAATAAAACTATTAGTGTTATTTTTATTTGAACTAGTCAAATCTTAATTTAATTTATATTGATTGAATCAAATAAAAGTTTACAATTTGCCTAGAGTTTAACAAAATTAATAGAAACTTTAAAAATTATATCCTCATATTTTTTACTATTTTTGTTAATTTAGAATCTCAACTTTTCATTTTTTCCCTCTTCAATTTTGTTTATTCAAAAACCTTAAATAACAATTAGATAATAAAGTAAAACAACTCAACAAGATTTTATTTAAGTATTTAGAATATTTTTCTTTTTTTCTTTTTTTTTTTGAGAATCACAAGTTTGTATAAATATATAAACAAAATTAATGAACAAATGGTTAGACAAATCTAAAGTATGGATTTAGGTATAATAATATCCAGAGAGGATTTTCTATTTATCTACTTAATATCACTAATAATAATCCTAATGAAAAGTAAAATAAGATGAAAATTTCTTTCTATAAAATTTGTAATTTATTAATTTTCAATCCATTTCTATTTCCTATCCTAAATCAATTCCAGATTTTTCCAACTGGTGGGATACATGGTTCTACCTTTTTTTAAGCCACACCCCTCCTTTAGAAATTTCTTCTAATACGCCAGTATATATAAATATTTTCAATAGGTATGTGTTCCTTCTCCCACCCTCTCTTGGGAAATCGCTCTTCTTAGATTTACTTTTAAATGAATTGCAATAATATTTTGATTTAATATTTAAATAAAAGCCCCGCCTTTACTAAAAATATCTTCTTTTCCATTCAAATAAATTTATAATTTTATATTAAATTAACAAATGAAATAAATACATTTGTTTTTATTATTTTTCTATTACCTTTTTTAGACAATGTAGCAGCATCCAAATTCATAAACTTCTTGCATTTCACTGCATCCCTGCATCTTCAATGTTAACGCTCTTTTTTGGAGCAGTCTTCTCATCAGCACCCACCTTTGAAATGGTAAGTAATCCTTCATTCATTTTATGGTATTCAAGATAGAATTTATAGAAATATTAATTGTTTACCTATAGAATGTCTGTATTTCAAAACAAATCAAATTCTCCCCAAAAGTCATATCATGTGTTAATAAAAAAGCAATCTTAATTTGTAATTTTATTTTTCAAAGTAATATTAAAATAAATATCCAGATAAATATTAAACATTCTTTATTCTCACTTTAATCTATCATGGATTTAATAAATCATATATTTCTAAAAGTAATTTTTTTTTTTGTAATTTGGTGAAAACAGAATGGAATAATTTAATAATAAAAGAAAATGTTTTATGCATTATACTATTTTTCGTTAAAGTTAACATTATATTCTGCCTTTTATTAGTGCATTTATTAATTTATTTGAATAAAACACTTTTTTTAAATTTTTTATTAATCCTATGTATAGAATTGGAAAATCAAATTTAAAATGATTTTTTATTTATATCATAGATTTCATAATTTTTAATTTCCATATCAGATGTTGATTTAATTTTAATTAATACTAATACTAGAATCAGACAACTGATTATTTATTATTTTACCGATATTGATTAATTCGATGTAGGTATACTAGAAATAAAATAGTAAATAGCCTAGAAATTTATATATAATTAATTAATTTAATTATAATCTGGTTCGTTAAATTATAGAATACAGTTTATTCTGTACGTTTGTTATTGGCATATAAAATATTTTTTTATGATTGAAGAATTGGAGGGGGGTTACTTACACATACTTGAGTTAAGTTGCTTCCTGTTTTTTTTTCTTTACCCGGGGTTCTGGGACTTGTTCAATAATAATATATCATGGATTTTATATTTTTTATAATATTATCAATTCTCATTTATAAAAAATTAAGTAAATATACCGCTTGAAAATTAAATTTTAATTTTTTTAATGCTGATTTATTACATATAACCTAAATTTTATTATTTATTAAGGTTGATTTATCATAAAGGGATGCATGTTTAATATATTGCAAACATTATTTATCGCATTAAACGAATGCATTGAAACACATTTGATTAATTTTTAATACTAACATTACCTTTCTACCCTACAATAATATATTTATAACATATAGTCATTCTGTGAATGTAATTCCACAACATATTTAAATTCTACTATACCATAGTAGCTAACCTCTCTTAAATAATAATAATAATGATATTATTAATCTTTTGTTTTATCTTAATAATAATTTCAAATAGTTATTCAGAATCAAAACAAAATTAATTAATCAAATTGAATAAAAGTAAGTCACTTATGAGATTTAGTCTTAAACCTTTGAATAAAATTACTTACCTATTATTATTACTTACCCTCCAAGGATTACTGGCAGTTTGATGGTCAACTTTTTCTAAAATTGTCCTTAAATCTTGTGTTTATAATAATTCATTAATCAATAAATTCATATTAATACTTTTTATATTTAAGTAACTTGGTTTAATTTTTAAAAATTATATTTTTAATATAAAGAAACAACAATAACTTTCGAATAATGTATTCTCTTCTTATTATTAATATTAATGTATAATATATATATATTCAATTAAAATAATACTTTGAGTTCAGAATTTTAAAATAATTAATAATAAACTATAAAACTGTTATTTTTCTTATTTCTTTAAAAAAATAAAAATTGGTTTGGTTGACCGTAAAAGGGATAATAAAGGAAATAAAGGATTTTTAATTGGGTTTATTTATTTGTTCTTATATAATAATAGCTTAGCTTAAATAATCACAAATTATAGAAATATTTTTGCTTTTATTCAACATATTTAAAATAGTTATAAAGTTACAAATTGCTTAGACAAAAAAAAAAATAAATACAATTATTCATATATTAATTTTTTTTTTTTTTTTTTTTACAAATATGCATATATGGAAATTAAAATGATTGAAATGATTAATGAAATTATCACATAGCTAGGTCACCCGTAATAAAATAAAATAATAAAATATAAATACATGTTTTATAGTATATTTGAGGGTTTTAGTTAAATAAATGCGTAATATATAACCAAGTTATACTATATTTATTAGGAGTATTTATTTTAAAATAATATAATTTGATTTTTTTTTTTGTTTTCAAGTTAACTAATAATATGGCAGGATCATGATAAATAAATATATATATTTAAGATGTAGGTATTATCTTTATCTTATTACAACTATTATATAAACTATTATAAATGATTTAAAAAAATTAAAGATTCATATTGAATAAAAAAAAAAAAATAATAATGCCAAATAGATTAAATTTTTTATTATTTTTTTAATTAAATACATATATATTAATTGATAATACAAATGACAGACACTATAATATATTTTATAAGAAAACAATTTGATATTTAGAATAATGCATGTGGATAAATAAATAAATAAATAAATATATTAATAAAACTGTTTTTATTAACTCTAGATTTATTTTACAAAAATTAAAAAAAAATCTCTTCATGGGTTAAAATAAATTTAATTAAAAACTTAATGTATATTGTTTTAGATTTTTTGCATCTAATTTTCAATACATATAAATATTTATAAATTGCAATGCAAAAAACAAAATAATATATATATATATATATATGTAAAATAATTATTAGCAAATTCATTTTTATATTAATATAATTTATTTTATTTAATAAGTACACTTATTAATAAATAAATAATACATATATATATATTTATGTATATTTTATTTAAAGATGAGTTTTTCATTAAGAAAATATAATGAAAATTCATCTTGTATTATTATCTATATATATTATAGGTCTTGTATATAATTCAACACAAATAAATTTAAGTGTTGAATGTTGAAAAAAAAATACAAGTATATATATATATATATATAATATACAATTAATATAAAATTCAAAAATCACATTTAAAAGTCAAGAGGAAAGAATCTTGTTTGGTTTATCCGTCCCCTATCCTCCCTGACCCAAACCATCCCCTTTCAAGTGCGACAAACCTTATATACCCTCGTATGCCTCTCTTCCCCGCGTGCGGGGGCCCGAAGGCAGTCGGCCTCGGCCGAGTCTTGACGAAGAAGGCCAGTGGGAGGGAGGTAACCACGCCTTCATGTTCGCTCGCTGCTCCGAGAAGCGGAGACCTGAGTCACCTCCCCTCCACCAGTTGGCCAGCTCGCCAAAGCTCGGCCGAGAGTGGCTCGGGTGGCCTTTGCCTTCGGACATCCGCACGCGCGGTGTGTGTTGACAGGGGTATTAGGATTGCAGGAGCGGTATGGGAGGATTAAGGAAATTGGATAAGGCATGAAATGAAAAGGGGGGGGGGTTCATTTTTATAAATTGTATTTATTGTAATGTGAAATAGTATTACATTTACATTTAATGTATGACATTTTTGAAAATTTAATTTTGTTTATTATATACATCTATCATTTTATTTACATTTGAATAATTATGTTTTTATTTGATTTTCATTATATATTATATTTTATTTTTTACAGGTTTTTCCATACTTGGCTTTCTCAATACAAGACTGCATTCAACATCGAAAAGTTCAACTAAAAGACGAAATAATAAATTAACTATTAAATTAATATCTTTTAAAATAAAATTGTATTGTATATGTATGAATATTGATTGTATGCAATGAATTAAAAATAAAATTCATACTATATATATCTTTCTTTGAATTAATTTAATTTTTAATTAATTACTCACATTGTGGATCCAATAACATTTATTTCTTTATATATACATGATATAAAAATAAATGTATATCCATTATCATCACTAAATGAGTTGGAAATTAATTTTATTTCATAATCAGAATATGACATTTAAGTCAAGATGGAAAATTACTGGAATATCACAAAACAGGAAAAAATGATTTCATTCATTCATTCAATTTAATAAAAATTAATAGAACCTCGATTATTTTTAAGTAAATTGATCTAATACTTTTATAGATTTATACTTAGTAATTATTTTTCTTATATTATATTTATCTTATAAATTCAATATTGTATTATATTTTTTGTTTTAAATATAAATAAAATAAAATTATAAGTGGTATATTTCAAATATTATTTATTTAATACAACTTTCCTATTTTTCTTAAATTCAATATCTATAAATAAAATTTATGAAGTAATTCATATATACCTAGTTTTAAAATTTTTCGCACAGAATGATGCTAAATAATATTAAATTACTTTAATTCAAAATAGTTGAGTATTTTATTTATTAGGAACTAATTATAATTCTACTTTACAAAAGTATTCAGAAAATAAACTACAAAAGAGGTAGGTAATCATACAAGCAGTGGCGTACCTAAGGGGGGGGGGGGGCGGTGGGTGCGGTCCGCACCGGGAGGCACTTATCTTGGGGCGGCATTTTTTATATTTAGTTATAGTTGTAAAAAGCAACTTATTCATTTCATATTTATTTTTTTTCTTTCTTGAATATAAATGATTATTATGATTATTATAAGTTTACTATTTGATTTATATAAATTATGATCAACTATATGATTTCGAATATTATTCCTTGGTGTATATAAATGCATTTTAGTGTAAATTTTGAATTCTAATTCCAAGAACAGGATAATAATTTTATTTTATTGTATTCATTAAAATTCGTTGAATTCGTAAACGCATCTTTAAGATTTTGTTCGGCAAAATTATCTTCGTTCTACAATGAGTCAATTAAGACTACAAAATCTTGCAATATTGTCAATAGAACAAGAAATTACAAATAATATAAATTTTGAGAGCATTATACACGATTTTTCTAGTATGAAAGCTAGAAGAGTAAATATTATATAAATATGTTTACGAGTGCATACAAATATGTGTAAAAAATTTACTCTGTGTGTGTATATTAATTAATATTGATTAAATAACTTAATAATTTATTTATGTGTATTAATTTATAAAAACCACTATTTGATTGACTTATAATAGAAAGGGCGGCAAAAGTTCTAGGTACGCCACTGCATACAAGTTTGATATTTAGTATAGTAATAATAGAACTTCAATAAAAAATGATATTTTTATACTTTTCGAAGATATTTATTCTATTTGGAATACTTGTGACATCCAAAGATGCGACAAACAAGATATTGAAAAAGAACTTTTTTTAAATTAATTAATTTTTTTTATTGATATTTGGTCTCTATGCTAGTTTAAGCCAGGCTTCGAATTCATATTATGGTAAATTTTTATGAACATGGTGAGATTTGAATCCTTATCCTTAAGTTATATAACTCACATTTAAACCTTTGAACTTTGCATTCAGATGAAATGAATCCTAAATGTTAAAAAAAAAAATTAATAAAAAATAAACTCAATTTATTGTCCTAATAGACCGCACAAATTAATGTAAAAACAAGAAATTTGAAAATATAATCAAGTTTATAGAGGGTAATTGTTCATTCAGTCTAACCGATGTATCATCATGGATTTGGATAAAACTTTACCAGTGGATTAATTTTTTCATTCTAAACAAACTTTCCTTAAGTAATTAATATGTGGCGGTCGCTTCTAGTTTACGAGATAAAAATTATTAAAGTTTGACAGATAAACTAGATATGAATGAGCAGTCATTTAATGTTTTATTGACTAATTTACTAATGAATAACTTATTCACTAATTTTCGGTTTTTATAATTAATTATATAATTAAATAATTTTTTTATATCCAAACCGAACTTATAAAAATAAAAAAAAAAAATTAGTGGTGGTTAGTTAAATAATAAAAAATGGTGGCTAAAGAGGATATCAAATATGCAAACTTTAATAATTTTTATCTCGTAGACTAGAAGCGCGACCAACACTGCTTAAGAAAAGTTTGTTTGGAATCAATAAAGGACTCCACTGGTAAAATTTTATCCAAATCCATGATATACATCGGGTTTAAATATTTAAAAATTCTACAATGTCCAAATAAATATCTTAAAAATTGAAATAAAGAAAAATATCCCGAAAATAATATTCCAAATATATTCATTTTAATTATTTTAAATACATCTAAAAATGAAACGAAAAACTTTTTTATAAAAAACAATAATTATATCAATTATGGAATTAAATATAAAAATACGATAGTTAAAAATATATTTAAATAAATCTTTTTAAAAACTTTTTAAAAATAAAATAAAAAAAATTTTATTACGAGATTTTCAATGAACTGAATCGCACAAAGGAGATCGGTATGGGAAAAATGGGAGAGGTCTATGCCTAAAATGTGAGCCTGGTACTTAATTTAACTTATAACTTATTCTGTAAAATATACTTGCATATGTGTAGAAACCATTAATATAATATAATTTGTAATTACTTTAAAATTTACTATTATATGTTAATTTAAAATAAATTTTACCTAAATAAATAAAAAAAATTAGAAAAGAGGATCATTTCTTCCAAAAAATCGAGGACGAGAAGAAATTTGAACATAAGGATCGATTGTAGAATTTATTGCCCGAAAATAAATGAAATGACATGAGAATTGCAATGAGCGGAACCTTCGTTTTGAGTGAGGAAAGAAAGAGAAGTATAATTTTATAAGGGAATAAATTGGAAAACAACCCCCTGTAGGTAGATCAAGAATAGAGATACATAAGAGGGAATTGCGAGAAATTAGTAATTGGGTGGAACTGGAACACCAAAGGCGACTGACTCTTGGTGAAAGAAATTTCAGAGAAAGATAAATAAATAGATAAGTAATGATTTTTAGAATCAAATGATTCATTTTTAAAATTTTTAAAACTAAATTTTAACTGCTCGATGATTTATTTGAAAGTTAAAAAAATAATTTTATTATTATTTGTTTAAAGTTTAATATTTTATATAATATATATTATATATATTAGTAATTTTCATTATTAAAAAGACATTTTTGACCCATCATTGATGGACAGTTTATTTTGAAAGTGGTATAAGGGCATGTTTTTAAAAAATGAAATATTATACAATTTATACTTAACCCTCACCACACGAAAACGTCCCAGAGCCTAAATTTACATCTAAATGAAATTTAAACCATAAATTAAAATAATCTTATTTTTCTGAATTCGTTCTTTTCATTTAAGTTAAGTAATAAATAATATGTAACTTTTATTACTTTAAGCTGCTTATTGGTCTTTTTCGACTCACCATATAGAAAATTTAATTTTGTTTATCTTTCTATAAGATGAATTAATACATTCTTTACAAAATTCTTTCTGTATGTAGATAGCTTTAAGAGAATTTTAGTAATTTTTAAAAATTTAGTATTTCCTGTGGCGTTGAATGTCTAACTAAATAAGTTGTCCTGTGGACAGGCGCAGAACCGACCGACGGTTTGAAGTAAATTCATTTCAAGCTACAGAAACAATTTCAAATAATTTAAATGTATCTATTAGTGCAATAAAAAACAGATATGGATATAACATACATATTTTTAATTTTATTTTATTTATAATATATAAATAAGAAACAGCTGACTGTGACGTCATGAAGGGCTGGGTGACGTCATATAATTTTAAATTAAGAAAAAACTAATGAAAATGATTTTCCCGAGGATAAAACCAATACAAAGTGCATGATTTATGGAGATATATAAAAAAATCTCCTCATGTGACATTTGGTGTCAAAATAACCCTTCCCTTCCAATCGTCGATCGCTAATACTACCACTTCCGGTTTCAGGATTTGCACCAAAAGTTGACCAATGCACCATACTGATGCATTGAGTAAAGATACCAAATTTTATCAAAATAAGTTGAGCCGTTCAAGCTATATACATCTATACGGACACACAGACGGACAGACATCATGCTAAAAATACATTTTTCTGATAAGAAAATGCCTGATTCGTGGAGATATGTAAATACCTATCCCGCCATCTATTGCGATTAGTGTTGACTACATTTAAAAGTTTTATTTTAAAATATTATTTTCAATATAATTCATTAAGTATATATATATAGCAATAATTAAAATTAAATAATTTATAATTAAAATGATTTAATATTAAAAATAATAATCATTCTATTAAAGGACCCCCTTGTAATCGCCCGAAGGATGATGATGATTTGGAAGTCATTATGTTCTTCAATCTCTCTCTTGATTCTGGAATGGTACTCGTACTTTTCACCATCACCCTCCATATATAGTAGTGGTCCAAATTTGTTTCGTGAATCCATGTTCTTTCAGATGAACTAATAGAGAAATTGAAAATATTTAAATTATTACATACACTTTTTTTTTATATTCAAATTAATAATTTAAAACATTAAATTAAATTTTAACCTTATATTCTAAACTATGCATGACGAATTAAATATAAAAAATAATAAAAAAAAAATTGTCTTGATCATAGCTCTTTTGTTATTTCATGAATAATTATATAAATAAATATCATTAATGAAAAAAAAAAGCCATTTTTAATTTTTTTAATTTAAGGAATACTTTCATATTAAATATTAATTTTTATTTATTTTGATAAATGTATTAATAGACAATTATCTACAGATATATCTATACTCTACTATATTTATTTAAATTTATTGTTAGAAACTAGAATAAAACAAATTCAATCGAATGTCAATTTCTTTTTCTTTTTGTTAATTTATGAATATTTATATATCTATCGATACAACTTTTATTGATTTTCTACTTAAAAATTAATTGAATATGTAATTATAATTTTTAATTATATTTTGTTGATATATCAACTTTACCTCTGATGAGATGTGATTGCTTTTTCTATATGTATCAGATATATTCTTCAGCCGACGACTTACATCAAACCATAACAAGCTAAAAAAAAAGGAACAATTATTTAAATACCTTAACTCGTATAATAATAACATCAATATAGTAATTTAAAAGCATAAATCAATTTTTTTCCAAATAAATATCAACTATAATTCTATATTTTCTTACTTTTAATCACTTTTAATAATAAGCACAATATCTAATCTAGCCCCTCTATGTGTGACTTATTAATTCTTATTTAATTTAGGTACTCTGTTCTTTATTAGAAACCTAATCAAATTGATTTCTTTTCAATAATAATATGAGAGATTGAATTTCAAGTGATTTATTTTTATTATTTATTTTATAATGCATTTTCACTGATATTCAATAAATATTTTAATAAACTTGTCGATTTCTTAGAAAATAACGGATAGATATCAATATTAAAAAAATAAATAAAATTATATTGAAAAAATAATGATTTTTCAAGAGTTTATAATTATTTTAGATAAATTCAATCGCAATGAAAAAAATAAAAGATAAAAAAAAATCACCCTGCACTTTTCTAGAATAAATTTTAATACAAATACAATAAATATATATATTCAATATATATTATTGAAGATTGAATATAAAAAAAAAAAAAATGTTAAACTCGTAATTAAAAATAAAAGTAAAAAAAAATTATTGAACTACATTATATGTATATATCCGATTAAAATTTTATTCTATTTTAAATATATAAATATATATATATATATGATATTATTTAGTATAAGAATATTTAGTTACACATAGGCAATTACGTTAGTATATATCAATTAAATATTAACTAATTCTCTTAGAATAGAGGATATGTTATAGAAAAAGTTCAAATTTATAGAACAAGATGATTTATGCTCCAATTTCATTAACAAATTTGGGCTTCTATTCTAATATATACAAATAAAACAATTGAAAATTAAAAAAAATAATTATAGTAATTAATATCAGAGAATTAGATTTTAAACTAATCGAAATCTTTAATAATGTTTTTAATCAACAAATATTATTTTTTATATTAATTATCTATTTCATCGAACTAGTATTAAAAATCTATTATTTGTAGTCTTATTTCCAAATTTAAATAAACGTTTTTCTTTTTAATATAAATAAAATTGAATTTTATTTATAAATACCTTACTTTATTGTTCAGGAGAATTCTGTCTGAATTGAATTTGATTTTTCTTATATATATATAATATTTTATTTTAATTCCACCACAAGTATTCTTATTTTATATAGAGAGATAGTACTACTCCCAATTATCTAAACAATTTATAATTTAATGTTTTTTTATTTTATATCAAACCAGAAACTATCATGATTTATGTAAATGCACCACCCCCATCCTTGGATATCAAGACTCACTATGAAGAAGTCAGAACTCGTTCAATAATTTATATTAAATTAATAAATAATAATTCTAGTATAATTCTCAGAATTTTTAAAATATATCAATATTTAGTTTCATTTCCGACAATTAACCAAATATCCTTTCTTTTATTCTAATAGTTCACATTTGAATTGATTTAATAAAGTGATACCAGATAATTTCATGACAAGAAAAAAAAAAAAAGAAATCCATCGTTTTATTCAAAAACATTGAAATTGAATTGTAACTAAAATATTTATCGCCTTTAAATTAATATATAATAAATAAATATCACCAATTTAAACTATTTTTATTTTTAAGTAATATCGGATAAATATTATATAGATTGGAATCAATTTCTAAAAGATTGTTATTCTCTGAATAGAAATTTCATATGAATTCTTCAATCTTAAATATTATGATTAATATTATTTATCTTCTTCACCCAACTACAATATATTATATGTATCCTATTTCGAATTTAAAAAATAAACGTTATATATTCTCTTAATATTACTATAAATAAAATTTAATTTTGATTATCTGTCTAGAGGAAATCAATCAATACATTCTTTATAAAATTCTTTCTGTATGTAGATAGCATTATAAGAGAGAATTTTAGTAATTTTTTTAAATTTTGTATTTTCAGTGTCGGGGATGGATGTCTAACTAAAAGGGGCTCCAACTTTTTAAAATCTCCAATTCATAAATATAGTTCATTACCATCCAGTACGTATTTTAAACTCTAATTCAAATATTCTATTGAATTTAAAAATATACTATTTGTAAATAAAATACTTATTGCCTTGTCTTTTATTTACAAATTTGTAATTCATACTAATCCTTTCAAATAAATGCCACCAATCAAAATTGGCTTATTTAACATTTTGAAAGTAATATCGGGCTTAAATTGTATAGAATCGAAATAATTTCAAATATATAGATATTCACTGTATAAAATTTAAATTTAACCGAAATTTTTGCATTTTACTCTCATCCTAAAATATGATATTTAATATTAATTATCTTCTTCCTCTAAATTTGCAATTTACATTATTTGTAGCATATCTCAAAGTTCAAATAAACGTAATTCTCTTTATATTTAATCAAATTTAAGGCATATTCTTTCTTTAAGATATTGGAAATGAAAAATTCACTGCGTTCTTTTTAAAAGTTTGTTGTGTATCTTTAGAAGAATTTCAGGAGATTTTTTTAAATAAAATATATTCGAATAAGCGTGTTTAAAATAAAATAAGGGCACCAAAAGTGTTATTATTTGAAAAATAATTATTTACTCTACAGTTTTACAAAACTATCATCATTAAGAAATATTAATATTAATGATATAAATTTTATATACTTTTGAAAAAATATTATACTGATTTAATACATATCCCGCCATCTATTGCGATTAGTGTTGACTACATTTAAAAGTTTTATTTTCAAATATTATTTTCAATATTATTCATATATATATATATATATATATAGCAATAATTAAAATTAAAATTAAATAAATTATAATTAAACTGATTTAATATTAAAAATAATTATGATTCTATTAAAGGAGAAATACATGTATAAATCAAAAAAATTGAAAAAAATCTCTCAACCAAGAATTGAAATCTAATTTCTAAATTATGATGAAATTCAAATATCTTGTTATATACTAGGCGTATATGTTACCATCTATAAAATACTATAAAATAAAAAAAATTAAAATATATAAATACATATACAATACTTACAATGGATTGATTAATGGTAGGTAATGGAGTCGACAAACACTTCAACCGGATCATCGTCTTCACTCCCTGGAAAACAAAGACCAATATGAAATAATGTTTTCCTGGAATAATTCATATTGGAAATCTACTCACCTGTTTGATGGATCCGTAAAAGTGAAAGATTGCCATTAATATCGATCGATGATACATGAAAAACAAGAATAAAAGACATATCTATTAAGACTGAAAATAGATTAGAATAATATTAAAATATTTCTTAAAAAAATACTTACGGCGGGGTTTTCACCCCTTGCAATCGCCCGAAGGATGATGATGATTTGGAAGTCATTATGTTCTTCAATCTCTCTCTTGATTCTGGAATGGTGGACATCAAGTAAAACTAAAAAATTAAGAAAACATTTCACTTAGTAATTTAATATACGCGTGTAGTATCTTTATAAATTCATCAATGTAAAAATATCTGGATTATTTTGAAATGATATTGTATTCATAATTCTACTCACAGATGCGCTTATTCTTATTAGCTCCTTCCATCATTGCTTAGTGATCAGAGAGTATCATCATCCACGGGTACGCGAACATATCTGATAGTGATAGATAAAACATATGGTGATATATTAAAAATTAATTAAAACCTTTTTTAAACTTAAAATTAGGTAGATGAAATCTTATGCTCGCTCCATTCCATTCAATGTAGATCTAAAAACAAGGTATAGATTCATAATTAGTTTTGTGATTTCGAAATATTTACTTGTATATATTATTTATTATATCCAGTGTATTCTTCTATATTGTAAGTTAGAAAAATCAAAGAATAATTAGTAAAAAACAAAGAAAGTTTTTTAGATTTATTTTAACATTTTTGAAGAAGAATTACTTTCACAAAAATTTCAGTTCTAACAATAAAGGCCATTTAAAAATTATGTAATTTTAATTATTTTTAAACATATTGATATTATTTCATGAAATATTATAGAAATAAAAATTCAACTCACCGATGAGATGCCTTGCAGTCGTTGTGAAGTGATGCGATGAACCTCTGAACTGCCCCAACAAACCACCAAACCAAGTTCTTCAAATGATGCTCTTCAGACAATGAAAAGAAAAAGAAATAGAAAAAAAGATCATTAGTTAGAGTTGACTAGAATAGGAGAGAATAACGTCCCAAAAAAGAGGATATAAATTGTATTTCAATTGAAATATACATATAACCTACCGTGGAGGCTACTTCATTGCGCCCTGATGTCTTCCCTGTACAGTCTATCCTATGCCAGACCCAATTCTATGGCACGGATGGCCATCTAATAATATTGTCTATCTTCGTGCAAAACACTCTTCTTGCTAGAAAAGATTGCAATCACGGAAACGGGAAAAAAAAAAACACTCCCGAACGCGCTTATTAGACACAGTATGGTCTATTTTCTGTTTTAACTACCGAAGAAATGCGTAATTTAGAAGAAGAAGGAAAAAAAAAGAAAAAGAAAAGCATAGATTAAGTGGGAAGCCGTTTGTGAGTATCTGTGGATCAGCTGAGAGTGACTTGGAGTTTTTGGATTACGATTGAACACCACATTCGTGGCAACCTGTAAAAAATGCCTACCTACCTACAATGGGGATTCATGGCGTCCTCCATAGTGGGAGGAACACTCATGAAAATGAGACTAACCTTAGCTCCAAGGTAGTCAATACATCCTGGCGGGCTAATCCCATTAAGGAACATTGTTGAACTACCTTCACGAATGCCTGTCCAATTCCATAGAGCCACGTCCAAGCTACTTTCAGTGATACACATTACTTTACACAAACAAGGGAATCGTCATTAAAAAAAAAAAAAATGACGATTTGGGAAGCACAAAACACATGCAGATAAACAATCCCTTAACATTTTCTGGCACATACCCGTCTCCACCCACTATATACTAAATAGGAAATACTAAAAAGGTGTTCCCTTTAATAGTTAGAAGCTTGCAAAAACCAAACACCTTTTTTCTATTCTATTCTAAAATATTAATAATTCATTAAATTTAATGTTTCTAGTTTCTATCTATATTTATTGGCTACCACAAAGGTTTGGAAGCGATGACTCAGGAGGCATTTTCTTGAAGCATTCCTTTATCTGTAAATCCCTAACAACAAACGATTAAGCCAAAAAAATAAATAATCACCCCCCATACGCAACCTATCAGGCTAACAATTCTAAATACCTTTAAAGGAATTGATGATTCAGTAGATTGTAGATTTGCCATCCTTATTCTTCTATCTTCCAATTATTTCTGTCTTCTAAGGTAGCATCTGAAAAACTCTAATCTAACTAACTAACTAACAATGTTAAATTTAAAAAATTAATAGAAATATAGTATTTTTTATTGTAATATTTAAATTTTGTCAATATTTAATTAAAATCATTACTACCACTAGTGCCAGAATAATCAAAAAATATACGTTGAGTACTTATTTTTGGTGAGCTGTATTTATAAAATATTTTGAAGAAACCAATATTATTTGAAGAGAATTGAATTTGCCATCAGGAAAAAGATGATACATGAAAATAAAAGAAAAACAAAAGACATATATAAGATTGAGTATTCAAAATATAATACATTTTTTTTATAACAAAAAGTACTAACCTCGGAGTTATAAATAGGTTGCCCACTCGTAGTAAGTCACTCGACGATATCGATCAACTCGTTACTTCTCACCATCACCCTCCATATATAGTAGTGGTCCAAATTTGTTTCGTGAATCCATGTTCTTTCAGATGAACTAATAGAGAAATTGAAAATATTTAAATTATTAAATACACTTTTTTTTTATATTCAAATTAATAATTTAAAACATTAAATTAAATTTTAACCTTATATTCTAAACTATGCATGACGAATTAAATATATAAAATAATAAAAAAAAAATTGTCTTGATCATAGCTCTTTTGTTATTTCATGAATAATTATATAAATAAATATCATTAATGAAAAAAAAAAGCCATTTTTAATTTTTTTAATTTAAGGAATACTTTCATATTAAATATTAATTTTTATTTATTTTGATAAATGTATTAATAGACAATTATCTACAGATATATCTATACTCTACTATATTTATTTAAATTTATTGTTAGAAACTAGAATAAAACAAATTCAGTCGAATGTCAATTTCTTTTTCTTTTTGTTAATTTATGAATATTTATATATCTATCGATACAACTTTTATTGATTTTCTACTTAAAAATTAATTGAATATGTAATTATAATTTTTAATTATATTTTGTTGATATATCAACTTTACCTCTGATGAGATGTGATTGATTTTTCTATATGTATCAGATATATTCTTCAGCCGACGACTAACATCAAACCATAACAAGCTAAAAAAAAAGGAACAATTATTTAAATACCTTAACTCGTATAATAATAACATCAATATAGTAATTTAAAAGCATAAATCAATTTTTTTCCAAATAAATATCAACTATAATTCTATATTTTCTTACTTTTAATCACTTTTAATAATAAGCACAATATCTAATCTAGCCCCTCTATGTGTGACTTATTAATTCTTATTTAATTTAGGTACTCTGTTCTTTATTAGAAACCTAATCAAATTGATTTCTTTTCAATAATAATATGAGAGATTGAATTTCAAGTGATTTATTTTTATTATTTATTTTATAATGCATTTTCACTGATATTCAATAAATATTTTAATAAACTTGTCGATTTCTTAGAAAATAACGGATAGATATCAATATTAAAAAAATAAATAAAATTATATTGAAAAAATAATGATTTTTCAAGAGTTTATAATTATTTTAGATAAATTCAATCGCAATGAAAAAAATAAAAGATAAAAAAAAATCACCCTGCACTTTTCTAGAATAAATTTTAATACAAATACAATAAATATATATATTCAATATATATTATTGAAGATTGAATATAAAAAAAAAAAAAATGTTAAACTCGTAATTAAAAATAAAAGTAAAAAAAAATTATTGAACTACATTATATGTATATATCCGATTAAAATTTTATTCTATTTTAAATATATAAATATATATATATATATGATATTATTTAGTATAAGAATATTTAGTTACACATAGGCAATTACGTTAGTATATATCAATTAAATATTAACTAATTCTCTTAGAATAGAGGATATGTTATAGAAAAAGTTCAAATTTATAGAACAAGATGATTTATGCTCCAATTTCATTAACAAATTTGGGCTTCTATTCTAATATATACAAATAAAACAATTGAAAATTAAAAAAAATAATTATAGTAATTAATATCAGAGAATTAGATTTTAAACTAATCGAAATCTTTAATAATGTTTTTAATCAACAAATATTATTTTTTATATTAATTATCTATTTCATCGAACTAGTATTAAAAATCTATTATTTGTAGTCTTATTTCCAAATTTAAATAAACGTTTTTCTTTTTAATATAAATAAAATTGAATTTTATTTATAAATACCTTACTTTATTGTTCAGGAGAATTCTGTCTGAATTGAATTTGATTTTTCTTATATATATATAATATTTTATTTTAATTCCACCACAAGTATTCTTATTTTATATAGAGAGATAGTACTACTCCCAATTATCTAAACCAGAGGTTCTTAAACTGTGGTCCGCGGACCCCTGGGGGTCCGCGAAGCCTTTACTGGGGGTCCGCAAAGCCATCGTACAGGTGCACGAGAAAATGATGAGTCAGTTAAAACTTTATTTAATATAAAAGGAGCGATGGCATGGCTTTGTGAGGAAACAGAGATCAAATACCCAAATTCAACGAAATGTGCAAGAAAACTATTGCTACCGTTTCCATCTTCATATTTAGCTGAATTTTCTTTCTTCTATATTATAATTTCTAATAAAATGTGTTCTACAATATGCAAAAAAATCGTTATTCACCAATCACTGTTAGAAATATTCAACATATATCCTTGTTCTTATGAGGTCGTAAGCCAGAAATTAACTAATAAAATGACGTAAAGTACCTAAAGTTGGGATGGGGTCCGTCAAAAAAAATTTCTCCAAGTGGGGGTCCGCGGAGTACCTAAGTTTAAGAACCTCTGATCTAAACAATTTATAATTTAATGTTTTTTTATTTTATATCAAACCAGAAACTATCATGATTTATGTAAATGCACCACCCCCATCCTTGGATATCAAGACTCACTATGAAGAAGTCAGAACTCGTTCAATAATTTATATTAAATTAATAAATAATAATTCTAGTATAATTCTCAGAATTTTTAAAATATATCAATATTTAGTTTCATTTCCGACAATTAACCAAATATCCTTTCTTTTATTCTAATAGTTCACATTTGAATTGATTTAATAAAGTGATACCAGATAATTTCATGACAAGAAAAAAAAAAAAAGAAATCCATCGTTTTATTCAAAAACATTGAAATTGAATTGTAACTAAAATATTTATCGCCTTTAAATTAATATATAATAAATAAATATCACCAATTTAAACTATTTTTATTTTTAAGTAATATCGGATAAATATTATATAGATTGGAATCAATTTCTAAAAGATTGTTATTCTCTGAATAGAAATTTCATATGAATTCTTCAATCTTAAATATTATGATTAATATTATTTATCTTCTTCACCCAACTACAATATATTATATGTATCCTATTTCGAATTTAAAAAATAAACGTTATATATTCTCTTAATATTACTATAAATAAAATTTAATTTTGATTATCTGTCTAGAGGAAATCAATCAATACATTCTTTATAAAATTCTTTCTGTATGTAGATAGCATTATAAGAGAGAATTTTAGTAATTTTTTTAAATTTTGTATTTTCAGTGTCGGGGATGGATGTCTAACTAAAAGGGGCTCCAACTTTTTAAAATCTCCAATTCATAAATATAGTTCATTACCATCCAGTACGTATTTTAAACTCTAATTCAAATATTCTATTGAATTTAAAAATATACTATTTGTAAATAAAATACTTATTGCCTTGTCTTTTATTTACAAATTTGTAATTCATACTAATCCTTTCAAATAAATGCCACCAATCAAAATTGGCTTATTTAACATTTTGAAAGTAATATCGGGCTTAAATTGTATAGAATCGAAATAATTTCAAATATATAGATATTCACTGTATAAAATTTAAATTTAACCGAAATTTTTGCATTTTACTCTCATCCTAAAATATGATATTTAATATTAATTATCTTCTTCCTCTAAATTTGCAATTTACATTATTTGTAGCATATCTCAAAGTTCAAATAAACGTAATTCTCTTTATATTTAATCAAATTTAAGGCATATTCTTTCTTTAAGATATTGGAAATGAAAAATTCACTGCGTTCTTTTTAAAAGTTTGTTGTGTATCTTTAGAAGAATTTCAGGAGATTTTTTTAAATAAAATATATTCGAATAAGCGTGTTTAAAATAAAATAAGGGCACCAAAAGTGTTATTATTTGAAAAATAATTATTTACTCTACAGTTTTACAAAACTATCATCATTAAGAAATATTAATATTAATGATATAAATTTTATATACTTTTGAAAAAATATTATACTGATTTAATACATATCCCGCCATCTATTGCGATTAGTGTTGACTACATTCAAAAGTTTTATTTTCAAATATTATTTTCAATATTATTCATAGATATATATATATATATATAGCAATAATTAAAATTAAAATTAAATAAATTATAATTAAACTGATTTAATATTAAAAATAATTATGATTCTATTAAAGGAGAAATACATGTATAAATCAAAAAAATTGAAAAAAATCTCTCAACCAAGAATTGAAATCTAATTTCTAAATTATGATGAAATTCAAATATCTTGTTATATACTAGGCGTATATGTTACCATCTATAAAATACTATAAAATAAAAAAAATTAAAATATATAAATACATATACAATACTTACAATGGATTGATTAATGGTAGGTAATGGAGTCGACAAACACTTCAACCGGATCATCGTCTTCACTCCCTGGAAAACAAAGACCAATATGAAATAATGTTTTCCTGGAATAATTCATATTGGAAATCTACTCACCTGTTTGATGGATCCGTAAAAGTGAAAGATTGCCATTAATATCGATCGATGATACATGAAAAACAAGAATAAAAGACATATCTATTAAGACTGAAAATAGATTAGAATAATATTAAAATATTTCTTAAAAAAATACTTACGGCGGGGTTTTCACCCCTTGCAATCGCCCGAAGGATGATGATGATTTGGAAGTCATTATGTTCTTCAATCTCTCTCTTGATTCTGGAATGGTGGACATCAAGTAAAACTAAAAAATTAAGAAAACATTTCACTTAGTAATTTAATATACGCGTGTAGTATCTTTATAAATTCATCAATGTAAAAATATCTGGATTATTTTGAAATGATATTGTATTCATAATTCTACTCACAGATGCGCTTATTCTTATTAGCTCCTTCCATCATTGCTTAGTGATCAGAGAGTATCATCATCCACGGGTACGCGAACATATCTGATAGTGATAGATAAAACATATGGTGATATATTAAAAATTAATTAAAACCTTTTTTAAACTTAAAATTAGGTAGATGAAATCTTATGCTCGCTCCATTCCATTCAATGTAGATCTAAAAACAAGGTATAGATTCATAATTAGTTTTGTGATTTCGAAATATTTACTTGTATATATTATTTATTATATCCAGTGTATTCTTCTATATTGTAAGTTAGAAAAATCAAAGAATAATTAGTAAAAAACAAAGAAAGTTTTTTAGATTTATTTTAACATTTTTGAAGAAGAATTACTTTCACAAAAATTTCAGTTCTAACAATAAAGGCCATTTAAAAATTATGTAATTTTAATTATTTTTAAACATATTGATATTATTTCATGAAATATTATAGAAATAAAAATTCAACTCACCGATGAGATGCCTTGCAGTCGTTGTGAAGTGATGCGATGAACCTCTGAACTGCCCCAACAAACCACCAAACCAAGTTCTTCAAATGATGCTCTTCAGACAATGAAAAGAAAAAGAAATAGAAAAAAAGATCATTAGTTAGAGTTGACTAGAATAGGAGAGAATAACGTCCCAAAAAAGAGGATATAAATTGTATTTCAATTGAAATATACATATAACCTACCGTGGAGGCTACTTCATTGCGCCCTGATGTCTTCCCTGTACAGTCTATCCTATGCCAGATCCAATTCTATGGCACGGATGGCCATCTAATAATATTGTCTATCTTCGTGCAAAACACTCTTCTTGCTAGAAAAGATTGCAATCACGGAAACGGGAAAAAAAAAACACTCCCGAACGCGCTTATTAGACACAGTATGGTCTATTTTCTGTTTTAACTACCGAAGAAATGCGTAATTTAGAAGAAGAAGGAAAAAAAAAGAAAAAGAAAAGCATAGATTAAGTGGGAAGCCGTTTGTGAGTATCTGTGGATCAGCTGAGAGTGACTTGGAGTTTTTGGATTACGATTGAACACCACATTCGTGGCAACCTGTAAAAAATGCCTACCTACCTACAATGGGGATTCATGGCGTCCTCCATAGTGGGAGGAACACTCATGAAAATGAGACTAACCTTAGCTCCAAGGTAGTCAATACATCCTGGCGGGCTAATCCCATTAAGGAACATTGTTGAACTACCTTCACGAATGCCTGTCCAATTCCATAGAGCCACGTCCAAGCTACTTTCAGTGATACACATTACTTTACACAAACAAGGGAATCGTCATTAAAAAAAAAAAAAATGACGATTTGGGAAGCACAAAACACATGCAGATAAACAATCCCTTAACATTTTCTGGCACATACCCGTCTCCACCCACTATATACTAAATAGGAAATACTAAAAAGGTGTTCCCTTTAATAGTTAGAAGCTTGCAAAAACCAAACACCTTTTTTCTATTCTATTCTAAAATATTAATAATTCATTAAATTTAATGTTTCTAGTTTCTATCTATATTTATTGGCTACCACAAAGGTTTGGAAGCGATGACTCAGGAGGCATTTTCTTGAAGCATTCCTTTATCTGTAAATCCCTAACAACAAACGATTAAGCCAAAAAAATAAATAATCACCCCCCATACGCAACCTATCAGGCTAACAATTCTAAATACCTTTAAAGGAATTGATGATTCAGTAGATTGTAGATTTGCCATCCTTATTCTTCTATCTTCCAATTATTTCTGTCTTCTAAGGTAGCATCTGAAAAACTCTAATCTAACTAACTAACTAACAATGTTAAATTTAAAAAATTAATAGAAATATAGTATTTTTTATTGTAATATTTAAATTTTGTCAATATTTAATTAAAATCATTACTACCACTAGTGCCAGAATAATCAAAAAATATACGTTGAGTACTTATTTTTGGTGAGCTGTATTTATAAAATATTTTGAAGAAACCAATATTATTTGAAGAGAATTGAATTTGCCATCAGGAAAAAGATGATACATGAAAATAAAAGAAAAACAAAAGACATATATAAGATTGAGTATTCAAAATATAATACATTTTTTTTATAACAAAAAGTACTAACCTCGGAGTTATAAATAGGTTGCCCACTCGTAGTAAGTCACTCGACGATATCGATCAACTCGTTACTTCTCACCATCACCCTCCATATATAGTAGTGGTCCAAATTTGTTTCGTGAATCCATGTTCTTTCAGATGAACTAATAGAGAAATTGAAAATATTTAAATTATTAAATACACTTTTTTTTTATATTCAAATTAATAATTTAAAACATTAAATTAAATTTTAACCTTATATTCTAAACTATGCATGACGAATTAAATATATAAAATAATAAAAAAAAAATTGTCTTGATCATAGCTCTTTTGTTATTTCATGAATAATTATATAAATAAATATCATTAATGAAAAAAAAAAGCCATTTTTAATTTTTTTAATTTAAGGAATACTTTCATATTAAATATTAATTTTTATTTATTTTGATAAATGTATTAATAGACAATTATCTACAGATATATCTATACTCTACTATATTTATTTAAATTTATTGTTAGAAACTAGAATAAAACAAATTCAGTCGAATGTCAATTTCTTTTTCTTTTTGTTAATTTATGAATATTTATATATCTATCGATACAACTTTTATTGATTTTCTACTTAAAAATTAATTGAATATGTAATTATAATTTTTAATTATATTTTGTTGATATATCAACTTTACCTCTGATGAGATGTGATTGATTTTTCTATATGTATCAGATATATTCTTCAGCCGACGACTAACATCAAACCATAACAAGCTAAAAAAAAAGGAACAATTATTTAAATACCTTAACTCGTATAATAATAACATCAATATAGTAATTTAAAAGCATAAATCAATTTTTTTCCAAATAAATATCAACTATAATTCTATATTTTCTTACTTTTAATCACTTTTAATAATAAGCACAATATCTAATCTAGCCCCTCTATGTGTGACTTATTAATTCTTATTTAATTTAGGTACTCTGTTCTTTATTAGAAACCTAATCAAATTGATTTCTTTTCAATAATAATATGAGAGATTGAATTTCAAGTGATTTATTTTTATTATTTATTTTATAATGCATTTTCACTGATATTCAATAAATATTTTAATAAACTTGTCGATTTCTTAGAAAATAACGGATAGATATCAATATTAAAAAAATAAATAAAATTATATTGAAAAAATAATGATTTTTCAAGAGTTTATAATTATTTTAGATAAATTCAATCGCAATGAAAAAAATAAAAGATAAAAAAAAATCACCCTGCACTTTTCTAGAATAAATTTTAATACAAATACAATAAATATATATATTCAATATATATTATTGAAGATTGAATATAAAAAAAAAAAAAATGTTAAACTCGTAATTAAAAATAAAAGTAAAAAAAAATTATTGAACTACATTATATGTATATATCCGATTAAAATTTTATTCTATTTTAAATATATAAATATATATATATATATATGATATTATTTAGTATAAGAATATTTAGTTACACATAGGCAATTACGTTAGTATATATCAATTAAATATTAACTAATTCTCTTAGAATAGAGGATATGTTATAGAAAAAGTTCAAATTTATAGAACAAGATGATTTATGCTCCAATTTCATTAACAAATTTGGGCTTCTATTCTAATATATACAAATAAAACAATTGAAAATTAAAAAAAATAATTATAGTAATTAATATCAGAGAATTAGATTTTAAACTAATCGAAATCTTTAATAATGTTTTTAATCAACAAATATTATTTTTTATATTAATTATCTATTTCATCGAACTAGTATTAAAAATCTATTATTTGTAGTCTTATTTCCAAATTTAAATAAACGTTTTTCTTTTTAATATAAATAAAATTGAATTTTATTTATAAATACCTTACTTTATTGTTCAGGAGAATTCTGTCTGAATTGAATTTGATTTTTCTTATATATATATAATATTTTATTTTAATTCCACCACAAGTATTCTTATTTTATATAGAGAGATAGTACTACTCCCAATTATCTAAACAATTTATAATTTAATGTTTTTTTATTTTATATCAAACCAGAAACTATCATGATTTATGTAAATGCACCACCCCCATCCTTGGATATCAAGACTCACTATGAAGAAGTCAGAACTCGTTCAATAATTTATATTAAATTAATAAATAATAATTCTAGTATAATTCTCAGAATTTTTAAAATATATCAATATTTAGTTTCATTTCCGACAATTAACCAAATATCCTTTCTTTTATTCTAATAGTTCACATTTGAATTGATTTAATAAAGTGATACCAGATAATTTCATGACAAGAAAAAAAAAAAAAGAAATCCATCGTTTTATTCAAAAACATTGAAATTGAATTGTAACTAAAATATTTATCGCCTTTAAATTAATATATAATAAATAAATATCACCAATTTAAACTATTTTTATTTTTAAGTAATATCGGATAAATATTATATAGATTGGAATCAATTTCTAAAAGATTGTTATTCTCTGAATAGAAATTTCATATGAATTCTTCAATCTTAAATATTATGATTAATATTATTTATCTTCTTCACCCAACTACAATATATTATATGTATCCTATTTCGAATTTAAAAAATAAACGTTATATATTCTCTTAATATTACTATAAATAAAATTTAATTTTGATTATCTGTCTAGAGGAAATCAATCAATACATTCTTTATAAAATTCTTTCTGTATGTAGATAGCATTATAAGAGAGAATTTTAGTAATTTTTTTAAATTTTGTATTTTCAGTGTCGGGGATGGATGTCTAACTAAAAGGGGCTCCAACTTTTTAAAATCTCCAATTCATAAATATAGTTCATTACCATCCAGTACGTATTTTAAACTCTAATTCAAATATTCTATTGAATTTAAAAATATACTATTTGTAAATAAAATACTTATTGCCTTGTCTTTTATTTACAAATTTGTAATTCATACTAATCCTTTCAAATAAATGCCACCAATCAAAATTGGCTTATTTAACATTTTGAAAGTAATATCGGGCTTAAATTGTATAGAATCGAAATAATTTCAAATATATAGATATTCACTGTATAAAATTTAAATTTAACCGAAATTTTTGCATTTTACTCTCATCCTAAAATATGATATTTAATATTAATTATCTTCTTCCTCTAAATTTGCAATTTACATTATTTGTAGCATATCTCAAAGTTCAAATAAACGTAATTCTCTTTATATTTAATCAAATTTAAGGCATATTCTTTCTTTAAGATATTGGAAATGAAAAATTCACTGCGTTCTTTTTAAAAGTTTGTTGTGTATCTTTAGAAGAATTTCAGGAGATTTTTTTAAATAAAATATATTCGAATAAGCGTGTTTAAAATAAAATAAGGGCACCAAAAGTGTTATTATTTGAAAAATAATTATTTACTCTACAGTTTTACAAAACTATCATCATTAAGAAATATTAATATTAATGATATAAATTTTATATACTTTTGAAAAAATATTATACTGATTTAATACATATCCCGCCATCTATTGCGATTAGTGTTGACTACATTTAAAAGTTTTATTTTCAAATATTATTTTCAATATTATTCATATATATATATATATATATATAGCAATAATTAAAATTAAAATTTAATAAATTATAATTAAACTGATTTAATATTAAAAATAATTATGATTCTATTAAAGGAGAAATACATGTATAAATCAAAAAAATTGAAAAAAATCTCTCAACCAAGAATTGAAATCTAATTTCTAAATTATGATGAAATTCAAATATCTTGTTATATACTAGGCGTATATGTTACCATCTATAAAATACTATAAAATAAAAAAAATTAAAATATATAAATACATATACAATACTTACAATGGATTGATTAATGGTAGGTAATGGAGTCGACAAACACTTCAACCGGATCATCGTCTTCACTCCCTGGAAAACAAAGACCAATATGAAATAATGTTTTCCTGGAATAATTCATATTGGAAATCTACTCACCTGTTTGATGGATCCGTAAAAGTGAAAGATTGCCATTAATATCGATCGATGATACATGAAAAACAAGAATAAAAGACATATCTATTAAGACTGAAAATAGATTAGAATAATATTAAAATATTTCTTAAAAAAATACTTACGGCGGGGTTTTCACCCCTTGCAATCGCCCGAAGGATGATGATGATTTGGAAGTCATTATGTTCTTCAATCTCTCTCTTGATTCTGGAATGGTGGACATCAAGTAAAACTAAAAAATTAAGAAAACATTTCACTTAGTAATTTAATATACGCGTGTAGTATCTTTATAAATTCATCAATGTAAAAATATCTGGATTATTTTGAAATGATATTGTATTCATAATTCTACTCACAGATGCGCTTATTCTTATTAGCTCCTTCCATCATTGCTTAGTGATCAGAGAGTATCATCATCCACGGGTACGCGAACATATCTGATAGTGATAGATAAAACATATGGTGATATATTAAAAATTAATTAAAACCTTTTTTAAACTTAAAAAATAATACTTGAAGAAGATAATAGTGAAATAATGTTTTTAATAGGTCTTCTATTTTATTTTATCCTTTTATAGAAATTTCTATAATATACCATCATTAATTAATATTTCAAATTTAATTCAATGAATATTTATATTGAATAGTATTTAATAGAAATTGAGATATCTCTCTTAGGAATGGGATTGATTATACATTAATGGTGTAATTTAATGAAATTTTGGACAGTAAGAGTACATGTAGATAATATTTTAAAATTTAAAATATTATTTCAAAATAAATTATTTAAATAGTAGAAAAAATAAATAAAATTCTTACCCATTTTTTATTTTCCTTTTTAGTAACCTTCAAATTAGGTAGATGAAATCTTATGCTCGCTCCATTCCATTCAATGTAGATCTAAAAACAAGGTATAGATTCATAATTAGTTTTGTGATTTCGAAATATTTACTTGTATATATTATTTATTATATCCAGTGTATTCTTCTATATTGTAAGTTAGAAAAATCAAAGAATAATTAGTAAAAAACAAAGAAAGTTTTTTAGATTTATTTTAACATTTTTGAAGAAGAATTACTTTCACAAAAATTTCAGTTCTAACAATAAAGGCCATTTAAAAATTATGTAATTTTAATTATTTTTAAACATATTGATATTATTTCATGAAATATTATAGAAATAAAAATTCAACTCACCGATGAGATGCCTTGCAGTCGTTGTGAAGTGATGCGATGAACCTCTGAACTGCCCCAACAAACCACCAAACCAAGTTCTTCAAATGATGCTCTTCAGACAATGAAAAGAAAAAGAAATAGAAAAAAAGATCATTAGTTAGAGTTGACTAGAATAGGAGAGAATAACGTCCCAAAAAAGAGGATATAAATTGTATTTCAATTGAAATATACATATAACCTACCGTGGAGGCTACTTCATTGCGCCCTGATGTCTTCCCTGTACAGTCTATCCTATGCCAGACCCAATTCTATGGCACGGATGGCCATCTAATAATATTGTCTATCTTCGTGCAAAACACTCTTCTTGCTAGAAAAGATTGCAATCACGGAAACGGGAAAAAAAAAAACACTCCCGAACGCGCTTATTAGACACAGTATGGTCTATTTTGTGTTTTAACTACCGAAGAAATGCGTAATTTAGAAGAAGAAGGAAAAAAAAAAGAAAAAGAAAAGCATAGATTAAGTGGGAAGCCGTTTGTGAGTATCTGTGGATCAGCTGAGAGTGACTTGGAGTTTTTGGATTACGATTGAACACCACATTCGTGGCAACCTGTAAAAAATGCCTACCTACCTACAATGGGGATTCATGGCGTCCTCCATAGTGGGAGGAACACTCATGAAAATGAGACTAACCTTAGCTCCAAGGTAGTCAATACATCCTGGCGGGCTAATCCCATTAAGGAACATTGTTGAACTACCTTCACGAATGCCTGTCCAATTCCATAGAGCCACGTCCAAGCTACTTTCAGTGATATACATTACTTTACACAAACAAGGGAATCGTCATTAAAAAAAAAAAAAATGACGATTTGGGAAGCACAAAACACATGCAGATAAACAATCCCTTAACATTTTCTGGCACATACCCGTCTCCACCCACTATATACTAAATAGGAAATACTAAAAAGGTGTTCCCTTTAATAGTTAGAAGCTTGCAAAAACCAAACACCTTTTTTCTATTCTATTCTAAAATATTAATAATTCATTAAATTTAATGTTTCTAGTTTCTATCTATATTTATTGGCTACCACAAAGGTTTGGAAGCGATGACTCAGGAGGCATTTTCTTGAAGCATTCCTTTATCTGTAAATCCCTAACAACAAACGATTAAGCCAAAAAAATAAATAATCACCCCCCATACGCAACCTATCAGGCTAACAATTCTAAATACCTTTAAAGGAATTGATGATTCAGTAGATTGTAGATTTGCCATCCTTATTCTTCTATCTTCCAATTATTTCTGTCTTCTAAGGTAGCATCTGAAAAAGTCTAATCTACCTAACTAACTAACAATGTTAAATTTAAAAAATTAATAGAAATATAGTATTTTTTATTGTAATATTTAAATTTTGTCAATATTTAATTAAAATCATTACTACCACTAGTGCCAGAATAATCAAAAAATATACGTTGAGTACTTATTTTTGGTGAGCTGTATTTATAAAATATTTTGAAGAAACCAATATTATTTGAAGAGAATTGTATTTGCCATCAGGAAAAAGATGATACATGAAAATAAAAGAAAAACAAAAGACATATATAAGATTGAGTATTCAAAATATAATACATTTTTTTTATAACAAAAAGTACTAACCTCGGAGTTATAAATAGGTTGCCCACTCGTAGTAAGTCACTCGACGATATCGATCAACTCGTTACTTCTCACCATCACCCTCCATATATAGTAGTGGTCCAAATTTGTTTCGTGAATCCATGTTCTTTCAGATGAACTAATAGAGAAATTGAAAATATTTAAATTATTAAATACACTTTTTTTTATATTCAAATTAATAATTTAAAACATTAAATTAAATTTTAACCTTATATTCTAAACTATGCATGACGAATTAAATATAAAAAATAATAAAAAAAAAATTGTCTTGATCATAGCTCTTTTGTTATTTCATGAATAATTATATAAATAAATATCATTAATGAAAAAAAAAAGGCATTTTTAATTTTTTTAATTTAAGGAATACTTTCATATTAAATATTAATTTTTATTTATTTTGATAAATGTATTAATAGACAATTATCTACAGATATATCTATACTCTACTATATTTATTTAAATTTATTGTTAGAAACTAGAATAAAACAAATTCAGTCGAATGTCAATTTCTTTTTCTTTTTGTTAATTTATGAATATTTATATATCTATCGATACAACTTTTATTGATTTTCTACTTAAAAATTAATTGAATATGTAATTATAATTTTTAATTATATTTTGTTGATATATCAACTTTACCTCTGATGAGATGTGATTGCTTTTTCTATATGTATCAGATATATTCTTCAGCCGACGACTTACATCAAACCATAACAAGCTAAAAAAAAAGGAACAATTATTTAAATACCTTAACTCGTATAATAATAACATCAATATAGTAATTTAAAAGCATAAATCAATTTTTTTCCAAATAAATATCAACTATAATTCTATATTTTCTTACTTTTAATCACTTTTAATAATAAGCACAATATCTAATCTAGCCCCTCTATGTGTGACTTATTAATTCTTATTTAATTTAGGTACTCTGTTCTTTATTAGAAACCTAATCAAATTGATTTCTTTTCAATAATAATATGAGAGATTGAATTTCAAGTGATTTATTTTTATTATTTATTTTATAATGCATTTTCACTGATATTCAATAAATATTTTAATAAACTTGTCGATTTCTTAGAAAATAACGGATAGATATCAATATTAAAAAAATAAATAAAATTATATTGAAAAAATAATGATTTTTCAAGAGTTTATAATTATTTTAGATAAATTCAATTGCAATGAAAAAAATAAAAGATAAAAAAAAAATCACCCTGCACTTTTCTAGAATAAATTTTAATACAAATACAATAAATATATATATTCAATATATATTATTGAAGATTGAATATATATATATATATATATATATATATGATATTATTTAGTATAAGAATATTTAGTTACACATAGGCAATTACGTTAGTATATATCAATTAAATATTAACTAATTCTCTTAGAATAGAGGATATGTTATAGAAAAAGTTCAAATTTATAGAACAAGATGATTTATGCTCCAATTTCATTACCAAATTTGGGCTTCTATTCTAATATATACAAATAAAACAATTGAAAATTAAAAAAAATAATTATAGTAATTAATATCAGAGAATTAGATTTTAAACTAATCGAAATCTTTAATAATGTTTTTAATCAACAAATATTATTTTTTATATTAATTATCTATTTCATCGAACTAGTATTAAAAATCTATTATTTGTAGTCTTATTTCGAAATTTAAATAAACGTTTTTCTTTTTAATATAAATAAAATTGAATTTTATTTATAAATACCTTACTTTATTGTTCAGGAGAATTCTGTCTGAATTGAATTTGATTTTTCTTATATATATATAATATTTTATTTTAATTCCACCACAAGTATTCTTATTTTATATAGAGAGATAGTACTACTCCCAATTATCTAAACAATTTATAATTTAATGTTTTTTTATTTTATATCAAACCAGAAACTATCATGATTTATGTAAATGCACCACCCCCATCCTTGGATATCAAGACTCACTATGAACAAGTCAGAACTCGTTCAATAATTTATATTAAATTAATAAATAATAATTCTAGTATAATTCTCAGAATTTTTAAAATATATCAATATTTAGTTTCATTTCCGACAATTAACCAAATATCCTTTCTTTTATTCTAATAGTTCACATTTGAATTGATTTAATAAAGTGATACCAGATAATTTCATGACAAGAAAAAATAAAAAACATTGAAATTGAATTGAAATTGTAACTAAAATATTTATCGCCTTTAAATTAATATATAATAAATAAATATCACCAATTTAAACTATTTTTATTTTTAAGTAATATCGGATAAATATTATATAGATTGGAATCAATTTCTAAAAGATTGTTATTCTCTGAATAGAAATTTCATATGAATTCTTCAATCTTAAATATTATGATTAATATTATTTATCTTCTTCACCCAACTACAATATATTATATGTATCCTATTTCGAATTTAAAAAATAAACGTTATATATTCTCTTAATATTACTATAAATAAAATTTAATTTTGATTATCTGTCTAGAGGAAATCAATCAATACATTCTTTATAAAATTCTTTCTGTATGTAGATAGCATTATAAGAGAGAATTTTAGTAATTTTTTTAAATTTTGTATTTTCAGTGTCGGGGATGGATGTCTAACTAAAAGGGGCTCCAACTTTTTAAAATCTCCAATTCATAAATATAGTTCATTACCATCCAGTACGTATTTTAAACTCTAATTCAAATATTCTATTGAATTTAAAAATATACTATTTGTAAATAAAATACTTATTGCCTTGTCTTTTATTTACAAATTTGTAATTCATACTAATCCTTTCAAATAAATGCCACCAATCAAAATTGGCTTATTTAACATTTTGAAAGTAATATCGGGCTTAAATTGTATAGAATCGAAATAATTTCAAATATATAGATATTCACTGTATAAAATTTAAATTTAACCGAAATTTTTGCATTTTACTCTCATCCTAAAATATGATATTTAATATTAATTATCTTCTTCCTCTAAATTTGCAATTTACATTATTTGTAGCATATCTCAAAGTTCAAATAAACGTAATTCTCTTTATATTTAATCAAATTTAAGGCATATTCTTTCTTTAAGATATTGGAAATGAAAAATTCACTGCGTTCTTTTTAAAAGTTTGTTGTGTATCTTTAGAAGAATTTCAGGAGATTTTTTTAAATAAAATATATTCGAATAAGCGTGTTTAAAATAAAATAAGGGCACCAAAAGTGTTATTATTTGAAAAATAATTATTTACTCTACAGTTTTACAAAACTATCATCATTAAGAAATATTAATATTAATGATATAAATTTTATATACTTTTGAAAAAATATTATACTGATTTAATACATATCCCGCCATCTATTGCGATTAGTGTTGACTACATTTAAAAGTTTTATTTTCAAATATTATTTTCAATATTATTCATAGATATATATATATATATATATAGCAATAATTAAAATTAAAATTAAATAAATTATAATTAAACTGATTTAATATTAAAAATAATTATGATTCTATTAAAGGAGAAATACATGTATAAATCAAAAAAATTGAAAAAAATCTCTCAACCAAGAATTGAAATCTAATTTCTAAATTATGATGAAATTCAAATATCTTGTTATATACTAGGCGTATATGTTACCATCTATAAAATACTATAAAATAAAAAAAATTAAAATATATAAATACATATACAATACTTACAATGGATTGATTAATGGTAGGTAATGGAGTCGACAAACACTTCAACCGGATCATCGTCTTCACTCCCTGGAAAACAAAGACCAATATGAAATAATGTTTTCCTGGAATAATTCATATTGGAAATCTACTCACCTGTTTGATGGATCCGTAAAAGTGAAAGATTGCCATTAATATCGATCGATGATACATGAAAAACAAGAATAAAAGACATATCTATTAAGACTGAAAATAGATTAGAATAATATTAAAATATTTCTTAAAAAAATACTTACGGCGGGGTTTTCACCCCTTGCAATCGCCCGAAGGATGATGATGATTTGGAAGTCATTATGTTCTTCAATCTCTCTCTTGATTCTGGAATGGTGGACATCAAGTAAAACTAAAAAATTAAGAAAACATTTCACTTAGTAATTTAATATACGCGTGTAGTATCTTTATAAATTCATCAATGTAAAAATATCTGGATTATTTTGAAATGATATTGTATTCATAATTCTACTCACAGATGCGCTTATTCTTATTAGCTCCTTCCATCATTGCTTAGTGATCAGAGAGTATCATCATCCACGGGTACGCGAACATATCTGATAGTGATAGATAAAACATATGGTGATATATTAAAAATTAATTAAAACCTTTTTTAAACTTAAAAAATAATACTTGAAGAAGATAATAGTGAAATAATGTTTTTAATAGGTCTTCTATTTTATTTTATCCTTTTATAGAAATTTCTATAATATTCCATCATTAATTAATATTTCAAATTTAATTCAATGAATATTTATATTGAATAGTATTTAATAGAAATTGAGATATCTCTCTTAGGAATGGGATTGATTATACATTAATGGTGTAATTTAATGAAATTTTGGACAGTAAGAGTACATGTAGATAATATTTTAAAATTTAAAATATTATTTCAAAATAAATTATTTAAATAGTAGAAAAAATAAATAAAATTCTTACCCATTTTTTATTTTCCTTTTTAGTAACCTTCAAATTAGGTAGATGAAATCTTATGCTCGCTCCATTCCATTCAATGTAGATCTAAAAACAAGGTATAGATTCATAATTAGTTTTGTGATTTCGAAATATTTACTTGTATATATTATTTATTATATCCAGTGTATTCTTCTATATTGTAAGTTAGAAAAATCAAAGAATAATTAGTAAAAAACAAAGAAAGTTTTTTAGATTTATTTTAACATTTTTGAAGAAGAATTACTTTCACAAAAATTTCAGTTCTAACAATAAAGGCCATTTAAAAATTATGTAATTTTAATTATTTTTAAACATATTGATATTATTTCATGAAATATTATAGAAATAAAAATTCAACTCACCGATGAGATGCCTTGCAGTCGTTGTGAAGTGATGCGATGAACCTCTGAACTGCCCCAACAAACCACCAAACCAAGTTCTTCAAATGATGCTCTTCAGACAATGAAAAGAAAAAGAAATAGAAAAAAAGATCATTAGTTAGAGTTGACTAGAATAGGAGAGAATAACGTCCCAAAAAAGAGGATATAAATTGTATTTCAATTGAAATATACATATAACCTACCGTGGAGGCTACTTCATTGCGCCCTGATGTCTTCCCTGTACAGTCTATCCTATGCCAGACCCAATTCTATGGCACGGATGGCCATCTAATAATATTGTCTATCTTCGTGCAAAACACTCTTCTTGCTAGAAAAGATTGCAATCACGGAAACGGGAAAAAAAAAACACTCCCGAACGCACTTATTAGACACAGTATGGTCTATTTTCTGTTTTAACTACCGAAGAAATGCGTAATTTAGAAGAAGAAGGAAAAAAAAAGAAAAAGAAAAGCATAGATTAAGTGGGAAGCCGTTTGTGAGTATCTGTGGATCAGCTGAGAGTGACTTGGAGTTTTTGGATTACGATTGAACACCACATTCGTGGCAACCTGTAAAAAATGCCTACCTACCTACAATGGGGATTCATGGCGTCCTCCATAGTGGGAGGAACACTCATGAAAATGAGACTAACCTTAGCTCCAAGGTAGTCAATACATCCTGGCGGGCTAATCCCATTAAGGAACATTGTTGAACTACCTTCACGAATGCCTGTCCAATTCCATAGAGCCACGTCCAAGCTACTTTCAGTGATACACATTACTTTACACAAACAAGGGAATCGTCATTAAAAAAAAAAAAATTACGATTTGGGAAGCACAAAACACATGCAGATAAACAATCCCTTAACATTTTCTGGCACATACCCGTCTCCACCCACTATATACTAAATAGGAAATACTAAAAAGGTGTTCCCTTTAATAGTTAGAAGCTTGCAAAAACCAAACACCTTTTTTCTATTCTATTCTAAAATATTAATAATTCATTAAATTTAATGTTTCTAGTTTCTATCTATATTTATTGGCTACCACAAAGGTTTGGAAGCGATGACTCAGGAGGCATTTTCTTGAAGCATTCCTTTATCTGTAAATCCCTAACAACAAACGATTAAGCCAAAAAAATAAATAATCACCCCCCATACGCAACCTATCAGGCTAACAATTCTAAATACCTTTAAAGGAATTGATGATTCAGTAGATTGTAGATTTGCCATCCTTATTCTTCTATCTTCCAATTATTTCTGTCTTCTAAGGTAGCATCTGAAAAACTCTAATCTAACTAACTAACTAACAATGTTAAATTTAAAAAATTAATAGAAATATAGTATTTTTTATTGTAATATTTAAATTTTGTCAATATTTAATTAAAATCATTACTACCACTAGTGCCAGAATAATCAAAAAATATACGTTGAGTACTTATTTTTGGTGAGCTGTATTTATAAAATATTTTGAAGAAACCAATATTATTTGAAGAGAATTGAATTTTCCATCAGGAAAAAGATGATACATGAAAATAAAAGAAAAACAAAAGACATATATAAGATTGAGTATTCAAAATATAATACATTTTTTTTATAACAAAAAGTACTAACCTCGGAGTTATAAATAGGTTGCCCACTCGTAGTAAGTCACTCGACGATATCGATCAACTCGTTACTTCTCACCATCACCCTCCATATATAGTAGTGGTCCAAATTTGTTTCGTGAATCCATGTTCTTTCAGATGAACTAATAGAGAAATTGAAAATATTTAAATTATTAAATACACTTTTTTTTATATTCAAATTAATAATTTAAAACATTAAATTAAATTTTAACCTTATATTCTAAACTATGCATGACGAATTAAATATAAAAAATAATAAAAAAAAAATTGTCTTGATCATAGCTCTTTTGTTATTTCATGAATAATTATATAAATAAATATCATTAATGAAAAAAAAAGGCATTTTTAATTTTTTTAATTTAAGGAATACTTTCATATTAAATATTAATTTTTATTTATTTTGATAAATGTATTAATAGACAATTATCTACAGATATATCTATACTCTACTATATTTATTTAAATTTATTGTTAGAAACTAGAATAAAACAAATTCAGTCGAATGTCAATTTCTTTTTCTTTTTGTTAATTTATGAATATTTATATATCTATCGATACAACTTTTATTGATTTTCTACTTAAAAATTAATTGAATATGTAATTATAATTTTTAATTATATTTTGTTGATATATCAACTTTACCTCTGATGAGATGTGATTGATTTTTCTATATGTATCAGATATATTCTTCAGCCGACGACTTACATCAAACCATAACAAGCTAAAAAAAAAGGAACAATTATTTAAATACCTTAACTCGTATAATAATAACATCAATATAGTAATTTAAAAGCATAAATCAATTTTTTTCCAAATAAATATCAACTATAATTCTATATTTTCTTACTTTTAATCACTTTTAATAATAAGCACAATATCTAATCTAGCCCCTCTATGTGTGACTTATTAATTCTTATTTAATTTAGGTACTCTGTTCTTTATTAGAAACCTAATCAAATTGATTTCTTTTCAATAATAATATGAGAGATTGAATTTCAAGTGATTTATTTTTATTATTTATTTTATAATGCATTTTCACTGATATTCAATAAATATTTTAATAAACTTGTCGATTTCTTAGAAAATAACGGATAGATATCAATATTAAAAAAATAAATAAAATTATATTGAAAAAATAATGATTTTTCAAGAGTTTATAATTATTTTAGATAAATTCAATCGCAATGAAAAAAATAAAAGATAAAAAAAAATCACCCTGCACTTTTCTAGAATAAATTTTAATACAAATACAATAAATATATATATTCAATATATATTATTGAAGATTGAATATATATATATATATATATATATGATATTATTTAGTATAAGAATATTTAGTTACACATAGGCAATTACGTTAGTATATATCAATTAAATATTAACTAATTCTCTTAGAATAGAGGATATGTTATAGAAAAAGTTTAAATTTATAGAACAAGATGATTTATGCTCCAATTTCATTAACAAATTTGGGCTTCTATTCTAATATATACAAATAAAACAATTGAAAATTAAAAAAAATAATTATAGTAATTAATATCAGAGAATTAGATTTTAAACTAATCGAAATCTTTAATAATGTTTTTAATCAACAAATATTATTTTTTATATTAATTATCTATTTCATCGAACTAGTATTAAAAATCTATTATTTGTAGTCTTATTTCGAAATTTAAATAAACGTTTTTCTTTTTAATATAAATAAAATTGAATTTTATTTATAAATACCTTACTTTATTGTTCAGGAGAATTCTGTCTGAATTGAATTTGATTTTTCTTATATATATATAATATTTTATTTTAATTCCACCACAAGTATTCTTATTTTATATAGAGAGATAGTACTACTCCCAATTATCTAAACAATTTATAATTTAATGTTTTTTTATTTTATATCAAACCAGAAACTATCATGATTTATGTAAATGCACCACCCCCATCCTTGGATATCAAGACTCACTATGAACAAGTCAGAACTCGTTCAATAATTTATATTAAATAAATAAATAATAATTCTAGTATAATTCTCAGAATTTTTAAAATATATCAATATTTAGTTTCATTTCCGACAATTAACCAAATATCCTTTCTTTTATTCTAATAGTTCACATTTGAATTGATTTAATAAAGTGATACCAGATAATTTCATGACAAGAAAAAATAAAAAACATTGAAATTGAATTGAAATTGTAACTAAAATATTTATCGCCTTTAAATTAATATATAATAAATAAATATCACCAATTTAAACTATTTTTATTTTTAAGTAATATCGGATAAATATTATATAGATTGGAATCAATTTCTAAAAGATTGTTATTCTCTGAATAGAAATTTCATATGAATTCTTCAATCTTAAATATTATGATTAATATTATTTATCTTCTTCACCCAACTACAATATATTATATGTATCCTATTTCGAATTTAAAAAATAAACGTTATATATTCTCTTAATATTACTATAAATAAAATTTAATTTTGATTATCTGTCTAGAGGAAATCAATCAATACATTCTTTATAAAATTCTTTCTGTATGTAGATAGCATTATAAGAGAGAATTTTAGTAATTTTTTTAAATTTTGTATTTTCAGTGTCGGGGATGGATGTCTAACTAAAAGGGGCTCCAACTTTTTAAAATCTCCAATTCATAAATATAGTTCATTACCATCCAGTACGTATTTTAAACTCTAATTCAAATATTCTATTGAATTTAAAAATATACTATTTGTAAATAAAATACTTATTGCCTTGTCTTTTATTTACAAATTTGTAATTCATACTAATCCTTTCAAATAAATGCCACCAATCAAAATTGGCTTATTTAACATTTTGAAAGTAATATCGGGCTTAAATTGTATAGAATCGAAATAATTTCAAATATATAGATATTCACTGTATAAAATTTAAATTTAACCGAAATTTTTGCATTTTACTCTCATCCTAAAATATGATATTTAATATTAATTATCTTCTTCCTCTAAATTTGCAATTTACATTATTTGTAGCATATCTCAAAGTTCAAATAAACGTAATTCTCTTTATATTTAATCAAATTTAAGGCATATTCTTTCTTTAAGATATTGGAAATGAAAAATTCACTGCGTTCTTTTTAAAAGTTTGTTGTGTATCTTTAGAAGAATTTCAGGAGATTTTTTTAAATAAAATATATTCGAATAAGCGTGTTTAAAATAAAATAAGGGCACCAAAAGTGTTATTATTTGAAAAATAATTATTTACTCTACAGTTTTACAAAACTATCATCATTAAGAAATATTAATATTAATGATATAAATTTTATATACTTTTGAAAAAATATTATACTGATTTAATACATATCCCGCCATCTATTGCGATTAGTGTTGACTACATTTAAAAGTTTTATTTTCAAATATTATTTTCAATATTATTCATAGATATATATATATATATATATAGCAATAATTAAAATTAAAATTAAATAAATTATAATTAAACTGATTTAATATTAAAAATAATTATGATTCTATTAAAGGAGAAATACATGTATAAATCAAAAAAATTGAAAAAAATCTCTCAACCAAGAATTGAAATCTAATTTCTAAATTATGATGAAATTCAAATATCTTGTTATATACTAGGCGTATATGTTACCATCTATAAAATACTATAAAATAAAAAAAATTAAAATATATAAATACATATACAATACTTACAATGGATTGATTAATGGTAGGTAATGGAGTCGACAAACACTTCAACCGGATCATCGTCTTCACTCCCTGGAAAACAAAGACCAATATGAAATAATGTTTTCCTGGAATAATTCATATTGGAAATCTACTCACCTGTTTGATGGATCCGTAAAAGTGAAAGATTGCCATTAATATCGATCGATGATACATGAAAAACAAGAATAAAAGACATATCTATTAAGACTGAAAATAGATTAGAATAATATTAAAATATTTCTTAAAAAAATACTTACGGCGGGGTTTTCACCCCTTGCAATCGCCCGAAGGATGATGATGATTTGGAAGTCATTATGTTCTTCAATCTCTCTCTTGATTCTGGAATGGTGGACATCAAGTAAAACTAAAAAATTAAGAAAACATTTCACTTAGTAATTTAATATACGCGTGTAGTATCTTTATAAATTCATCAATGTAAAAATATCTGGATTATTTTGAAATGATATTGTATTCATAATTCTACTCACAGATGCGCTTATTCTTATTAGCTCCTTCCATCATTGCTTAGTGATCAGAGAGTATCATCATCCACGGGTACGCGAACATATCTGATAGTGATAGATAAAACATATGGTGATATATTAAAAATTAATTAAAACCTTTTTTAAACTTAAAAAATAATACTTGAAGAAGATAATAGTGAAATAATGTTTTTAATAGGTCTTCTATTTTATTTTATCCTTTTATAGAAATTTCTATAATATTCCATCATTAATTAATATTTCAAATTTAATTCAATGAATATTTATATTGAATAGTATTTAATAGAAATTGAGATATCTCTCTTAGGAATGGGATTGATTATACATTAATGGTGTAATTTAATGAAATTTTGGACAGTAAGAGTACATGTAGATAATATTTTAAAATTTAAAATATTATTTCAAAATAAATTATTTAAATAGTAGAAAAAATAAATAAAATTCTTACCCATTTTTTATTTTCCTTTTTAGTAACCTTCAAATTAGGTAGATGAAATCTTATGCTCGCTCCATTCCATTCAATGTAGATCTAAAAACAAGGTATAGATTCATAATTAGTTTTGTGATTTCGAAATATTTACTTGTATATATTATTTATTATATCCAGTGTATTCTTCTATATTGTAAGTTAGAAAAATCAAAGAATAATTAGTAAAAAACAAAGAAAGTTTTTTAGATTTATTTTAACATTTTTGAAGAAGAATTACTTTCACAAAAATTTCAGTTCTAACAATAAAGGCCATTTAAAAATTATGTAATTTTAATTATTTTTAAACATATTGATATTATTTCATGAAATATTATAGAAATAAAAATTCAACTCACCGATGAGATGCCTTGCAGTCGTTGTGAAGTGATGCGATGAACCTCTGAACTGCCCCAACAAACCACCAAACCAAGTTCTTCAAATGATGCTCTTCAGACAATGAAAAGAAAAAGAAATAGAAAAAAAGATCATTAGTTAGAGTTGACTAGAATAGGAGAGAATAACGTCCCAAAAAAGAGGATATAAATTGTATTTCAATTGAAATATACATATAACCTACCGTGGAGGCTACTTCATTGCGCCCTGATGTCTTCCCTGTACAGTCTATCCTATGCCAGACCCAATTCTATGGCACGGATGGCCATCTAATAATATTGTCTATCTTCGTGCAAAACACTCTTCTTGCTAGAAAAGATTGCAATCACGGAAACGGGAAAAAAAAAACACTCCCGAACGCACTTATTAGACACAGTATGGTCTATTTTCTGTTTTAACTACCGAAGAAATGCGTAATTTAGAAGAAGAAGGAAAAAAAAAGAAAAAGAAAAGCATAGATTAAGTGGGAAGCCGTTTGTGAGTATCTGTGGATCAGCTGAGAGTGACTTGGAGTTTTTGGATTACGATTGAACACCACATTCGTGGCAACCTGTAAAAAATGCCTACCTACCTACAATGGGGATTCATGGCGTCCTCCATAGTGGGAGGAACACTCATGAAAATGAGACTAACCTTAGCTCCAAGGTAGTCAATACATCCTGGCGGGCTAATCCCATTAAGGAACATTGTTGAACTACCTTCACGAATGCCTGTCCAATTCCATAGAGCCACGTCCAAGCTACTTTCAGTGATACACATTACTTTACACAAACAAGGGAATCGTCATTAAAAAAAAAAAAATGACGATTTGGGAAGCACAAAACACATGCAGATAAACAATCCCTTAACATTTTCTGGCACATACCCGTCTCCACCCACTATATACTAAATAGGAAATACTAAAAAGGTGTTCCCTTTAATAGTTAGAAGCTTGCAAAAACCAAACACCTTTTTTCTATTCTATTCTAAAATATTAATAATTCATTAAATTTAATGTTTCTAGTTTCTATCTATATTTATTGGCTACCACAAAGGTTTGGAAGCGATGACTCAGGAGGCATTTTCTTGAAGCATTCCTTTATCTGTAAATCCCTAACAACAAACGATTAAGCCAAAAAAATAAATAATCACCCCCCATACGCAACCTATCAGGCTAACAATTCTAAATACCTTTAAAGGAATTGATGATTCAGTAGATTGTAGATTTGCCATCCTTATTCTTCTATCTTCCAATTATTTCTGTCTTCTAAGGTAGCATCTGAAAAACTCTAATCTAACTAACTAACTAACAATGTTAAATTTAAAAAATTAATAGAAATATAGTATTTTTTATTGTAATATTTAAATTTTGTCAATATTTAATTAAAATCATTACTACCACTAGTGCCAGAATAATCAAAAAATATACGTTGAGTACTTATTTTTGGTGAGCTGTATTTATAAAATATTTTGAAGAAACCAATATTATTTGAAGAGAATTGAATTTGCCATCAGGAAAAAGATGATACATGAAAATAAAAGAAAAACAAAAGACATATATAAGATTGAGTATTCAAAATATAATACATTTTTTTTATAACAAAAAGTACTAACCTCGGAGTTATAAATAGGTTGCCCACTCGTAGTAAGTCACTCGACGATATCGATCAACTCGTTACTTCTCACCATCACCCTCCATATATAGTAGTGGTCCAAATTTGTTTCGTGAATCCATGTTCTTTCAGATGAACTAATAGAGAAATTGAAAATATTTAAATTATTAAATACACTTTTTTTTATATTCAAATTAATAATTTAAAACATTAAATTAAATTTTAACCTTATATTCTAAACTATGCATGACGAATTAAATATAAAAAATAATAAAAAAAAAATTGTCTTGATCATAGCTCTTTTGTTATTTCATGAATAATTATATAAATAAATATCATTAATGAAAAAAAAAGGCATTTTTAATTTTTTTAATTTAAGGAATACTTTCATATTAAATATTAATTTTTATTTATTTTGATAAATGTATTAATAGACAATTATCTACAGATATATCTATACTCTACTATATTTATTTAAATTTATTGTTAGAAACTAGAATAAAACAAATTCAGTCGAATGTCAATTTCTTTTTCTTTTTGTTAATTTATGAATATTTATATATCTATCGATACAACTTTTATTGATTTTCTACTTAAAAATTAATTGAATATGTAATTATAATTTTTAATTATATTTTGTTGATATATCAACTTTACCTCTGATGAGATGTGATTGATTTTTCTATATGTATCAGATATATTCTTCAGCCGACGACTTACATCAAACCATAACAAGCTAAAAAAAAAGGAACAATTATTTAAATACCTTAACTCGTATAATAATAACATCAATATAGTAATTTAAAAGCATAAATCAATTTTTTTCCAAATAAATATCAACTATAATTCTATATTTTCTTACTTTTAATCACTTTTAATAATAAGCACAATATCTAATCTAGCCCCTCTATGTGTGACTTATTAATTCTTATTTAATTTAGGTACTCTGTTCTTTATTAGAAACCTAATCAAATTGATTTCTTTTCAATAATAATATGAGAGATTGAATTTCAAGTGATTTATTTTTATTATTTATTTTATAATGCATTTTCACTGATATTCAATAAATATTTTAATAAACTTGTCGATTTCTTAGAAAATAACGGATAGATATCAATATTAAAAAAATAAATAAAATTATATTGAAAAAATAATGATTTTTCAAGAGTTTATAATTATTTTAGATAAATTCAATTGCAATGAAAAAAATAAAAGATAAAAAAAAAATCACCCTGCACTTTTCTAGAATAAATTTTAATACAAATACAATAAATATATATATTCAATATATATTATTGAAGATTGAATATATATATATATATATATATATGATATTATTTAGTATAAGAATATTTAGTTACACATAGGCAATTACGTTAGTATATATCAATTAAATATTAACTAATTCTCTTAGAATAGAGGATATGTTATAGAAAAAGTTTAAATTTATAGAACAAGATGATTTATGCTCCAATTTCATTAACAAATTTGGGCTTCTATTCTAATATATACAAATAAAACAATTGAAAATTAAAAAAAATAATTATAGTAATTAATATCAGAGAATTAGATTTTAAACTAATCGAAATCTTTAATAATGTTTTTAATCAACAAATATTATTTTTTATATTAATTATCTATTTCATCGAACTAGTATTAAAAATCTATTATTTGTAGTCTTATTTCGAAATTTAAATAAACGTTTTTCTTTTTAATATAAATAAAATTGAATTTTATTTATAAATACCTTACTTTATTGTTCAGGAGAATTCTGTCTGAATTGAATTTGATTTTTCTTATATATATATAATATTTTATTTTAATTCCACCACAAGTATTCTTATTTTATATAGAGAGATAGTACTACTCCCAATTATCTAAACAATTTATAATTTAATGTTTTTTTATTTTATATCAAACCAGAAACTATCATGATTTATGTAAATGCACCACCCCCATCCTTGGATATCAAGACTCACTATGAACAAGTCAGAACTCGTTCAATAATTTATATTAAATAAATAAATAATAATTCTAGTATAATTCTCAGAATTTTTAAAATATATCAATATTTAGTTTCATTTCCGACAATTAACCAAATATCCTTTCTTTTATTCTAATAGTTCACATTTGAATTGATTTAATAAAGTGATACCAGATAATTTCATGACAAGAAAAAATAAAAAACATTGAAATTGAATTGAAATTGTAACTAAAATATTTATCGCCTTTAAATTAATATATAATAAATAAATATCACCAATTTAAACTATTTTTATTTTTAAGTAATATCGGATAAATATTATATAGATTGGAATCAATTTCTAAAAGATTGTTATTCTCTGAATAGAAATTTCATATGAATTCTTCAATCTTAAATATTATGATTAATATTATTTATCTTCTTCACCCAACTACAATATATTATATGTATCCTATTTCGAATTTAAAAAATAAACGTTATATATTCTCTTAATATTACTATAAATAAAATTTAATTTTGATTATCTGTCTAGAGGAAATCAATCAATACATTCTTTATAAAATTCTTTCTGTATGTAGATAGCATTATAAGAGAGAATTTTAGTAATTTTTTTAAATTTTGTATTTTCAGTGTCGGGGATGGATGTCTAACTAAAAGGGGCTCCAACTTTTTAAAATCTCCAATTCATAAATATAGTTCATTACCATCCAGTACGTATTTTAAACTCTAATTCAAATATTCTATTGAATTTAAAAATATACTATTTGTAAATAAAATACTTATTGCCTTGTCTTTTATTTACAAATTTGTAATTCATACTAATCCTTTCAAATAAATGCCACCAATCAAAATTGGCTTATTTAACATTTTGAAAGTAATATCGGGCTTAAATTGTATAGAATCGAAATAATTTCAAATATATAGATATTCACTGTATAAAATTTAAATTTAACCGAAATTTTTGCATTTTACTCTCATCCTAAAATATGATATTTAATATTAATTATCTTCTTCCTCTAAATTTGCAATTTACATTATTTGTAGCATATCTCAAAGTTCAAATAAACGTAATTCTCTTTATATTTAATCAAATTTAAGGCATATTCTTTCTTTAAGATATTGGAAATGAAAAATTCACTGCGTTCTTTTTAAAAGTTTGTTGTGTATCTTTAGAAGAATTTCAGGAGATTTTTTTAAATAAAATATATTCGAATAAGCGTGTTTAAAATAAAATAAGGGCACCAAAAGTGTTATTATTTGAAAAATAATTATTTACTCTACAGTTTTACAAAACTATCATCATTAAGAAATATTAATATTAATGATATAAATTTTATATACTTTTGAAAAAATATTATACTGATTTAATACATATCCCGCCATCTATTGCGATTAGTGTTGACTACATTTAAAAGTTTTATTTTCAAATATTATTTTCAATATTATTCATAGATATATATATATATATATATAGCAATAATTAAAATTAAAATTAAATAAATTATAATTAAACTGATTTAATATTAAAAATAATTATGATTCTATTAAAGGAGAAATACATGTATAAATCAAAAAAATTGAAAAAAATCTCTCAACCAAGAATTGAAATCTAATTTCTAAATTATGATGAAATTCAAATATCTTGTTATATACTAGGCGTATATGTTACCATCTATAAAATACTATAAAATAAAAAAAATTAAAATATATAAATACATATACAATACTTACAATGGATTGATTAATGGTAGGTAATGGAGTCGACAAACACTTCAACCGGATCATCGTCTTCACTCCCTGGAAAACAAAGACCAATATGAAATAATGTTTTCCTGGAATAATTCATATTGGAAATCTACTCACCTGTTTGATGGATCCGTAAAAGTGAAAGATTGCCATTAATATCGATCGATGATACATGAAAAACAAGAATAAAAGACATATCTATTAAGACTGAAAATAGATTAGAATAATATTAAAATATTTCTTAAAAAAATACTTACGGCGGGGTTTTCACCCCTTGCAATCGCCCGAAGGATGATGATGATTTGGAAGTCATTATGTTCTTCAATCTCTCTCTTGATTCTGGAATGGTGGACATCAAGTAAAACTAAAAAATTAAGAAAACATTTCACTTAGTAATTTAATATACGCGTGTAGTATCTTTATAAATTCATCAATGTAAAAATATCTGGATTATTTTGAAATGATATTGTATTCATAATTCTACTCACAGATGCGCTTATTCTTATTAGCTCCTTCCATCATTGCTTAGTGATCAGAGAGTATCATCATCCACGGGTACGCGAACATATCTGATAGTGATAGATAAAACATATGGTGATATATTAAAAATTAATTAAAACCTTTTTTAAACTTAAAAAATAATACTTGAAGAAGATAATAGTGAAATAATGTTTTTAATAGGTCTTCTATTTTATTTTATCCTTTTATAGAAATTTCTATAATATTCCATCATTAATTAATATTTCAAATTTAATTCAATGAATATTTATATTGAATAGTATTTAATAGAAATTGAGATATCTCTCTTAGGAATGGGATTGATTATACATTAATGGTGTAATTTAATGAAATTTTGGACAGTAAGAGTACATGTAGATAATATTTTAAAATTTAAAATATTATTTCAAAATAAATTATTTAAATAGTAGAAAAAATAAATAAAATTCTTACCCATTTTTTATTTTCCTTTTTAGTAACCTTCAAATTAGGTAGATGAAATCTTATGCTCGCTCCATTCCATTCAATGTAGATCTAAAAACAAGGTATAGATTCATAATTAGTTTTGTGATTTCGAAATATTTACTTGTATATATTATTTATTATATCCAGTGTATTCTTCTATATTGTAAGTTAGAAAAATCAAAGAATAATTAGTAAAAAACAAAGAAAGTTTTTTAGATTTATTTTAACATTTTTGAAGAAGAATTACTTTCACAAAAATTTCAGTTCTAACAATAAAGGCCATTTAAAAATTATGTAATTTTAATTATTTTTAAACATATTGATATTATTTCATGAAATATTATAGAAATAAAAATTCAACTCACCGATGAGATGCCTTGCAGTCGTTGTGAAGTGATGCGATGAACCTCTGAACTGCCCCAACAAACCACCAAACCAAGTTCTTCAAATGATGCTCTTCAGACAATGAAAAGAAAAAGAAATAGAAAAAAAGATCATTAGTTAGAGTTGACTAGAATAGGAGAGAATAACGTCCCAAAAAAGAGGATATAAATTGTATTTCAATTGAAATATACATATAACCTACCGTGGAGGCTACTTCATTGCGCCCTGATGTCTTCCCTGTACAGTCTATCCTATGCCAGACCCAATTCTATGGCACGGATGGCCATCTAATAATATTGTCTATCTTCGTGCAAAACACTCTTCTTGCTAGAAAAGATTGCAATCACGGAAACGGGAAAAAAAAAACACTCCCGAACGCGCTTATTAGACACAGTATGGTCTATTTTCTGTTTTAACTACCGAAGAAATGCGTAATTTAGAAGAAGAAGGAAAAAAAAAGAAAAAGAAAAGCATAGATTAAGTGGGAAGCCGTTTGTGAGTATCTGTGGATCAGCTGAGAGTGACTTGGAGTTTTTGGATTACGATTGAACACCACATTCGTGGCAACCTGTAAAAAATGCCTACCTACCTACAATGGGGATTCATGGCGTCCTCCATAGTGGGAGGAACACTCATGAAAATGAGACTAACCTTAGCTCCAAGGTAGTCAATACATCCTGGCGGGCTAATCCCATTAAGGAACATTGTTGAACTACCTTCACGAATGCCTGTCCAATTCCATAGAGCCACGTCCAAGCTACTTTCAGTGATACACATTACTTTACACAAACAAGGGAATCGTCATTAAAAAAAAAAAAATGACGATTTGGGAAGCACAAAACACATGCAGATAAACAATCCCTTAACATTTTCTGGCACATACCCGTCTCCACCCACTATATACTAAATAGGAAATACTAAAAAGGTGTTCCCTTTAATAGTTAGAAGCTTGCAAAAACCAAACACCTTTTTTCTATTCTATTCTAAAATATTAATAATTCATTAAATTTAATGTTTCTAGTTTCTATCTATATTTATTGGCTACCACAAAGGTTTGGAAGCGATGACTCAGGAGGCATTTTCTTGAAGCATTCCTTTATCTGTAAATCCCTAACAACAAACGATTAAGCCAAAAAAATAAATAATCACCCCCCATACGCAACCTATCAGGCTAACAATTCTAAATACCTTTAAAGGAATTGATGATTCAGTAGATTGTAGATTTGCCATCCTTATTCTTCTATCTTCCAATTATTTCTGTCTTCTAAGGTAGCATCTGAAAAACTCTAATCTAACTAACTAACTAACAATGTTAAATTTAAAAAATTAATAGAAATATAGTATTTTTTATTGTAATATTTAAATTTTGTCAATATTTAATTAAAATCATTACTACCACTAGTGCCAGAATAATCAAAAAATATACGTTGAGTACTTATTTTTGGTGAGCTGTATTTATAAAATATTTTGAAGAAACCAATATTATTTGAAGAGAATTGAATTTGCCATCAGGAAAAAGATGATACATGAAAATAAATGAAAAACAAAAGACATATATAAGATTGAGTATTCAAAATATAATACATTTTTTTTATAACAAAAAGTACTAACCTCGGAGTTATAAATAGGTTGCCCACTCGTAGTAAGTCACTCGACGATATCGATCAACTCGTTACTTCTCACCATCACCCTCCATATATAGTAGTGGTCCAAATTTGTTTCGTGAATCCATGTTCTTTCAGATGAACTAATAGAGAAATTGAAAATATTTAAATTATTAAATACACTTTTTTTTATATTCAAATTAATAATTTAAAACATTAAATTAAATTTTAACCTTATATTCTAAACTATGCATGACGAATTAAATATAAAAAATAATAAAAAAAAAATTGTCTTGATCATAGCTCTTTTGTTATTTCATGAATAATTATATAAATAAATATCATTAATGAAAAAAAAAAGGCATTTTTAATTTTTTTAATTTAAGGAATACTTTCATATTAAATATTAATTTTTATTTATTTTGATAAATGTATTAATAGACAATTATCTACAGATATATCTATACTCTACTATATTTATTTAAATTTATTGTTAGAAACTAGAATAAAACAAATTCAGTCGAATGTCAATTTCTTTTTCTTTTTGTTAATTTATGAATATTTATATATCTATCGATACAACTTTTATTGATTTTCTACTTAAAAATTAATTGAATATGTAATTATAATTTTTAATTATATTTTGTTGATATATCAACTTTACCTCTGATGAGATGTGATTGCTTTTTCTATATGTATCAGATATATTCTTCAGCCGACGACTTACATCAAACCATAACAAGCTAAAAAAAAAAGGAACAATTATTTAAATACCTTAACTCGTATAATAATAACATCAATATAGTAATTTAAAAGCATAAATCAATTTTTTTCCAAATAAATATCAACTATAATTCTATATTTTCTTACTTTTAATCACTTTTAATAATAAGCACAATATCTAATCTAGCCCCTCTATGTGTGACTTATTAATTCTTATTTAATTTAGGTACTCTGTTCTTTATTAGAAACCTAATCAAATTGATTTCTTTTCAATAATAATATGAGAGATTGAATTTCAAGTGATTTATTTTTATTATTTATTTTATAATGCATTTTCACTGATATTCAATAAATATTTTAATAAACTTGTCGATTTCTTAGAAAATAACGGATAGATATCAATATTAAAAAAATAAATAAAATTATATTGAAAAAATAATGATTTTTCAAGAGTTTATAATTATTTTAGATAAATTCAATCGCAATGAAAAAAATAAAAGATAAAAAAAAAATCACCCTGCACTTTTCTAGAATAAATTTTAATACAAATACAATAAATATATATATTCAATATATATTATTGAAGATTGAAGATTGAATATATATATATATATATATATATGATATTATTTAGTATAAGAATATTTAGTTACACATAGGCAATTACGTTAGTGTATATCAATTAAATATTAACTAATTCTCTTAGAATAAAGGATATGTTATAGAAAAAGTTTAAATTTATAGAACAAGATGATTTATGCTCCAATTTCATTAACAAATTTGGGCTTCTATTCTAATATATACAAATAAAACAATTGAAACTTAAAAAAAATAATTATAGTAATTAATATCAGAGAATTAGATTTTAAACTAATCGAAATCTTTAATAATGTTTTTAATCAACAAATATTATTTTTTATATTAATTATCTATTTCATCGAACTAGTATTAAAAATCTATTATTTGTAGTCTTATTTCGAAATTTAAATAAACGTTTTTCTTTTTAATATAAATAAAATTGAATTTTATTTATAAATACCTTACTTTATTGTTCAGGAGAATTCTGTCTGAATTGAATTTGATTTTTCTTATATATATATAATATTTTATTTTAATTCCACCACAAGTATTCTTATTTTATATAGAGAGATAGTACTACTCCCAATTATCTAAACAATTTATAATTTAATGTTTTTTTATTTTATATCAAACCAGAAACTATCATGATTTATGTAAATGCACCACCCCCATCCTTGGATATCAAGACTCACTATGAACAAGTCAGAACTCGTTCAATAATTTATCTTCTATATATATAAAAAAAGGTTTTTGTCTGCACATTGCTCAGAATTTAAAAATTTTTGCATATCTTCGCGTTTCATGACCCCTAGAATCCAAAAGTGACTTTAGAATTTTTCACGTCTGTCTGTCTGTCTGTCTGTCTGTCTGTCTGTCTGTCTGTCTGTCTGTCCGGAAAATTACTATTTTATAGACTCAGAATTGGCTGAACCGATTTCTTTGAAATTACATCACAATATTCTTATATACCTCTAGAGTAACATAGGCTATAAATTTTATTAATATCTTATCAATAACCGCAGAAATTAATTTTTTAAAGTTTATATAATTCTCCGTGTTGTTCATTCAAGAGCAGCTCGCGGCTCACTGTCGGCCTAGCGGAATCATTTCAAACAATGAATTATCATAGCTATTCCCAATCAAAGAATTATTATAATATTTCACATTTTATTTTAAATTCTAATATACAAATATCAATTCAATTAAATAATTTATTCTAAAAGTTCTCAATTTAATTAAAATATTTATTAGATCATATTTTTATCTTAAATTATTTTTTATTTAATTGAATATTTCTTCTTTTCTATAATATATATATAATATATAATATATAAATTTTATCATTGAATAATAAAAAAAAATATTATTTAACCTGAATTAAAATGACTGAATTATATTATCTTTGTTTTTTATTTTAATTTAATGACTCTATTATTAATTACTAAATATATATATATATATTATATAAAAATTAAAATATGATGATATAAAGTTGTTTTAAATTTTTGACATTTTTAAATTGGGTATATTTTTTAAATTTATTAAAATGTCTTTTTTATTTATTATGTTTCAAAGATTCATTTTTATTATGTGATATTAATAAAAAATAACGATGCTCTGTGCAAGTCGAATCATGTTGCACATAATTAAATAACAATTGCCAAACAAAGAATATAATATTTTTTTAAATTCTTATATTTAAATATCATTTCAATTAAATAATTTATTCTAAAAGGTCTCATTTTAATTAATTTAATAAAATATTTAAATCACCATTCAATTTTTTATTAATAGGCTTCTTTTTTTATTTTTAATTTTTAATAAATTCTCTTTTTTTGATATGATATTAATAAAAAATAATATTAAATTGTATATAAATATAAAAATTAGAATATTTGAATTTTTTTAAATTTTAACACATGTAATCAATCATATGCATTAAGAATGGAAAATTTTTAAAATCAACTTGCTATAAAATTCAGAAAAAAAATACTGATATATAGAATATATAGACTATTCGAATATAATTTAAAACTCTTTCTCTCCTTCTATTTTAAATTAAAAAAACGGAGTTTTAAGAAATTTATATGCCATATGCAACATGGGTGGGTAAATGAATTGGGCTGGAAGAGGAGGCAATTTATAATTTTCTTCTAATTCAGATTTAGGACAAATCGTACAACATTATATCAAATCTCGCTAAGAACATACAATATTTTTGTACACAAATTATTCAGAGTATTGGCTAAGCGTATCACTCACAATCAGTTTATATTGAAATTTATATAAATTAACAAAGTAAAAATTTTTATTTGTTTAAATTTTATTATAATGAATCAAAAAAAATTAAATATATAGATCACATGATTAAGAGAAGCAAAAAACTTAACAGAAAATAACTGTTGGACGGAGGTCGGACATGACAGAAACTGTAAGCGAAATCTTCATATTGCGACTAATAATTTTCAAATCCCCTACTAGCACCACAGAATAAGATAAGTTTCTTTTAAAGGAGGAAAATAACTATGATCTAAAAAAATTAATAAATGAACTTAATAATAAAAAAACAAATAAATCAATTAATTTAAATTAATACTATTAATGAATGTATATATTGGTAATTTATCTATGGTTTTCTACCGTTAATTTTTATAAATTGTCTCAAGACTCTATTTTTGCATTTTCTCAAGTTTCATTATAATTAAAAATATTCAATAATAATCTAGCAATGAAAATAAAATACCAAAATGTAATGATCAAGAAATATTATACTCTATTATAACATATACAATACTTATAAACTATAGGCGGAGGAAATATTAGGAGATATCATTGCGGGTTCAGGCCAAATCGACCAACATTAATTAAGATATTTTCATTATGACAGATATTAGGAACAAAACCGCGAATTCAATATTTCTGTTCACTAATTATTTGTAGACTTTAGTAAAACATACGCATAACTCAATAGATCCGGATAAACTTTTTCAAATTTTCAATCTTCAAATTTCTCTTGAAGGTAGTAAAGAAAGAATAAGATGCGGAAATCAATTGTAAAATATTAGGTTACTCAGACGACTTAAATATAATAGGAGATTCGGCAATTGCAATTACAGATAGCGAGGAAAATTTAATGGAGGTTTGAAATTAATAGTGATAAGAAAAAATATTTAGTAACAAAGAGGAAGAGTATTAACATACAAAATCTTAAGATGCAAAATGTAGAATTTGAATATGTAGAAAAATTGAATGTAATCACGAAGGATAATAATATTTGAGAAGAATTTAAATCGGGGTTGCAATCGGGAAACGCCTGTTATCTGCAATAAAGAGGCTTATCTCTTCAAAATTATTATCAAAGGGAATATATAAAAAGATTATTTTGCCTGTTGCATTATATGGGTGGGAGGCATGGTCTATGACCCTTGGAGATGAGAGTAGATTCAGAGTATTTGAGAATAGGATTCTTCCCTGCATTTATTGGCCAAAGAAAGATGAGGTCACCGGGTATGAGGGAGACTGTATAACAAGAAATTGCATGGCCTATCTGCATCTTCAGAAATAGTTAGGGTTATAAAAGGGAAAAAGCTGCGATAGGCAGGGCACGTGGCAAGAATGGGAGAGGAAAAAGATATTGGTGGGAAGACCGGTTGGAAAACCAATGACGCGTAGGAAGGGACGTAAGAGAGATGGAATAAGGGCTCAGGATAGGGACAGTTGGAGAAATGTGGTTGTTGCGGCTAAGAACTTTAGAGTATCTTTGAGCCACATAGGTAGATAGATATAACATATACAATAATAATATATATAATTAATATAGTGATTAAATTAAAATATATTTTTTAAATAAGAACACAAAAAGAAATGAATGTTTTATGTAATATACTGATTGAAACAAAATGGATGAAAACCTTTTAATACTTTCAACCACCAAATACTATGTACAACTCGGGGGTACAGGGGGCGGAGCCCCCGTCTAGGTGTGAAGAGCGCCGAAGGCGCTCTGAGCAGCTAGTATTAAATAAATAAATAATAATTCTAGTATAATTCTCAGAATTTTTAAAATATATCAATATTTAGTTTCATTTCCGACAATTAACCAAATATCCTTTCTTTTATTCTAATAGTTCACATTTGAATTGATTTAATAAAGTGATACCAGATAATTTCATGACAAGAAAAAATAAAAAACATTGAAATTGAATTGAAATTGTAACTAAAATATTTATCGCCTTTAAATTAATATATAATAAATAAATATCACCAATTTAAACTATTTTTATTTTTAAGTAATATCGGATAAATATTATATAGATTGGAATCAATTTCTAAAAGATTGTTATTCTCTGAATAGAAATTTCATATGAATTCTTCAATCTTAAATATTATGATTAATATTATTTATCTTCTTCACCCAACTACAATATATTATATGTATCCTATTTCGAATTTAAAAAATAAACGTTATATATTCTCTTAATATTACTATAAATAAAATTTAATTTTGATTATCTGTCTAGAGGAAATCAATCAATACATTCTTTATAAAATTCTTTCTGTATGTAGATAGCATTATAAGAGAGAATTTTAGTAATTTTTTTAAATTTTGTATTTTCAGTGTCGGGGATGGATGTCTAACTAAAAGGGGCTCCAACTTTTTAAAATCTCCAATTCATAAATATAGTTCATTACCATCCAGTACGTATTTTAAACTCTAATTCAAATATTCTATTGAATTTAAAAATATACTATTTGTAAATAAAATACTTATTGCCTTGTCTTTTATTTACAAATTTGTAATTCATACTAATCCTTTCAAATAAATGCCACCAATCAAAATTGGCTTATTTAACATTTTGAAAGTAATATCGGGCTTAAATTGTATAGAATCGAAATAATTTCAAATATATAGATATTCACTGTATAAAATTTAAATTTAACCGAAATTTTTGCATTTTACTCTCATCCTAAAATATGATATTTAATATTAATTATCTTCTTCCTCTAAATTTGCAATTTACATTATTTGTAGCATATCTCAAAGTTCAAATAAACGTAATTCTCTTTATATTTAATCAAATTTAAGGCATATTCTTTCTTTAAGATATTGGAAATGAAAAATTCACTGCGTTCTTTTTAAAAGTTTGTTGTGTATCTTTAGAAGAATTTCAGGAGATTTTTTTAAATAAAATATATTCGAATAAGCGTGTTTAAAATAAAATAAGGGCACCAAAAGTGTTATTATTTGAAAAATAATTATTTACTCTACAGTTTTACAAAACTATCATCATTAAGAAATATTAATATTAATGATATAAATTTTATATACTTTTGAAAAAATATTATACTGATTTAATACATATCCCGCCATCTATTGCGATTAGTATTGACTACATTTAAAAGTTTTATTTTCAAATATTATTTTCAATATTATTCATATATATATATATATATATATAGCAATAATTAAAATTAAAATTAAATAAATTATAATTAAACTGATTTAATATTAAAAATAATTATGATTCTATTAAAGGAGAAATACATGTATAAATCAAAAAAATTGAAAAAAATCTCTCAACCAAGAATTGAAATCTAATTTCTAAATTATGATGAAATTCAAATATCTTGTTATATACTAGGCGTATATGTTACCATCTATAAAATACTATAAAATAAAAAAAATTAAAATATATAAATACATATACAATACTTACAATGGATTGATTAATGGTAGGTAATGGAGTCGACAAACACTTCAACCGGATCATCGTCTTCACTCCCTGGAAAACAAAGACCAATATGAAATAATGTTTTCCTGGAATAATTCATATTGGAAATCTACTCACCTGTTTGATGGATCCGTAAAAGTGAAAGATTGCCATTAATATCGATCGATGATACATGAAAAACAAGAATAAAAGACATATCTATTAAGACTGAAAATAGATTAGAATAATATTAAAATATTTCTTAAAAAAATACTTACGGCGGGGTTTTCACCCCTTGCAATCGCCCGAAGGATGATGATGATTTGGAAGTCATTATGTTCTTCAATCTCTCTCTTGATTCTGGAATGGTGGACATCAAGTAAAACTAAAAAATTAAGAAAACATTTCACTTAGTAATTTAATATACGCGTGTAGTATCTTTATAAATTCATCAATGTAAAAATATCTGGATTATTTTGAAATGATATTGTATTCATAATTCTACTCACAGATGCGCTTATTCTTATTAGCTCCTTCCATCATTGCTTAGTGATCAGAGAGTATCATCATCCACGGGTACGCGAACATATCTGATAGTGATAGATAAAACATATGGTGATATATTAAAAATTAATTAAAACCTTTTTTAAACTTAAAAAATAATACTTGAAGAAGATAATAGTGAAATAATGTTTTTAATAGGTCTTCTATTTTATTTTATCCTTTTATAGAAATTTCTATAATATACCATCATTAATTAATATTTCAAATTTAATTCAATGAATATTTATATTGAATAGTATTTAATAGAAATTGAGATATCTCTCTTAGGAATGGGATTGATTATACATTAATGGTGTAATTTAATGAAATTTTGGACAGTAAGAGTACATGTAGATAATATTTTAAAATTTAAAATATTATTTCAAAATAAATTATTTAAATAGTAGAAAAAATAAATAAAATTCTTACCCATTTTTTATTTTCCTTTTTAGTAACCTTCAAATTAGGTAGATGAAATCTTATGCTCGCTCCATTCCATTCAATGTAGATCTAAAAACAAGGTATAGATTCATAATTAGTTTTGTGATTTCGAAATATTTACTTGTATATATTATTTATTATATCCAGTGTATTCTTCTATATTGTAAGTTAGAAAAATCAAAGAATAATTAGTAAAAAACAAAGAAAGTTTTTTAGATTTATTTTAACATTTTTGAAGAAGAATTACTTTCACAAAAATTTCAGTTCTAACAATAAAGGCCATTTAAAAATTATGTAATTTTAATTATTTTTAAACATATTGATATTATTTCATGAAATATTATAGAAATAAAAATTCAACTCACCGATGAGATGCCTTGCAGTCGTTGTGAAGTGATGCGATGAACCTCTGAACTGCCCCAACAAACCACCAAACCAAGTTCTTCAAATGATGCTCTTCAGACAATGAAAAGAAAAAGAAATAGAAAAAAAGATCATTAGTTAGAGTTGACTAGAATAGGAGAGAATAACGTCCCAAAAAAGAGGATATAAATTGTATTTCAATTGAAATATACATATAACCTACCGTGGAGGCTACTTCATTGCGCCCTGATGTCTTCCCTGTACAGTCTATCCTATGCCAGACCCAATTCTATGGCACGGATGGCCATCTAATAATATTGTCTATCTTCGTGCAAAACACTCTTCTTGCTAGAAAAGATTGCAATCACGGAAACGGGAAAAAAAAAACACTCCCGAACGCGCTTATTAGACACAGTATGGTCTATTTTGTGTTTTAACTACCGAAGAAATGCGTAATTTAGAAGAAGAAGGAAAAAAAAAAGAAAAAGAAAAGCATAGATTAAGTGGGAAGCCGTTTGTGAGTATCTGTGGATCAGCTGAGAGTGACTTGGAGTTTTTGGATTACGATTGAACACCACATTCGTGGCAACCTGTAAAAAATGCCTACCTACCTACAATGGGGATTCATGGCGTCCTCCATAGTGGGAGGAACACTCATGAAAATGAGACTAACCTTAGCTCCAAGGTAGTCAATACATCCTGGCGGGCTAATCCCATTAAGGAACATTGTTGAACTACCTTCACGAATGCCTGTCCAATTCCATAGAGCCACGTCCAAGCTACTTTCAGTGATACACATTACTTTACACAAACAAGGGAATCGTCATTAAAAAAAAAAAAATGACGATTTGGGAAGCACAAAACACATGCAGATAAACAATCCCTTAACATTTTCTGGCACATACCCGTCTCCACCCACTATATACTAAATAGAAAATACTAAAAAGGTGTTCCCTTTAATAGTTAGAAGCTTTCAAAAACCAAACACCTTTTTTCTATTCTATTCTAAAATATTAATAATTCATTAAATTTAATGTTTCTAGTTTCTATCTATATTTATTGGCTACCACAAAGGTTTGGAAGCGATGACTCAGGAGGCATTTTCTTGAAGCATTCCTTTATCTGTAAATCCCTAACAACAAACGATTAAGCCAAAAAAATAAATAATCACCCCCCATAAGCAACCTATCAGGCTAACAATTCTAAATACCTTTAAAGGAATTGATGATTCAGTAGATTGTAGATTTGCCATCCTTATTCTTCTATCTTCCAATTATTTCTGTCTTCTAAGGTAGCATCTGAAAAACTCTAATCTAACTAACTAACTAACAATGTTAAATTAAAAAATTAATAGAAATATAGTATTTTTTATTGTAATATTTAAATTTTGTCAATATTTAATTAAAATCATTACTACCACTGGTGCCAGAATAATCAAAAAATATACGTTGAGTACTTATTTTTGGTGAGCTGTATTTATAAAATATTTTGAAGAAACCAATATTATTTGAAGAGAATTGAATTTGCCATCAGGAAAAAGATGATACATGAAAATAAAAGAAAAACAAAAGACATATATAAGATTGAGTATTCAAAATATAATACATTTTTTTTATAACAAAAAGTACTAACCTCGGAGTTATAAATAGGTTGCCCACTCGTAGTAAGTCACTCGACGATATCGATCAACTCGTTACTTCTCACCATCACCCTCCATATATATTAGTGGTCCAAATTTGTTTCGTGAATCCATGTTCTTTCAGATGAACTAATAGAGAAATTGAAAATATTTAAATTATTAAATACACTTTTTTTTATATTCAAATTAATAATTTAAAACATTAAATTAAATTTTAACCTTATATTCTAAACTATGCATGACGAATTAAATATAAAAAATAATAAAAAAAAAATTGTCTTGATCATAGCTCTTTTGTTATTTCATGAATAATTATATAAATAAATATCATTAATGAAAAAAAAAGGCATTTTTAATTTTTTTAATTTAAGGAATACTTTCATATTAAATATTAATTTTTATTTATTTTGATAAATGTATTAATAGACAATTATCTACAGATATATCTATACTCTACTATATTTATTTAAATTTATTGTTAGAAACTAGAATAAAACAAATTCAGTCGAATGTCAATTTCTTTTTCTTTTTGTTAATTTATGAATATTTATATATCTATCGATACAACTTTTATTGATTTTCTACTTAAAAATTAATTGAATATGTAATTATAATTTTTAATTATATTTTGTTGATATATCAACTTTACCTCTGATGAGATGTGATTGCTTTTTCTATATGTATCAGATATATTCTTCAGCCGACGACTTACATCAAACCATAACAAGCTAAAAAAAAAGGAACAATTATTTAAATACCTTAACTCGTATAATAATAACATCAATATAGTAATTTAAAAGCATAAATCAATTTTTTTCCAAATAAATATCAACTATAATTCTATATTTTCTTACTTTTAATCACTTTTAATAATAAGCACAATATCTAATCTAGCCCCTCTATGTGTGACTTATTAATTCTTATTTAATTTAGGTACTCTGTTCTTTATTAGAAACCTAATCAAATTGATTTCTTTTCAATAATAATATGAGAGATTGAATTTCAAGTGATTTATTTTTATTATTTATTTTATAATGCATTTTCACTGATATTCAATAAATATTTTAATAAACTTGTCGATTTCTTAGAAAATAACGGATAGATATCAATATTAAAAAAATAAATAAAATTATATTGAAAAAATAATGATTTTTCAAGAGTTTATAATTATTTTAGATAAATTCAATTGCAATGAAAAAAATAAAAGATAAAAAAAAAATCACCCTGCACTTTTCTAGAATAAATTTTAATACAAATACAATAAATATATATATTCAATATATATTATTGAAGATTGAATATATATATATATATATATATATGATATTATTTAGTATAAGAATATTTAGTTACACATAGGCAATTACGTTAGTATATATCAATTAAATATTAACTAATTCTCTTAGAATAGAGGATATGTTATAGAAAAAGTTCAAATTTATAGAACAAGATGATTTATGCTCCAATTTCATTACCAAATTTGGGCTTCTATTCTAATATATACAAATAAAACAATTGAAAATTAAAAAAAATAATTATAGTAATTAATATCAGAGAATTAGATTTTAAACTAATCGAAATCTTTAATAATGTTTTTAATCAACAAATATTATTTTTTATATTAATTATCTATTTCATCGAACTAGTATTAAAAATCTATTATTTGTAGTCTTATTTCGAAATTTAAATAAACGTTTTTCTTTTTAATATAAATAAAATTGAATTTTATTTATAAATACCTTACTTTATTGTTCAGGAGAATTCTGTCTGAATTGAATTTGATTTTTCTTATATATATATAATATTTTATTTTAATTCCACCACAAGTATTCTTATTTTATATAGAGAGATAGTACTACTCCCAATTATCTAAACAATTTATAATTTAATGTTTTTTTATTTTATATCAAACCAGAAACTATCATGATTTATGTAAATGCACCACCCCCATCCTTGGATATCAAGACTCACTATGAACAAGTCAGAACTCGTTCAATAATTTATATTAAATAAATAAATAATAATTCTAGTATAATTCTCAGAATTTTTAAAATATATCAATATTTAGTTTCATTTCCGACAATTAACCAAATATCCTTTCTTTTATTCTAATAGTTCACATTTGAATTGATTTAATAAAGTGATACCAGATAATTTCATGACAAGAAAAAATAAAAAACATTGAAATTGAATTGAAATTGTAACTAAAATATTTATCGCCTTTAAATTAATATATAATAAATAAATATCACCAATTTAAACTATTTTTATTTTTAAGTAATATCGGATAAATATTATATAGATTGGAATCAATTTCTAAAAGATTGTTATTCTCTGAATAGAAATTTCATATGAATTCTTCAATCTTAAATATTATGATTAATATTATTTATCTTCTTCACCCAACTACAATATATTATATGTATCCTATTTCGAATTTAAAAAATAAACGTTATATATTCTCTTAATATTACTATAAATAAAATTTAATTTTGATTATCTGTCTAGAGGAAATCAATCAATACATTCTTTATAAAATTCTTTCTGTATGTAGATAGCATTATAAGAGAGAATTTTAGTAATTTTTTTAAATTTTGTATTTTCAGTGTCGGGGATGGATGTCTAACTAAAAGGGGCTCCAACTTTTTAAAATCTCCAATTCATAAATATAGTTCATTACCATCCAGTACGTATTTTAAACTCTAATTCAAATATTCTATTGAATTTAAAAATATACTATTTGTAAATAAAATACTTATTGCCTTGTCTTTTATTTACAAATTTGTAATTCATACTAATCCTTTCAAATAAATGCCACCAATCAAAATTGGCTTATTTAACATTTTGAAAGTAATATCGGGCTTAAATTGTATAGAATCGAAATAATTTCAAATATATAGATATTCACTGTATAAAATTTAAATTTAACCGAAATTTTTGCATTTTACTCTCATCCTAAAATATGATATTTAATATTAATTATCTTCTTCCTCTAAATTTGCAATTTACATTATTTGTAGCATATCTCAAAGTTCAAATAAACGTAATTCTCTTTATATTTAATCAAATTTAAGGCATATTCTTTCTTTAAGATATTGGAAATGAAAAATTCACTGCGTTCTTTTTAAAAGTTTGTTGTGTATCTTTAGAAGAATTTCAGGAGATTTTTTTAAATAAAATATATTCGAATAAGCGTGTTTAAAATAAAATAAGGGCACCAAAAGTGTTATTATTTGAAAAATAATTATTTACTCTACAGTTTTACAAAACTATCATCATTAAGAAATATTAATATTAATGATATAAATTTTATATACTTTTGAAAATATATTATACTGATTTAATACATATCCCGCCATCTATTGCGATTAGTGTTGACTACATTTAAAAGTTTTATTTTCAAATATTATTTTCAATATTATTCATATATATATATATATATATAGCAATAATTAAAATTAAAATTAAATAAATTATAATTAAACTGATTTAATATTAAAAATAATTATGATTCTATTAAAGGAGAAATACATGTATAAATCAAAAAAATTGAAAAAAATCTCTCAACCAAGAATTGAAATCTAATTTCTAAATTATGATGAAATTCAAATATCTTGTTATATACTAGGCGTATATGTTACCATCTATAAAATACTATAAAATAAAAAAAATTAAAATATATAAATACATATACAATACTTACAATGGATTGATTAATGGTAGGTAATGGAGTCGACAAACACTTCAACCGGATCATCGTCTTCACTCCCTGGAAAACAAAGACCAATATGAAATAATGTTTTCCTGGAATAATTCATATTGGAAATCTACTCACCTGTTTGATGGATCCGTAAAAGTGAAAGATTGCCATTAATATTGATCGATGATACATGAAAAACAAGAATAAAAGACATATCTATTAAGACTGAAAATAGATTAGAATAATATTAAAATATTTCTTAAAAAAATACTTACGGCGGGGTTTTCACCCCTTGCAATCGCCCGAAGGATGATGATGATTTGGAAGTCATTATGTTCTTCAATCTCTCTCTTGATTCTGGAATGGTGGACATCAAGTAAAACTAAAAAATTAAGAAAACATTTCACTTAGTAATTTAATATACGCGTGTAGTATCTTTATAAATTCATCAATGTAAAAATATCTGGATTATTTTGAAATGATATTGTATTCATAATTCTACTCACAGATGCGCTTATTCTTATTAGCTCCTTCCATCATTGCTTAGTGATCAGAGAGTATCATCATCCACGGGTACGCGAACATATCTGATAGTGATAGATAAAACATATGGTGATATATTAAAAATTAATTAAAACCTTTTTTAAACTTAAAAAATAATACTTGAAGAAGATAATAGTGAAATAATGTTTTTAATAGGTCTTCTATTTTATTTTATCCTTTTATAGAAATTTCTATAATATACCATCATTAATTAATATTTCAAATTTAATTCAATGAATATTTATATTGAATAGTATTTAATAGAAATTGAGATATCTCTCTTAGGAATGGGATTGATTATACATTAATGGTGTAATTTAATGAAATTTTGGACAGTAAGAGTACATGTAGATAATATTTTAAAATTTAAAATATTATTTCAAAATAAATTATTTAAATAGTAGAAAAAATAAATAAAATTCTTACCCATTTTTTATTTTCCTTTTTAGTAACCTTCAAATTAGGTAGATGAAATCTTATGCTCGCTCCATTCCATTCAATGTAGATCTAAAAACAAGGTATAGATTCATAATTAGTTTTGTGATTTCGAAATATTTACTTGTATATATTATTTATTATATCCAGTGTATTCTTCTATATTGTAAGTTAGAAAAATCAAAGAATAATTAGTAAAAAACAAAGAAAGTTTTTTAGATTTATTTTAACATTTTTGAAGAAGAATTACTTTCACAAAAATTTCAGTTCTAACAATAAAGGCCATTTAAAAATTATGTAATTTTAATTATTTTTAAACATATTGATATTATTTCATGAAATATTATAGAAATAAAAATTCAACTCACCGATGAGATGCCTTGCAGTCGTTGTGAAGTGATGCGATGAACCTCTGAACTGCCCTAACAAACCACCAAACCAAGTTCTTCAAATGATGCTCTTCAGACAATGAAAAGAAAAAGAAATAGAAAAAAAGATCATTAGTTAGAGTTGACTAGAATAGGAGAGAATAACGTCCCAAAAAAGAGGATATAAATTGTATTTCAATTGAAATATACATATAACCTACCGTGGAGGCTACTTCATTGCGCCCTGATGTCTTCCCTGTACAGTCTATCCTATGCCAGACCCAATTCTATGGCACGGATGGCCATCTAATAATATTGTCTATCTTCGTGCAAAACACTCTTCTTGCTAGAAAAGATTGCAATCACGGAAACGGGAAAAAAAAAACACTCCCGAACGCGCTTATTAGACACAGTATGGTCTATTTTGTGTTTTAACTACCGAAGAAATGCGTAATTTAGAAGAAGAAGGAAAAAAAAAAGAAAAAGAAAAGCATAGATTAAGTGGGAAGCCGTTTGTGAGTATCTGTGGATCAGCTGAGAGTGACTTGGAGTTTTTGGATTACGATTGAACACCACATTCGTGGCAACCTGTAAAAAATGCCTACCTACCTACAATGGGGATTCATGGCGTCCTCCATAGTGGGAGGAACACTCATGAAAATGAGACTAACCTTAGCTCCAAGGTAGTCAATACATCCTGGCGGGCTAATCCCATTAAGGAACATTGTTGAACTACCTTCACGAATGCCTGTCCAATTCCATAGAGCCACGTCCAAGCTACTTTCAGTGATACACATTACTTTACACAAACAAGGGAATCGTCATTAAAAAAAAAAAAATGACGATTTGGGAAGCACAAAACACATGCAGATAAACAATCCCTTAACATTTTCTGGCACATACCCGTCTCCACCCACTATATACTAAATAGGAAATACTAAAAAGGTGTTCCCTTTAATAGTTAGAAGCTTGCAAAAACCAAACACCTTTTTTCTATTCTATTCTAAAATATTAATAATTCATTAAATTTAATGTTTCTAGTTTCTATCTATATTTATTGGCTACCACAAAGGTTTGGAAGCGATGACTCAGGAGGCATTTTCTTGAAGCATTCCTTTATCTGTAAATCCCTAACAACAAACGATTAAGCCAAAAAAATAAATAATCACCCCCCATACGCAACCTATCAGGCTAACAATTCTAAATACCTTTAAAGGAATTGATGATTCAGTAGATTGTAGATTTGCCATCCTTATTCTTCTATCTTCCAATTATTTCTGTCTTCTAAGGTAGCATCTGAAAAAGTCTAATCTAACTAACTAACTAACAATGTTAAATTTAAAAAATTAATAGAAATATAGTATTTTTTATTGTAATATTTAAATTTTGTCAATATTTAATTAAAATCATTACTACCACTAGTGCCAGAATAATCAAAAAATATACGTTGAGTACTTATTTTTGGTGAGCTGTATTTATAAAATATTTTGAAGAAACCAATATTATTTGAAGAGAATTGAATTTGCCATCAGGAAAAAGATGATACATGAAAATAAAAGAAAAACAAAAGACATATATAAGATTGAGTATTCAAAATATAATACATTTTTTTTATAACAAAAAGTACTAACCTCGGAGTTATAAATAGGTTGCCCACTCGTAGTAAGTCACTCGACGATATCGATCAACTCGTTACTTCTCACCATCACCCTCCATATATAGTAGTGGTCCAAATTTGTTTCGTGAATCCATGTTCTTTCAGATGAACTAATAGAGAAATTGAAAATATTTAAATTATTAAATACACTTTTTTTTATATTCAAATTAATAATTTAAAACATTAAATTAAATTTTAACCTTATATTCTAAACTATGCATGACGAATTAAATATAAAAAATAATAAAAAAAAAATTGTCTTGATCATAGCTCTTTTGTTATTTCATGAATAATTATATAAATAAATATCATTAATGAAAAAAAAAGGCATTTTTAATTTTTTTAATTTAAGGAATACTTTCATATTAAATATTAATTTTTATTTATTTTGATAAATGTATTAATAGACAATTATCTACAGATATATCTATACTCTACTATATTTATTTAAATTTATTGTTAGAAACTAGAATAAAACAAATTCAGTCGAATGTCAATTTCTTTTTCTTTTTGTTAATTTATGAATATTTATATATCTATCGATACAACTTTTATTGATTTTCTACTTAAAAATTAATTGAATATGTAATTATAATTTTTAATTATATTTTGTTGATATATCAACTTTACCTCTGATGAGATGTGATTGCTTTTTCTATATGTATCAGATATATTCTTCAGCCGACGACTTACATCAAACCATAACAAGCTAAAAAAAAAAGGAACAATTATTTAAATACCTTAACTCGTATAATAATAACATCAATATAGTAATTTAAAAGCATAAATCAATTTTTTTCCAAATAAATATCAACTATAATTCTATATTTTCTTACTTTTAATCACTTTTAATAATAAGCACAATATCTAATCTAGCCCCTCTATGTGTGACTTATTAATTCTTATTTAATTTAGGTACTCTGTTCTTTATTAGAAACCTAATCAAATTGATTTCTTTTCAATAATAATATGAGAGATTGAATTTCAAGTGATTTATTTTTATTATTTATTTTATAATGCATTTTCACTGATATTCAATAAATATTTTAATAAACTTGTCGATTTCTTAGAAAATAACGGATAGATATCAATATTAAAAAAATAAATAAAATTATATTGAAAAAATAATGATTTTTCAAGAGTTTATAATTATTTTAGATAAATTCAATCGCAATGAAAAAAATAAAAGATAAAAAAAAAATCACCCTGCACTTTTCTAGAATAAATTTTAATACAAATACAATAAATATATATATTCAATATATATTATTGAAGATTGAATATATATATATATATATATATATGATATTATTTAGTATAAGAATATTTAGTTACACATAGGCAATTACGTTAGTATATATCAATTAAATATTAACTAATTCTCTTAGAATAGAGGATATGTTATAGAAAAAGTTCAAATTTATAGAACAAGATGATTTATGCTCCAATTTCATTACCAAATTTGGGCTTCTATTCTAATATTTACAAATAAAACAATTGAAAATTAAAAAAAATAATTATAGTAATTAATATCAGAGAATTAGATTTTAAACTAATCGAAATCTTTAATAATGTTTTTAATCAACAAATATTATTTTTTATATTAATTATCTATTTCATCGAACTAGTATTAAAAATCTATTATTTGTAGTCTTATTTCGAAATTTAAATAAACGTTTTTCTTTTTAATATAAATAAAATTGAATTTTATTTATAAATACCTTACTTTATTGTTCAGGAGAATTCTGTCTGAATTGAATTTGATTTTTCTTATATATATATAATATTTTATTTTAATTCCACCACAAGTATTCTTATTTTATATAGAGAGATAGTACTACTCCCAATTATCTAAACAATTTATAATTTAATGTTTTTTTATTTTATATCAAACCAGAAACTATCATGATTTATGTAAATGCACCACCCCCATCCTTGGATATCAAGACTCACTATGAACAAGTCAGAACTCGTTCAATAATTTATATTAAATTAATAAATAATAATTCTAGTATAATTCTCAGAATTTTTAAAATATATCAATATTTAGTTTCATTTCCGACAATTAACCAAATATCCTTTCTTTTATTCTAATAGTTCACATTTGAATTGATTTAATAAAGTGATACCAGATAATTTCATGACAAGAAAAAATAAAAAACATTGAAATTGAATTGAAATTGTAACTAAAATATTTATCGCCTTTAAATTAATATATAATAAATAAATATCACCAATTTAAACTATTTTTATTTTTAAGTAATATCGGATAAATATTATATAGATTGGAATCAATTTCTAAAAGATTGTTATTCTCTGAATAGAAATTTCATATGAATTCTTCAATCTTAAATATTATGATTAATATTATTTATCTTCTTCACCCAACTACAATATATTATATGTATCCTATTTCGAATTTAAAAAATAAACGTTATATATTCTCTTAATATTACTATAAATAAAATTTAATTTTGATTATCTGTCTAGAGGAAATCAATCAATACATTCTTTATAAAATTCTTTCTGTATGTAGATAGCATTATAAGAGAGAATTTTAGTAATTTTTTTAAATTTTGTATTTTCAGTGTCGGGGATGGATGTCTAACTAAAAGGGGCTCCAACTTTTTAAAATCTCCAATTCATAAATATAGTTCATTACCATCCAGTACGTATTTTAAACTCTAATTCAAATATTCTATTGAATTTAAAAATATACTATTTGTAAATAAAATACTTATTGCCTTGTCTTTTATTTACAAATTTGTAATTCATACTAATCCTTTCAAATAAATGCCACCAATCAAAATTGGCTTATTTAACATTTTGAAAGTAATATCGGGCTTAAATTGTATAGAATCGAAATAATTTCAAATATATAGATATTCACTGTATAAAATTTAAATTTAACCGAAATTTTTGCATTTTACTCTCATCCTAAAATATGATATTTAATATTAATTATCTTCTTCCTCTAAATTTGCAATTTACATTATTTGTAGCATATCTCAAAGTTCAAATAAACGTAATTCTCTTTATATTTAATCAAATTTAAGGCATATTCTTTCTTTAAGATATTGGAAATGAAAAATTCACTGCGTTCTTTTTAAAAGTTTGTTGTGTATCTTTAGAAGAATTTCAGGAGATTTTTTTAAATAAAATATATTCGAATAAGCGTGTTTAAAATAAAATAAGGGCAGCAAAAGTGTTATTATTTGAAAAATAATTATTTACTCTACAGTTTTACAAAACTATCATCATTAAGAAATATTAATATTAATGATATAAATTTTATATACTTTTGAAAAAATATTATACAGATTTAATACATATCCCGCCATCTATTGCGATTAGTGTTGACTACATTTAAAAGTTTTATTTTCAAATATTATTTTCAATATTATTCATATATATATATATATATATATATAGCAATAATTAAAATTAAAATTAAATAAATTATAATTAAACTGATTTAATATTAAAAATAATTATGATTCTATTAAAGGAGAAATACATGTATAAATCAAAAAAATTGAAAAAAATCTCTCAACCAAGAATTGAAATCTAATTTCTAAATTATGATGAAATTCAAATATCTTGTTATATACTAGGCGTATATGTTACCATCTATAAAATACTATAAAATAAAAAAAATTAAAATATATAAATACATATACAATACTTACAATGGATTGATTAATGGTAGGTAATGGAGTCGACAAACACTTCAACCGGATCATCGTCTTCACTCCCTGGAAAACAAAGACCAATATGAAATAATGTTTTCCTGGAATAATTCATATTGGAAATCTACTCACCTGTTTGATGGATCCGTAAAAGTGAAAGATTGCCATTAATATTGATCGATGATACATGAAAAACAAGAATAAAAGACATATCTATTAAGACTGAAAATAGATTAGAATAATATTAAAATATTTCTTAAAAAAATACTTACGGCGGGGTTTTCACCCCTTGCAATCGCCCGAAGGATGATGATGATTTGGAAGTCATTATGTTCTTCAATCTCTCTCTTGATTCTGGAATGGTGGACATCAAGTAAAACTAAAAAATTAAGAAAACATTTCACTTAGTAATTTAATATACGCGTGTAGTATCTTTATAAATTCATCAATGTAAAAATATCTGGATTATTTTGAAATGATATTGTATTCATAATTCTACTCACAGATGCGCTTATTCTTATTAGCTCCTTCCATCATTGCTTAGTGATCAGAGAGTATCATCATCCACGGGTACGCGAACATATCTGATAGTGATAGATAAAACATATGGTGATATATTAAAAATTAATTAAAACCTTTTTTAAACTTAAAAAATAATACTTGAAGAAGATAATAGTGAAATAATGTTTTTAATAGGTCTTCTATTTTATTTTATCCTTTTATAGAAATTTCTATAATATACCATCATTAATTAATATTTCAAATTTAATTCAATGAATATTTATATTGAATAGTATTTAATAGAAATTGAGATATCTCTCTTAGGAATGGGATTGATTATACATTAATGGTGTAATTTAATGAAATTTTGGACAGTAAGAGTACATGTAGATAATATTTTAAAATTTAAAATATTATTTCAAAATAAATTATTTAAATAGTAGAAAAAATAAATAAAATTCTTACCCATTTTTTATTTTCCTTTTTAGTAACCTTCAAATTAGGTAGATGAAATCTTATGCTCGCTCCATTCCATTCAATGTAGATCTAAAAACAAGGTATAGATTCATAATTAGTTTTGTGATTTCGAAATATTTACTTGTATATATTATTTATTATATCCAGTGTATTCTTCTATATTGTAAGTTAGAAAAATCAAAGAATAATTAGTAAAAAACAAAGAAAGTTTTTTAGATTTATTTTAACATTTTTGAAGAAGAATTACTTTCACAAAAATTTCAGTTCTAACAATAAAGGCCATTTAAAAATTATGTAATTTTAATTATTTTTAAACATATTGATATTATTTCATGAAATATTATAGAAATAAAAATTCAACTCACCGATGAGATGCCTTGCAGTCGTTGTGAAGTGATGCGATGAACCTCTGAACTGCCCCCAACAAACCACCAAACCAAGTTCTTCAAATGATGCTCTTCAGACAATGAAAAGAAAAAGAAATAGAAAAAAAGATCATTAGTTAGAGTTGACTAGAATAGGAGAGAATAACGTCCCAAAAAAGAGGATATAAATTGTATTTCAATTGAAATATACATATAACCTACCGTGGAGGCTACTTCATTGCGCCCTGATGTCTTCCCTGTACAGTCTATCCTATGCCAGACCCAATTCTATGGCACGGATGGCCATCTAATAATATTGTCTATCTTCGTGCAAAACACTCTTCTTGCTAGAAAAGATTGCAATCACGGAAACGGGGAAAAAAAAACACTCCCGAACGCGCTTATTAGACACAGTATGGTCTATTTTGTGTTTTAACTACCGAAGAAATGCGTAATTTAGAAGAAGAAGGAAAAAAAAAAGAAAAAGAAAAGCATAGATTAAGTGGGAAGCCGTTTGTGAGTATCTGTGGATCAGCTGAGAGTGACTTGGAGTTTTTGGATTACGATTGAACACCACATTCGTGGCAACCTGTAAAAAATGCCTACCTACTTACAATGGGGATTCATGGCGTCCTCCATAGTGGGAGGAACACTCATGAAAATGAGACTAACCTTAGCTCCAAGGTAGTCAATACATCCTGGCGGGCTAATCCCATTAAGGAACATTGTTGAACTACCTTCACGAATGCCTGTCCAATTCCATAGAGCCACGTCTAAGCTACTTTCAGTGATACACATTACTTTACACAAACAAGGGAATCGTCATTAAAAAAAAAAAAAATGACGATTTGGGAAGCACAAAACACATGCAGATAAACAATCCCTTAACATTTTCTGGCACATACCCGTCTCCACCCACTATATACTAAATAGAAAATACTAAAAAGGTGTTCCCTTTAATAGTTAGAAGCTTGCAAAAACCAAACACCTTTTTTCTATTCTATTCTAAAATATTAATAATTCATTAAATTTAATGTTTCTAGTTTCTATCTATATTTATTGGCTACCACAAAGGTTTGGAAGCGATGACTCAGGAGGCATTTTCTTGAAGCATTCCTTTATCTGTAAATCCCTAACAACAAACGATTAAGCCAAAAAAATAAATAATCACCCCCCATACGCAACCTATCAGGCTAACAATTCTAAATACCTTTAAAGGAATTGATGATTCAGTAGATTGTAGATTTGCCATCCTTATTCTTCTATCTTCCAATTATTTCTGTCTTCTAAGGTAGCATCTGAAAAACTCTAATCTAACTAACTAACTAACAATGTTAAATTTAAAAAATTAATAGAAATATAGTATTTTTTATTGTAATATTTAAATTTTGTCAATATTTAATTAAAATCATTACTACCACTAGTGCCAGAATAATCAAAAAATATACGTTGAGTACTTATTTTTGGTAAGCTGTATTTATAAAATATTTTGAAGAAACCAATATTATTTGAAGAGAATTGAATTTGCCATCAGGAAAAAGATGATACATGAAAATAAAAGAAAAACAAAAGACATATATAAGATTGAGTATTCAAAATATAATACATTTTTTTTATAACAAAAAGTACTAACCTCGGAGTTATAAATAGGTTGCCCACTCGTAGTAAGTCACTCGACGATATCGATCAACTCGTTACTTCTCACCATCACCCTCCATATATAGTAGTGGTCCAAATTTGTTTCGTGAATCCATGTTCTTTCAGATGAACTAATAGAGAAATTGAAAATATTTAAATTATTAAATACACTTTTTTTTATATTCAAATTAATAATTTAAAACATTAAATTAAATTTTAACCTTATATTCTAAACTATGCATGACGAATTAAATATAAAAAATAATAAAAAAAAAAATTGTCTTGATCATAGCTCTTTTGTTATTTCATGAATAATTATATAAATAAATATCATTAATGAAAAAAAAAAGGCATTTTTAATTTTTTTAATTTAAGGAATACTTTCATATTAAATATTAATTTTTATTTATTTTGATAAATGTATTAATAGACAATTATCTACAGATATATCTATACTCTACTATATTTATTTAAATTTATTGTTAGAAACTAGAATAAAACAAATTCAGTCGAATGTCAATTTCTTTTTCTTTTTGTTAATTTATGAATATTTATATATCTATCGATACAACTTTTATTGATTTTCTACTTAAAAATTAATTGAATATGTAATTATAATTTTTAATTATATTTTGTTGATATATCAACTTTACCTCTGATGAGATGTGATTGCTTTTTCTATATGTATCAGATATATTCTTCAGCCGACGACTTACATCAAACCATAACAAGCTAAAAAAAAAGGAACAATTATTTAAATACCTTAACTCGTATAATAATAACATCAATATAGTAATTTAAAAGCATAAATCAATTTTTTTCCAAATAAATATCAACTATAATTCTATATTTTCTTACTTTTAATCACTTTTAATAATAAGCACAATATCTAATCTAGCCCCTCTATGTGTGACTTATTAATTCTTATTTAATTTAGGTACTCTGTTCTTTATTAGAAACCTAATCAAATTGATTTCTTTTCAATAATAATATGAGAGATTGAATTTCAAGTGATTTATTTTTATTATTTATTTTATAATGCATTTTCACTGATATTCAATAAATATTTTAATAAACTTGTCGATTTCTTAGAAAATAACGGATAGATATCAATATTAAAAAAATAAATAAAATTATATTGAAAAAATAATGATTTTTCAAGAGTTTATAATTATTTTAGATAAATTCAATCGCAATGAAAAAAATAAAAGATAAAAAAAAAATCACCCTGCACTTTTCTAGAATAAATTTTAATACAAATACAATAAATATATATATTCAATATATATTATTGAAGATTGAAGATTGAATATATATATATATATATATATATGATATTATTTAGTATAAGAATATTTAGTTACACATAGGCAATTACGTTAGTATATATCAATTAAATATTAACTAATTCTCTTAGAATAGAGGATATGTTATAGAAAAAGTTCAAATTTATAGAACAAGATGATTTATGCTCCAATTTCATTACCAAATTTGGGCTTCTATTCTAATATATACAAATAAAACAATTGAAAATTAAAAAAAATAATTATAGTAATTAATATCAGAGAATTAGATTTTAAACTAATCGAAATCTTTAATAATGTTTTTAATCAACAAATATTATTTTTTATATTAATTATCTATTTCATCGAACTAGTATTAAAAATCTATTATTTGTAGTCTTATTTCGAAATTTAAATAAACGTTTTTCTTTTTAATATAAATAAAATTGAATTTTATTTATAAATACCTTACTTTATTGTTCAGGAGAATTCTGTCTGAATTGAATTTGATTTTTCTTATATATATATAATATTTTATTTTAATTCCACCACAAGTATTCTTATTTTATATAGAGAGATAGTACTACTCCCAATTATCTAAACAATTTATAATTTAATGTTTTTTTATTTTATATCAAACCAGAAACTATCATGATTTATGTAAATGCACCACCCCCATCCTTGGATATCAAGACTCACTATGAACAAGTCAGAACTCGTTCAATAATTTATATTAAATTAATAAATAATAATTCTAGTATAATTCTCAGAATTTTTAAAATATATCAATATTTAGTTTCATTTCCGACAATTAACCAAATATCCTTTCTTTTATTCTAATAGTTCACATTTGAATTGATTTAATAAAGTGATACCAGATAATTTCATGACAAGAAAAAATAAAAAACATTGAAATTGAATTGAAATTGTAACTAAAATATTTATCGCCTTTAAATTAATATATAATAAATAAATATCACCAATTTAAACTATTTTTATTTTTAAGTAATATCGGATAAATATTATATAGATTGGAATCAATTTCTAAAAGATTGTTATTCTCTGAATAGAAATTTCATATGAATTCTTCAATCTTAAATATTATGATTAATATTATTTATCTTCTTCACCCAACTACAATATATTATATGTATCCTATTTCGAATTTAAAAAATAAACGTTATATATTCTCTTAATATTACTATAAATAAAATTTAATTTTGATTATCTGTCTAGAGGAAATCAATCAATACATTCTTTATAAAATTCTTTCTGTATGTAGATAGCATTATAAGAGAGAATTTTAGTAATTTTTTTAAATTTTGTATTTTCAGTGTCGGGGATGGATGTCTAACTAAAAGGGGCTCCAACTTTTTAAAATCTCCAATTCATAAATATAGTTCATTACCATCCAGTACGTATTTTAAACTCTAATTCAAATATTCTATTGAATTTAAAAATATACTATTTGTAAATAAAATACTTATTGCCTTGTCTTTTATTTACAAATTTGTAATTCATACTAATCCTTTCAAATAAATGCCACCAATCAAAATTGGCTTATTTAACATTTTGAAAGTAATATCGGGCTTAAATTGTATAGAATCGAAATAATTTCAAATATATAGATATTCACTGTATAAAATTTAAATTTAACCGAAATTTTTGCATTTTACTCTCATCCTAAAATATGATATTTAATATTAATTATCTTCTTCCTCTAAATTTGCAATTTACATTATTTGTAGCATATCTCAAAGTTCAAATAAACGTAATTCTCTTTATATTTAATCAAATTTAAGGCATATTCTTTCTTTAAGATATTGGAAATGAAAAATTCACTGCGTTCTTTTTAAAAGTTTGTTGTGTATCTTTAGAAGAATTTCAGGAGATTTTTTTAAATAAAATATATTCGAATAAGCGTGTTTAAAATAAAATAAGGGCACCAAAAGTGTTATTATTTGAAAAATAATTATTTACTCTACAGTTTTACAAAACTATCATCATTAAGAAATATTAATATTAATGATATAAATTTTATATACTTTTGAAAAAATATTATACTGATTTAATACATATCCCGCCATCTATTGCGATTAGTGTTGACTACATTTAAAAGTTTTATTTTCAAATATTATTTTCAATATTATTCATATATATATATATATATATATAGCAATAATTAAAATTAAAATTAAATAAATTATAATTAAACTGATTTAATATTAAAAATAATTATGATTCTATTAAAGGAGAAATACATGTATAAATCAAAAAAATTGAAAAAAATCTCTCAACCAAGAATTGAAATCTAATTTCTAAATTATGATGAAATTCAAATATCTTGTTATATACTAGGCGTATATGTTACCATCTATAAAATACTATAAAATAAAAAAAATTAAAATATATAAATACATATACAATACTTACAATGGATTGATTAATGGTAGGTAATGGAGTCGACAAACACTTCAACCGGATCATCGTCTTCACTCCCTGGAAAACAAAGACCAATATGAAATAATGTTTTCCTGGAATAATTCATATTGGAAATCTACTCACCTGTTTGATGGATCCGTAAAAGTGAAAGATTGCCATTAATATTGATCGATGATACATGAAAAACAAGAATAAAAGACATATCTATTAAGACTGAAAATAGATTAGAATAATATTAAAATATTTCTTAAAAAAATACTTACGGCGGGGTTTTCACCCCTTGCAATCGCCCGAAGGATGATGATGATTTGGAAGTCATTATGTTCTTCAATCTCTCTCTTGATTCTGGAATGGTGGACATCAAGTAAAACTAAAAAATTAAGAAAACATTTCACTTAGTAATTTAATATACGCGTGTAGTATCTTTATAAATTCATCAATGTAAAAATATCTGGATTATTTTGAAATGATATTGTATTCATAATTCTACTCACAGATGCGCTTATTCTTATTAGCTCCTTCCATCATTGCTTAGTGATCAGAGAGTATCATCATCCACGGGTACGCGAACATATCTGATAGTGATAGATAAAACATATGGTGATATATTAAAAATTAATTAAAACCTTTTTTAAACTTAAAAAATAATACTTGAAGAAGATAATAGTGAAATAATGTTTTTAATAGGTCTTCTATTTTATTTTATCCTTTTATAGAAATTTCTATAATATACCATCATTAATTAATATTTCAAATTTAATTCAATGAATATTTATATTGAATAGTATTTAATAGAAATTGAGATATCTCTCTTAGGAATGGGATTGATTATACATTAATGGTGTAATTTAATGAAATTTTGGACAGTAAGAGTACATGTAGATAATATTTTAAAATTTAAAATATTATTTCAAAATAAATTATTTAAATAGTAGAAAAAATAAATAAAATTCTTACCCATTTTTTATTTTCCTTTTTAGTAACCTTCAAATTAGGTAGATGAAATCTTATGCTCGCTCCATTCCATTCAATGTAGATCTAAAAACAAGGTATAGATTCATAATTAGTTTTGTGATTTCGAAATATTTACTTGTATATATTATTTATTATATCCAGTGTATTCTTCTATATTGTAAGTTAGAAAAATCAAAGAATAATTAGTAAAAAACAAAGAAAGTTTTTTAGATTTATTTTAACATTTTTGAAGAAGAATTACTTTCACAAAAATTTCAGTTCTAACAATAAAGGCCATTTAAAAATTATGTAATTTTAATTATTTTTAAACATATTGATATTATTTCATGAAATATTATAGAAATAAAAATTCAACTCACCGATGAGATGCCTTGCAGTCGTTGTGAAGTGATGCGATGAACCTCTGAACTGCCCCCAACAAACCACCAAACCAAGTTCTTCAAATGATGCTCTTCAGACAATGAAAAGAAAAAGAAATAGAAAAAAAGATCATTAGTTAGAGTTGACTAGAATAGGAGAGAATAACGTCCCAAAAAAGAGGATATAAATTGTATTTCAATTGAAATATACATATAACCTACCGTGGAGGCTACTTCATTGCGCCCTGATGTCTTCCCTGTACAGTCTATCCTATGCCAGACCCAATTCTATGGCACGGATGGCCATCTAATAATATTGTCTATCTTCGTGCAAAACACTCTTCTTGCTAGAAAAGATTGCAATCACGGAAACGGGGAAAAAAAAACACTCCCGAACGCGCTTATTAGACACAGTATGGTCTATTTTGTGTTTTAACTACCGAAGAAATGCGTAATTTAGAAGAAGAAGGAAAAAAAAAAGAAAAAGAAAAGCATAGATTAAGTGGGAAGCCGTTTGTGAGTATCTGTGGATCAGCTGAGAGTGACTTGGAGTTTTTGGATTACGATTGAACACCACATTCGTGGCAACCTGTAAAAAATGCCTACCTACCTACAATGGGGATTCATGGCGTCCTCCATAGTGGGAGGAACACTCATGAAAATGAGACTAACCTTAGCTCCAAGGTAGTCAATACATCCTGGCGGGCTAATCCCATTAAGGAACATTGTTGAACTACCTTCACGAATGCCTGTCCAATTCCATAGAGCCACGTCCAAGCTACTTTCAGTGATACACATTACTTTACACAAACAAGGGAATCGTCATTAAAAAAAAAAAAAATGACGATTTGGGAAGCACAAAACACATGCAGATAAACAATCCCTTAACATTTTCTGGCACATACCCGTCTCCACCCACTATATACTAAATAGAAAATACTAAAAAGGTGTTCCCTTTAATAGTTAGAAGCTTGCAAAAACCAAACACCTTTTTTCTATTCTATTCTAAAATATTAATAATTCATTAAATTTAATGTTTCTAGTTTCTATCTATATTTATTGGCTACCACAAAGGTTTGGAAGCGATGACTCAGGAGGCATTTTCTTGAAGCATTCCTTTATCTGTAAATCCCTAACAACAAACGATTAAGCCAAAAAAATAAATAATCACCCCCCATACGCAACCTATCAGGCTAACAATTCTAAATACCTTTAAAGGAATTGATGATTCAGTAGATTGTAGATTTGCCATCCTTATTCTTCTATCTTCCAATTATTTCTGTCTTCTAAGGTAGCATCTGAAAAACTCTAATCTAACTAACTAACTAACAATGTTAAATTTAAAAAATTAATAGAAATATAGTATTTTTTATTGTAATATTTAAATTTTGTCAATATTTAATTAAAATCATTACTACCACTAGTGCCAGAATAATCAAAAAATATACGTTGAGTACTTATTTTTGGTGAGCTGTATTTATAAAATATTTTGAAGAAACCAATATTATTTGAAGAGAATTGAATTTGCCATCAGGAAAAAGATGATACATGAAAATAAAAGAAAAACAAAAGACATATATAAGATTGAGTATTCAAAATATAATACATTTTTTTTATAACAAAAAGTACTAACCTCGGAGTTATAAATAGGTTGCCCACTCGTAGTAAGTCACTCGACGATATCGATCAACTCGTTACTTCTCACCATCACCCTCCATATATAGTAGTGGTCCAAATTTGTTTCGTGAATCCATGTTCTTTCAGATGAACTAATAGAGAAATTGAAAATATTTAAATTATTAAATACACTTTTTTTTATATTCAAATTAATAATTTAAAACATTAAATTAAATTTTAACCTTATATTCTAAACTATGCATGACGAATTAAATATAAAAAATAATAAAAAAAAAATTGTCTTGATCATAGCTCTTTTGTTATTTCATGAATAATTATATAAATAAATATCATTAATGAAAAAAAAAAGGCATTTTTAATTTTTTTAATTTAAGGAATACTTTCATATTAAATATTAATTTTTATTTATTTTGATAAATGTATTAATAGACAATTATCTACAGATATATCTATACTCTACTATATTTATTTAAATTTATTGTTAGAAACTAGAATAAAACAAATTCAGTCGAATGTCAATTTCTTTTTCTTTTTGTTAATTTATGAATATTTATATATCTATCGATACAACTTTTATTGATTTTCTACTTAAAAATTAATTGAATATGTAATTATAATTTTTAATTATATTTTGTTGATATATCAACTTTACCTCTGATGAGATGTGATTGCTTTTTCTATATGTATCAGATATATTCTTCAGCCGACGACTTACATCAAACCATAACAAGCTAAAAAAAAAGGAACAATTATTTAAATACCTTAACTCGTATAATAATAACATCAATATAGTAATTTAAAAGCATAAATCAATTTTTTTCCAAATAAATATCAACTATAATTCTATATTTTCTTACTTTTAATCACTTTTAATAATAAGCACAATATCTAATCTAGCCCCTCTATGTGTGACTTATTAATTCTTATTTAATTTAGGTACTCTGTTCTTTATTAGAAACCTAATCAAATTGATTTCTTTTCAATAATAATATGAGAGATTGAATTTCAAGTGATTTATTTTTATTATTTATTTTATAATGCATTTTCACTGATATTCAATAAATATTTTAATAAACTTGTCGATTTCTTAGAAAATAACGGATAGATATCAATATTAAAAAAATAAATAAAATTATATTGAAAAAATAATGATTTTTCAAGAGTTTATAATTATTTTAGATAAATTCAATTGCAATGAAAAAAATAAAAGATAAAAAAAAAATCACCCTGCACTTTTCTAGAATAAATTTTAATACAAATACAATAAATATATATATTCAATATATATTATTGAAGATTGAATATATATATATATATATATATATATATATATGATATTATTTAGTATAAGAATATTTAGTTACACATAGGCAATTACGTTAGTATATATCAATTAAATATTAACTAATTCTCTTAGAATAGAGGATATGTTATAGAAAAAGTTCAAATTTATAGAACAAGATGATTTATGCTCCAATTTCATTACCAAATTTGGGCTTCTATTCTAATATATACAAATAAAACAATTGAAAATTAAAAAAAATAATTATAGTAATTAATATCAGAGAATTAGATTTTAAACTAATCGAAATCTTTAATAATGTTTTTAATCAACAAATATTATTTTTTATATTAATTATCTATTTCATCGAACTAGTATTAAAAATCTATTATTTGTAGTCTTATTTCGAAATTTAAATAAACGTTTTTCTTTTTAATATAAATAAAATTGAATTTTATTTATAAATACCTTACTTTATTGTTCAGGAGAATTCTGTCTGAATTGAATTTGATTTTTCTTATATATATATAATATTTTATTTTAATTCCACCACAAGTATTCTTATTTTATATAGAGAGATAGTACTACTCCCAATTATCTAAACAATTTATAATTTAATGTTTTTTTATTTTATATCAAACCAGAAACTATCATGATTTATGTAAATGCACCACCCCCATCCTTGGATATCAAGACTCACTATGAACAAGTCAGAACTCGTTCAATAATTTATATTAAATTAATAAATAATAATTCTAGTATAATTCTCAGAATTTTTAAAATATATCAATATTTAGTTTCATTTCCGACAATTAACCAAATATCCTTTCTTTTATTCTAATAGTTCACATTTGAATTGATTTAATAAAGTGATACCAGATAATTTCATGACAAGAAAAAATAAAAAACATTGAAATTGAATTGAAATTGTAACTAAAATATTTATCGCCTTTAAATTAATATATAATAAATAAATATCACCAATTTAAACTATTTTTATTTTTAAGTAATATCGGATAAATATTATATAGATTGGAATCAATTTCTAAAAGATTGTTATTCTCTGAATAGAAATTTCATATGAATTCTTCAATCTTAAATATTATGATTAATATTATTTATCTTCTTCACCCAACTACAATATATTATATGTATCCTATTTCGAATTTAAAAAATAAACGTTATATATTCTCTTAATATTACTATAAATAAAATTTAATTTTGATTATCTGTCTAGAGGAAATCAATCAATACATTCTTTATAAAATTCTTTCTGTATGTAGATAGCATTATAAGAGAGAATTTTAGTAATTTTTTTAAATTTTGTATTTTCAGTGTCGGGGATGGATGTCTAACTAAAAGGGGCTCCAACTTTTTAAAATCTCCAATTCATAAATATAGTTCATTATCATCCAGTACGTATTTTAAACTCTAATTCAAATATTCTATTGAATTTAAAAATATACTATTTGTAAATAAAATACTTATTGCCTTGTCTTTTATTTACAAATTTGTAATTCATACTAATCCTTTCAAATAAATGCCACCAATCAAAATTGGCTTATTTAACATTTTGAAAGTAATATCGGGCTTAAATTGTATAGAATCGAAATAATTTCAAATATATAGATATTCACTGTATAAAATTTAAATTTAACCGAAATTTTTGCATTTTACTCTCATCCTAAAATATGATATTTAATATTAATTATCTTCTTCCTCTAAATTTGCAATTTACATTATTTGTAGCATATCTCAAAGTTCAAATAAACGTAATTCTCTTTATATTTAATCAAATTTAAGGCATATTCTTTCTTTAAGATATTGGAAATGAAAAATTCACTGCGTTCTTTTTAAAAGTTTGTTGTGTATCTTTAGAAGAATTTCAGGAGATTTTTTTAAATAAAATATATTCGAATAAGCGTGTTTAAAATAAAATAAGGGCACCAAAAGTGTTATTATTTGAAAAATAATTATTTACTCTACAGTTTTACAAAACTATCATCATTAAGAAATATTAATATTAATGATATAAATTTTATATACTTTTGAAAAAATATTATACTGATTTAATACATATCCCGCCATCTATTGCGATTAGTGTTGACTACATTTAAAAGTTTTATTTTCAAATATTATTTTCAATATTATTCATATATATATATATATATATATAGCAATAATTAAAATTAAAATTAAATAAATTATAATTAAACTGATTTAATATTAAAAATAATTATGATTCTATTAAAGGAGAAATACATGTATAAATCAAAAAAATTGAAAAAAATCTCTCAACCAAGAATTGAAATCTAATTTCTAAATTATGATGAAATTCAAATATCTTGTTATATACTAGGCGTATATGTTACCATCTATAAAATACTATAAAATAAAAAAAATTAAAATATATAAATACATATACAATACTTACAATGGATTGATTAATGGTAGGTAATGGAGTCGACAAACACTTCAACCGGATCATCGTCTTCACTCCCTGGAAAACAAAGACCAATATGAAATAATGTTTTCCTGGAATAATTCATATTGGAAATCTACTCACCTGTTTGATGGATCCGTAAAAGTGAAAGATTGCCATTAATATTGATCGATGATACATGAAAAACAAGAATAAAAGACATATCTATTAAGACTGAAAATAGATTAGAATAATATTAAAATATTTCTTAAAAAAATACTTACGGCGGGGTTTTCACCCCTTGCAATCGCCCGAAGGATGATGATGATTTGGAAGTCATTATGTTCTTCAATCTCTCTCTTGATTCTGGAATGGTGGACATCAAGTAAAACTAAAAAATTAAGAAAACATTTCACTTAGTAATTTAATATACGCGTGTAGTATCTTTATAAATTCATCAATGTAAAAATATCTGGATTATTTTGAAATGATATTGTATTCATAATTCTACTCACAGATGCGCTTATTCTTATTAGCTCCTTCCATCATTGCTTAGTGATCAGAGAGTATCATCATCCACGGGTACGCGAACATATCTGATAGTGATAGATAAAACATATGGTGATATATTAAAAATTAATTAAAACCTTTTTTAAACTTAAAAAATAATACTTGAAGAAGATAATAGTGAAATAATGTTTTTAATAGGTCTTCTATTTTATTTTATCCTTTTATAGAAATTTCTATAATATACCATCATTAATTAATATTTCAAATTTAATTCAATGAATATTTATATTGAATAGTATTTAATAGAAATTGAGATATCTCTCTTAGGAATGGGATTGATTATACATTAATGGTGTAATTTAATGAAATTTTGGACAGTAAGAGTACATGTAGATAATATTTTAAAATTTAAAATATTATTTCAAAATAAATTATTTAAATAGTAGAAAAAATAAATAAAATTCTTACCCATTTTTTATTTTCCTTTTTAGTAACCTTCAAATTAGGTAGATGAAATCTTATGCTCGCTCCATTCCATTCAATGTAGATCTAAAAACAAGGTATAGATTCATAATTAGTTTTGTGATTTCGAAATATTTACTTGTATATATTATTTATTATATCCAGTGTATTCTTCTATATTGTAAGTTAGAAAAATCAAAGAATAATTAGTAAAAAACAAAGAAAGTTTTTTAGATTTATTTTAACATTTTTGAAGAAGAATTACTTTCACAAAAATTTCAGTTCTAACAATAAAGGCCATTTAAAAATTATGTAATTTTAATTATTTTTAAACATATTGATATTATTTCATGAAATATTATAGAAATAAAAATTCAACTCACCGATGAGATGCCTTGCAGTCGTTGTGAAGTGATGCGATGAACCTCTGAACTGCCCCCAACAAACCACCAAACCAAGTTCTTCAAATGATGCTCTTCAGACAATGAAAAGAAAAAGAAATAGAAAAAAAGATCATTAGTTAGAGTTGACTAGAATAGGAGAGAATAACGTCCCAAAAAAGAGGATATAAATTGTATTTCAATTGAAATATACATATAACCTACCGTGGAGGCTACTTCATTGCGCCCTGATGTCTTCCCTGTACAGTCTATCCTATGCCAGACCCAATTCTATGGCACGGATGGCCATCTAATAATATTGTCTATCTTCGTGCAAAACACTCTTCTTGCTAGAAAAGATTGCAATCACGGAAACGGGAAAAAAAAAACACTCCCGAACGCGCTTATTAGACACAGTATGGTCTATTTTGTGTTTTAACTACCGAAGAAATGCGTAATTTAGAAGAAGAAAGAAAAATAAAAAGAAAAAGAAAAGCATAGATTAAGTGGGAAGCCGTTTGTGAGTATCTGTGAATCAGCTGAGAGTGACTTGGAGTTTTTGGATTACGATTGAACACCACATTCGTGGCAACCTGTAAAAAATGCCTACCTACCTACAATGGGGATTCATGGCGTCCTCCATAGTGGGAGGAACACTCATGAAAATGAGACTAACCTTAGCTCCAAGGTAGTCAATACATCCTGGCGGGCTAATCCCATTAAGGAACATTGTTGAACTACCTTCACGAATGCCTGTCCAATTCCATAGAGCCACGTCCAAGCTACTTTCAGTGATACACATTACTTTACACAAACAAGGGAATCGTCATTAAAAAAAAAAAAAATGACGATTTGGGAAGCACAAAACACATGCAGATAAACAATCCCTTAACATTTTCTGGCACATACCCGTCTCCACCCACTATATACTAAATAGAAAATACTAAAAAGGTGTTCCCTTTAATAGTTAGAAGCTTGCAAAAACCAAACACCTTTTTTCTATTCTATTCTAAAATATTAATAATTCATTAAATTTAATGTTTCTAGTTTCTATCTATATTTATTGGCTACCACAAAGGTTTGGACGCGATGACTCAGGAGGCATTTTCTTGAAGCATTCCTTTATCTGTAAATCCCTAACAACAAACGATTAAGCCAAAAAAATAAATAATCACCCCCCATACGCAACCTATCAGGCTAACAATTCTAAATACCTTTAAAGGAATTGATGATTCAGTAGATTGTAGATTTGCCATCCTTATTCTTCTATCTTCCAATTATTTCTGTCTTCTAAGGTAGCATCTGAAAAACTCTAATCTAACTAACTAACTAACAATGTTAAATTTAAAAAATTAATAGAAATATAGTATTTTTTATTGTAATATTTAAATTTTGTCAATATTTAATTAAAATCATTACTACCACTAGTGCCAGAATAATCAAAAAATATACGTTGAGTACTTATTTTTGGTGAGCTGTATTTATAAAATATTTTGAAGAAACCAATATTATTTGAAGAGAATTGAATTTGCCATCAGGAAAAAGATGATACATGAAAATAAAAGAAAAACAAAAGACATATATAAGATTGAGTATTCAAAATATAATACATTTTTTTTATAACAAAAAGTACTAACCTCGGAGTTATAAATAGGTTGCCCACTCGTAGTAAGTCACTCGACGATATCGATCAACTCGTTACTTCTCACCATCACCCTCCATATATAGTAGTGGTCCAAATTTGTTTCGTGAATCCATGTTCTTTCAGATGAACTAATAGAGAAATTGAAAATATTTAAATTATTAAATACACTTTTTTTTATATTCAAATTAATAATTTAAAACATTAAATTAAATTTTAACCTTATATTCTAAACTATGCATGACGAATTAAATATAAAAAATAATAAAAAAAAAATTGTCTTGATCATAGCTCTTTTGTTATTTCATGAATAATTATATAAATAAATATCATTAATGAAAAAAAAAAGGCATTTTTAATTTTTTTAATTTAAGGAATACTTTCATATTAAATATTAATTTTTATTTATTTTGATAAATGTATTAATAGACAATTATCTACAGATATATCTATACTCTACTATATTTATTTAAATTTATTGTTAGAAACTAGAATAAAACAAATTCAGTCGAATGTCAATTTCTTTTTCTTTTTGTTAATTTATGAATATTTATATATCTATCGATACAACTTTTATTGATTTTCTACTTAAAAATTAATTGAATATGTAATTATAATTTTTAATTATATTTTGTTGATATATCAACTTTACCTCTGATGAGATGTGATTGCTTTTTCTATATGTATCAGATATATTCTTCAGCCGACGACTTACATCAAACCATAACAAGCTAAAAAAAAAGGAACAATTATTTAAATACCTTAACTCGTATAATAATAACATCAATATAGTAATTTAAAAGCATAAATCAATTTTTTTCCAAATAAATATCAACTATAATTCTATATTTTCTTACTTTTAATCACTTTTAATAATAAGCACAATATCTAATCTAGCCCCTCTATGTGTGACTTATTAATTCTTATTTAATTTAGGTACTCTGTTCTTTATTAGAAACCTAATCAAATTGATTTCTTTTCAATAATAATATGAGAGATTGAATTTCAAGTGATTTATTTTTATTATTTATTTTATAATGCATTTTCACTGATATTCAATAAATATTTTAATAAACTTGTCGATTTCTTAGAAAATAACGGATAGATATCAATATTAAAAAAATAAATAAAATTATATTGAAAAAATAATGATTTTTCAAGAGTTTATAATTATTTTAGATAAATTCAATTGCAATGAAAAAAATAAAAGATAAAAAAAAAATCACCCTGCACTTTTCTAGAATAAATTTTAATACAAATACAATAAATATATATATTCAATATATATTATTGAAGATTGAATATATATATATATATATATATATATATGATATTATTTAGTATAAGAATATTTAGTTACACATAGGCAATTACGTTAGTATATATCAATTAAATATTAACTAATTCTCTTAGAATAGAGGATATGTTATAGAAAAAGTTCAAATTTATAGAACAAGATGATTTATGCTCCAATTTCATTACCAAATTTGGGCTTCTATTCTAATATATACAAATAAAACAATTGAAAATTAAAAAAAATAATTATAGTAATTAATATCAGAGAATTAGATTTTAAACTAATCGAAATCTTTAATAATGTTTTTAATCAACAAATATTATTTTTTATATTAATTATCTATTTCATCGAACTAGTATTAAAAATCTATTATTTGTAGTCTTATTTCGAAATTTAAATAAACGTTTTTCTTTTTAATATAAATAAAATTGAATTTTATTTATAAATACCTTACTTTATTGTTCAGGAGAATTCTGTCTGAATTGAATTTGATTTTTCTTATATATATATAATATTTTATTTTAATTCCACCACAAGTATTCTTATTTTATATAGAGAGATAGTACTACTCCCAATTATCTAAACAATTTATAATTTAATGTTTTTTTATTTTATATCAAACCAGAAACTATCATGATTTATGTAAATGCACCACCCCCATCCTTGGATATCAAGACTCACTATGAACAAGTCAGAACTCGTTCAATAATTTATATTAAATTAATAAATAATAATTCTAGTATAATTCTCAGAATTTTTAAAATATATCAATATTTAGTTTCATTTCCGACAATTAACCAAATATCCTTTCTTTTATTCTAATAGTTCACATTTGAATTGATTTAATAAAGTGATACCAGATAATTTCATGACAAGAAAAAATAAAAAACATTGAAATTGAATTGAAATTGTAACTAAAATATTTATCGCCTTTAAATTAATATATAATAAATAAATATCACCAATTTAAACTATTTTTATTTTTAAGTAATATCGGATAAATATTATATAGATTGGAATCAATTTCTAAAAGATTGTTATTCTCTGAATAGAAATTTCATATGAATTCTTCAATCTTAAATATTATGATTAATATTATTTATCTTCTTCACCCAACTACAATATATTATATGTATCCTATTTCGAATTTAAAAAATAAACGTTATATATTCTCTTAATATTACTATAAATAAAATTTAATTTTGATTATCTGTCTAGAGGAAATCAATCAATACATTCTTTATAAAATTCTTTCTGTATGTAGATAGCATTATAAGAGAGAATTTTAGTAATTTTTTTAAATTTTGTATTTTCAGTGTCGGGGATGGATGTCTAACTAAAAGGGGCTCCAACTTTTTAAAATCTCCAATTCATAAATATAGTTCATTACCATCCAGTACGTATTTTAAACTCTAATTCAAATATTCTATTGAATTTAAAAATATACTATTTGTAAATAAAATACTTATTGCCTTGTCTTTTATTTACAAATTTGTAATTCATACTAATCCTTTCAAATAAATGCCACCAATCAAAATTGGCTTATTTAACATTTTGAAAGTAATATCGGGCTTAAATTGTATAGAATCGAAATAATTTCAAATATATAGATATTCACTGTATAAAATTTAAATTTAACCGAAATTTTTGCATTTTACTCTCATCCTAAAATATGATATTTAATATTAATTATCTTCTTCCTCTAAATTTGCAATTTACATTATTTGTAGCATATCTCAAAGTTCAAATAAACGTAATTCTCTTTATATTTAATCAAATTTAAGGCATATTCTTTCTTTAAGATATTGGAAATGAAAAATTCACTGCGTTCTTTTTAAAAGTTTGTTGTGTATCTTTAGAAGAATTTCAGGAGATTTTTTTAAATAAAATATATTCGAATAAGCGTGTTTAAAATAAAATAAGGGCACCAAAAGTGTTATTATTTGAAAAATAATTATTTACTCTACAGTTTTACAAAACTATCATCATTAAGAAATATTAATATTAATGATATAAATTTTATATACTTTTGAAAAAATATTATACTGATTTAATACATATCCCGCCATCTATTGCGATTAGTGTTGACTACATTTAAAAGTTTTATTTTCAAATATTATTTTCAATATTATTCATATATATATATATATATATATAGCAATAATTAAAATTAAAATTAAATAAATTATAATTAAACTGATTTAATATTAAAAATAATTATGATTCTATTAAAGGAGAAATACATGTATAAATCAAAAAAATTGAAAAAAATCTCTCAACCAAGAATTGAAATCTAATTTCTAAATTATGATGAAATTCAAATATCTTGTTATATACTAGGCGTATATGTTACCATCTATAAAATACTATAAAATAAAAAAAATTAAAATATATAAATACATATACAATACTTACAATGGATTGATTAATGGTAGGTAATGGAGTCGACAAACACTTCAACCGGATCATCGTCTTCACTCCCTGGAAAACAAAGACCAATATGAAATAATGTTTTCCTGGAATAATTCATATTGGAAATCTACTCACCTGTTTGATGGATCCGTAAAAGTGAAAGATTGCCATTAATATTGATCGATGATACATGAAAAACAAGAATAAAAGACATATCTATTAAGACTGAAAATAGATTAGAATAATATTAAAATATTTCTTAAAAAAATACTTACGGCGGGGTTTTCACCCCTTGCAATCGCCCGAAGGATGATGATGATTTGGAAGTCATTATGTTCTTCAATCTCTCTCTTGATTCTGGAATGGTGGACATCAAGTAAAACTAAAAAATTAAGAAAACATTTCACTTAGTAATTTAATATACGCGTGTAGTATCTTTATAAATTCATCAATGTAAAAATATCTGGATTATTTTGAAATGATATTGTATTCATAATTCTACTCACAGATGCGCTTATTCTTATTAGCTCCTTCCATCATTGCTTAGTGATCAGAGAGTATCATCATCCACGGGTACGCGAACATATCTGATAGTGATAGATAAAACATATGGTGATATATTAAAAATTAATTAAAACCTTTTTTAAACTTAAAAAATAATACTTGAAGAAGATAATAGTGAAATAATGTTTTTAATAGGTCTTCTATTTTATTTTATCCTTTTATAGAAATTTCTATAATATACCATCATTAATTAATATTTCAAATTTAATTCAATGAATATTTATATTGAATAGTATTTAATAGAAATTGAGATATCTCTCTTAGGAATGGGATTGATTATACATTAATGGTGTAATTTAATGAAATTTTGGACAGTAAGAGTACATGTAGATAATATTTTAAAATTTAAAATATTATTTCAAAATAAATTATTTAAATAGTAGAAAAAATAAATAAAATTCTTACCCATTTTTTATTTTCCTTTTTAGTAACCTTCAAATTAGGTAGATGAAATCTTATGCTCGCTCCATTCCATTCAATGTAGATCTAAAAACAAGGTATAGATTCATAATTAGTTTTGTGATTTCGAAATATTTACTTGTATATATTATTTATTATATCCAGTGTATTCTTCTATATTGTAAGTTAGAAAAATCAAAGAATAATTAGTAAAAAACAAAAGAAAGTTTTTTAGATTTATTTTAACATTTTTGAAGAAGAATTACTTTCACAAAAAATTTCAGTTCTAACAATAAAGGCCATTTAAAAATTATGTAATTTTAATTATTTTTAAACATATTGATATTATTTCATGAAATATTATAGAAATAAAAATTCAACTCACCGATGAGATGCCTTGCAGTCGTTGTGAAGTGATGCGATGAACCTCTGAACTGCCCCCAACAAACCACCAAACCAAGTTCTTCAAATGATGCTCTTCAGACAATGAAAAGAAAAAAGAAATAGAAAAAAAGATCATTAGTTAGAGTTGACTAGAATAGGAGAGAATAACGTCCCAAAAAAGAGGATATAAATTGTATTTTCAATTGAAATATACATATAACCTACCGTGGAGGCTACTTCATTGCGCCCTGATGTCTTCCCTGTACAGTCTATCCTATGCCAGACCCAATTCTATGGCACGGATGGCCATCTAATAATATTGTCTATCTTCGTGCAAAACACTCTTCTTGCTAGAAAAGATTGCAATCACGGAAACGGGAAAAAAAAAAACACTCCCGAACGCGCTTATTAGACACAGTTATGGTCTATTTTTCTGTTTTAACTACCGAAGAAATGCGTAATTTAGAAGAAGAAAGAAAAATAAAAAGAAAAAGAAAAGCATAGATTAAGTGGGAAGCCGTTTGTGAGTATCTGTGAATCAGCTGAGAGTGACTTGGAGTTTTTGGATTACGATTGAACACCACATTCGTGGCAACCTGTAAAAAATGCCTACCTACCTACAATGGGGATTCATGGCGTCCTCCATAGTGGGAGGAACACTCATGAAAATGAGACTAACCTTAGCTCCAAGGTAGTCAATACATCCTGGCGGGCTAATCCCATTAAGGAACATTGTTGAACTACCTTCACGAATGCCTGTCCAATTCCATAGAGCCACGTCCAAGCTACTTTCAGTGATACACATTACTTTACACAAACAAGGGAATCGTCATTAAAAAAAAAAAAAATGACGATTTGGGAAGCACAAAACACATGCAGATAAACAATCCCTTAACATTTTCTGGCACATACCCGTCTCCACCCACTATATACTAAATAGAAAATACTAAAAAGGTGTTCCCTTTAATAGTTAGAAGCTTGCAAAAACCAAACACCTTTTTTCTATTCTATTCTAAAATATTAATAATTCATTAAATTTAATGTTTCTAGTTTCTATCTATATTTATTGGCTACCACAAAGGTTTGGACGCGATGACTCAGGAGGCATTTTCTTGAAGCATTCCTTTATCTGTAAATCCCTAACAACAAACGATTAAGCCAAAAAAATAAATAATCACCCCCCATACGCAACCTATCAGGCTAACAATTCTAAATACCTTTAAAGGAATTGATGATTCAGTAGATTGTAGATTTGCCATCCTTATTCTTCTATCTTCCAATTATTTCTGTCTTCTAAGGTAGCATCTGAAAAACTCTAATCTAACTAACTAACTAACAATGTTAAATTTAAAAAATTAATAGAAATATAGTATTTTTTATTGTAATATTTAAATTTTGTCAATATTTAATTAAAATCATTACTACCACTAGTGCCAGAATAATCAAAAAATATACGTTGAGTACTTATTTTTGGTGAGCTGTATTTATAAAATATTTTGAAGAAACCAATATTATTTGAAGAGAATTGAATTTGCCATCAGGAAAAAGATGATACATGAAAATAAAAGAAAAACAAAAGACATATATAAGATTGAGTATTCAAAATATAATACATTTTTTTTATAACAAAAAGTACTAACCTCGGAGTTATAAATAGGTTGCCCACTCGTAGTAAGTCACTCGACGATATCGATCAACTCGTTACTTCTCACCATCACCCTCCATATATAGTAGTGGTCCAAATTTGTTTCGTGAATCCATGTTCTTTCAGATGAACTAATAGAGAAATTGAAAATATTTAAATTATTAAATACACTTTTTTTTATATTCAAATTAATAATTTAAAACATTAAATTAAATTTTAACCTTATATTCTAAACTATGCATGACGAATTAAATATAAAAAATAATAAAAAAAAAATTGTCTTGATCATAGCTCTTTTGTTATTTCATGAATAATTATATAAATAAATATCATTAATGAAAAAAAAAAGGCATTTTTAATTTTTTTAATTTAAGGAATACTTTCATATTAAATATTAATTTTTATTTATTTTGATAAATGTATTAATAGACAATTATCTACAGATATATCTATACTCTACTATATTTATTTAAATTTATTGTTAGAAACTAGAATAAAACAAATTCAGTCGAATGTCAATTTCTTTTTCTTTTTGTTAATTTATGAATATTTATATATCTATCGATACAACTTTTATTGATTTTCTACTTAAAAATTAATTGAATATGTAATTATAATTTTTAATTATATTTTGTTGATATATCAACTTTACCTCTGATGAGATGTGATTGCTTTTTCTATATGTATCAGATATATTCTTCAGCCGACGACTTACATCAAACCATAACAAGCTAAAAAAAAAGGAACAATTTACCTTAACTCGTATAATAATAACATCAATATAGTAATTTAAAAGCATAAATCAATTTTTTTCCAAATAAATATCAACTATAATTCTATATTTTCTTACTTTTAATCACTTTTAATAATAAGCACAATATCTAATCTAGCCCCTCTATGTGTGACTTATTAATTCTTATTTAATTTAGGTACTCTGTTCTTTATTAGAAACCTAATCAAATTGATTTCTTTTCAATAATAATATGAGAGATTGAATTTCAAGTGATTTATTTTTATTATTTATTTTATAATGCATTTTCACTGATATTCAATAAATATTTTAATAAACTTGTCGATTTCTTAGAAAATAACGGATAGATATCAATATTAAAAAAATAAATAAAATTATATTGAAAAAATAATGATTTTTCAAGAGTTTATAATTATTTTAGATAAATTCAATTGCAATGAAAAAAATAAAAGATAAAAAAAAAATCACCCTGCACTTTTCTAGAATAAATTTTAATACAAATACAATAAATATATATATTCAATATATATTATTGAAGATTGAATATATATATATATATATATATATATATGATATTATTTAGTATAAGAATATTTAGTTACACATAGGCAATTACGTTAGTATATATCAATTAAATATTAACTAATTCTCTTAGAATAGAGGATATGTTATAGAAAAAGTTCAAATTTATAGAACAAGATGATTTATGCTCCAATTTCATTACCAAATTTGGGCTTCTATTCTAATATATACAAATAAAACAATTGAAAATTAAAAAAAATAATTATAGTAATTAATATCAGAGAATTAGATTTTAAACTAATCGAAATGTTTAATAATGTTTTTAATCAACAAATATTATTTTTTATATTAATTATCTATTTCATCGAACTAGTATTAAAAATCTATTATTTGTAGTCTTATTTCGAAATTTAAATAAACGTTTTTCTTTTTAATATAAATAAAATTGAATTTTATTTATAAATACCTTACTTTATTGTTCAGGAGAATTCTGTCTGAATTGAATTTGATTTTTCTTATATATATATAATATTTTATTTTAATTCCACCACAAGTATTCTTATTTTATATAGAGAGATAGTACTACTCCCAATTATCTAAACAATTTATAATTTAATGTTTTTTTATTTTATATCAAACCAGAAACTATCATGATTTATGTAAATGCACCACCCCCATCCTTGGATATCAAGACTCACTATGAACAAGTCAGAACTCGTTCAATAATTTATATTAAATTAATAAATAATAATTCTAGTATAATTCTCAGAATTTTTAAAATATATCAATATTTAGTTTCATTTCCGACAATTAACCAAATATCCTTTCTTTTATTCTAATAGTTCACATTTGAATTGATTTAATAAAGTGATACCAGATAATTTCATGACAAGAAAAAATAAAAAACATTGAAATTGAATTGAAATTGTAACTAAAATATTTATCGCCTTTAAATTAATATATAATAAATAAATATCACCAATTTAAACTATTTTTATTTTTAAGTAATATCGGATAAATATTATATAGATTGGAATCAATTTCTAAAAGATTGTTATTCTCTGAATAGAAATTTCATATGAATTCTTCAATCTTAAATATTATGATTAATATTATTTATCTTCTTCACCCAACTACCTTATATTATATGTATCCTATTTCGAATTTAAAAAATAAACGTTATATATTCTCTTAATATTACTATAAATAAAATTTAATTTTGATTATCTGTCTAGAGGAAATCAATCAATACATTCTTTATAAAATTCTTTCTGTATGTAGATAGCATTATAAGAGAGAATTTTAGTAATTTTTTTAAATTTTGTATTTTCAGTGTCGGGGATGGATGTCTAACTAAAAGGGGCTCCAACTTTTTAAAATCTCCAATTCATAAATATAGTTCATTACCATCCAGTACGTATTTTAAACTCTAATTCAAATATTCTATTGAATTTAAAAATATACTATTTGTAAATAAAATACTTATTGCCTTGTCTTTTATTTACAAATTTGTAATTCATACTAATCCTTTCAAATAAATGCCACCAATCAAAATTGGCTTATTTAACATTTTGAAAGTAATATCGGGCTTAAATTGTATAGAATCGAAATAATTTCAAATATATAGATATTCACTGTATAAAATTTAAATTTAACCGAAATTTTTGCATTTTACTCTCATCCTAAAATATGATATTTAATATTAATTATCTTCTTCCTCTAAATTTGCAATTTACATTATTTGTAGCATATCTCAAAGTTCAAATAAACGTAATTCTCTTTATATTTAATCAAATTTAAGGCATATTCTTTCTTTAAGATATTGGAAATGAAAAATTCACTGCGTTCTTTTTAAAAGTTTGTTGTGTATCTTTAGAAGAATTTCAGGAGATTTTTTTAAATAAAATATATTCGAATAAGCGTGTTTAAAATAAAATAAGGGCACCAAAAGTGTTATTATTTGAAAAATAATTATTTACTCTACAGTTTTACAAAACTATCATCATTAAGAAATATTAATATTAATGATATAAATTTTATATACTTTTGAAAAAATATTATACTGATTTAATACATATCCCGCCATCTATTGCGATTAGTGTTGACTACATTTAAAAGTTTTATTTTCAAATATTATTTTCAATATTATTCATATATATATATATATATATATAGCAATAATTAAAATTAAAATTAAATAAATTATAATTAAACTGATTTAATATTAAAAATAATTATGATTCTATTAAAGGAGAAATACATGTATAAATCAAAAAAATTGAAAAAAATCTCTCAACCAAGAATTGAAATCTAATTTCTAAATTATGATGAAATTCAAATATCTTGTTATATACTAGGCGTATATGTTACCATCTATAAAATACTATAAAATAAAAAAAATTAAAATATATAAATACATATACAATACTTACAATGGATTGATTAATGGTAGGTAATGGAGTCGACAAACACTTCAACCGGATCATCGTCTTCACTCCCTGGAAAACAAAGACCAATATGAAATAATGTTTTCCTGGAATAATTCATATTGGAAATCTACTCACCTGTTTGATGGATCCGTAAAAGTGAAAGATTGCCATTAATATTGATCGATGATACATGAAAAACAAGAATAAAAGACATATCTATTAAGACTGAAAATAGATTAGAATAATATTAAAATATTTCTTAAAAAAATACTTACGGCGGGGTTTTCACCCCTTGCAATCGCCCGAAGGATGATGATGATTTGGAAGTCATTATGTTCTTCAATCTCTCTCTTGATTCTGGAATGGTGGACATCAAGTAAAACTAAAAAATTAAGAAAACATTTCACTTAGTAATTTAATATACGCGTGTAGTATCTTTATAAATTCATCAATGTAAAAATATCTGGATTATTTTGAAATGATATTGTATTCATAATTCTACTCACAGATGCGCTTATTCTTATTAGCTCCTTCCATCATTGCTTAGTGATCAGAGAGTATCATCATCCACGGGTACGCGAACATATCTGATAGTGATAGATAAAACATATGGTGATATATTAAAAATTAATTAAAACCTTTTTTAAACTTAAAAAATAATACTTGAAGAAGATAATAGTGAAATAATGTTTTTAATAGGTCTTCTATTTTATTTTATCCTTTTATAGAAATTTCTATAATATACCATCATTAATTAATATTTCAAATTTAATTCAATGAATATTTATATTGAATAGTATTTAATAGAAATTGAGATATCTCTCTTAGGAATGGGATTGATTATACATTAATGGTGTAATTTAATGAAATTTTGGACAGTAAGAGTACATGTAGATAATATTTTAAAATTTAAAATATTATTTCAAAATAAATTATTTAAATAGTAGAAAAAATAAATAAAATTCTTACCCATTTTTTATTTTCCTTTTTAGTAACCTTCAAATTAGGTAGATGAAATCTTATGCTCGCTCCATTCCATTCAATGTAGATCTAAAAACAAGGTATAGATTCATAATTAGTTTTGTGATTTCGAAATATTTACTTGTATATATTATTTATTATATCCAGTGTATTCTTCTATATTGTAAGTTAGAAAAATCAAAGAATAATTAGTAAAAAACAAAGAAAGTTTTTTAGATTTATTTTAACATTTTTGAAGAAGAATTACTTTCACAAAAATTTCAGTTCTAACAATAAAGGCCATTTAAAAATTATGTAATTTTAATTATTTTTAAACATATTGATATTATTTCATGAAATATTATAGAAATAAAAATTCAACTCACCGATGAGATGCCTTGCAGTCGTTGTGAAGTGATGCGATGAACCTTTGAACTGCCCCAACAAACCACCAAACCAAGTTCTTCAAATGATGCTCTTCAGACAATGAAAAGAAAAAGAAATAGAAAAAAAGATCATTAGTTAGAGTTGACTAGAATAGGAGAGAATAACGTCCCAAAAAAGAGGATATAAATTGTATTTCAATTGAAATATACATATAACCTACCGTGGAGGCTACTTCATTGCGCCCTGATGTCTTCCCTGTACAGTCTATCCTATGCCAGACCCAATTCTATGGCACGGATGGCCATCTAATAATATTGTCTATCTTCGTGCAAAACACTCTTCTTGCTAGAAAAGATTGCAATCACGGAAACGGGAAAAAAAAAACACTCCCGAACGCGCTTATTAGACACAGTATGGTCTATTTTGTGTTTTAACTACCGAAGAAATGCGTAATTTAGAAGAAGAAAGAAAAATAAAAAGAAAAAGAAAAGCATAGATTAAGTGGGAAGCCGTTTGTGAGTATCTGTGAATCAGCTGAGAGTGACTTGGAGTTTTTGGATTACGATTGAACACCACATTCGTGGCAACCTGTAAAAAATGCCTACCTACCTACAATGGGGATTCATGGCGTCCTCCATAGTGGGAGGAACACTCATGAAAATGAGACTAACCTTAGCTCCAAGGTAGTCAATACATCCTGGCGGGCTAATCCCATTAAGGAACATTGTTGAACTACCTTCACGAATGCCTGTCCAATTCCATAGAGCCACGTCCAAGCTACTTTCAGTGATACACATTACTTTACACAAACAAGGGAATCGTCATTAAAAAAAAAAAAAATGACGATTTGGGAAGCACAAAACACATGCAGATAAACAATCCCTTAACATTTTCTGGCACATACCCGTCTCCACCCACTATATACTAAATAGAAAATACTAAAAAGGTGTTCCCTTTAATAGTTAGAAGCTTGCAAAAACCAAACACCTTTTTTCTATTCTATTCTAAAATATTAATAATTCATTAAATTTAATGTTTCTAGTTTCTATCTATATTTATTGGCTACCACAAAGGTTTGGACGCGATGACTCAGGAGGCATTTTCTTGAAGCATTCCTTTATCTGTAAATCCCTAACAACAAACGATTAAGCCAAAAAAATAAATAATCACCCCCCATACGCAACCTATCAGGCTAACAATTCTAAATACCTTTAAAGGAATTGATGATTCAGTAGATTGTAGATTTGCCATCCTTATTCTTCTATCTTCCAATTATTTCTGTCTTCTAAGGTAGCATCTGAAAAACTCTAATCTAACTAACTAACTAACAATGTTAAATTTAAAAAATTAATAGAAATATAGTATTTTTTATTGTAATATTTAAATTTTGTCAATATTTAATTAAAATCATTACTACCACTAGTGCCAGAATAATCAAAAAATATACGTTGAGTACTTATTTTTGGTGAGCTGTATTTATAAAATATTTTGAAGAAACCAATATTATTTGAAGAGAATTGAATTTGCCATCAGGAAAAAGATGATACATGAAAATAAAAGAAAAACAAAAGACATATATAAGATTGAGTATTCAAAATATAATACATTTTTTTTATAACAAAAAGTACTAACCTCGGAGTTATAAATAGGTTGCCCACTCGTAGTAAGTCACTCGACGATATCGATCAACTCGTTACTTCTCACCATCACCCTCCATATATAGTAGTGGTCCAAATTTGTTTCGTGAATCCATGTTCTTTCAGATGAACTAATAGAGAAATTGAAAATATTTAAATTATTAAATACACTTTTTTTTATATTCAAATTAATAATTTAAAACATTAAATTAAATTTTAACCTTATATTCTAAACTATGCATGACGAATTAAATATAAAAAATAATAAAAAAAAAATTGTCTTGATCATAGCTCTTTTGTTATTTCATGAATAATTATATAAATAAATATCATTAATGAAAAAAAAAAGGCATTTTTAATTTTTTTAATTTAAGGAATACTTTCATATTAAATATTAATTTTTATTTATTTTGATAAATGTATTAATAGACAATTATCTACAGATATATCTATACTCTACTATATTTATTTAAATTTATTGTTAGAAACTAGAATAAAACAAATTCAGTCGAATGTCAATTTCTTTTTCTTTTTGTTAATTTATGAATATTTATATATCTATCGATACAACTTTTATTGATTTTCTACTTAAAAATTAATTGAATATGTAATTATAATTTTTAATTATATTTTGTTGATATATCAACTTTACCTCTGATGAGATGTGATTGCTTTTTCTATATGTATCAGATATATTCTTCAGCCGACGACTTACATCAAACCATAACAAGCTAAAAAAAAAGGAACAATTATTTAAATACCTTAACTCGTATAATAATAACATCAATATAGTAATTTAAAAGCATAAATCAATTTTTTTCCAAATAAATATCAACTATAATTCTATATTTTCTTACTTTTAATCACTTTTAATAATAAGCACAATATCTAATCTAGCCCCTCTATGTGTGACTTATTAATTCTTATTTAATTTAGGTACTCTGTTCTTTATTAGAAACCTAATCAAATTGATTTCTTTTCAATAATAATATGAGAGATTGAATTTCAAGTGATTTATTTTTATTATTTATTTTATAATGCATTTTCACTGATATTCAATAAATATTTTAATAAACTTGTCGATTTCTTAGAAAATAACGGATAGATATCAATATTAAAAAAATAAATAAAATTATATTGAAAAAATAATGATTTTTCAAGAGTTTATAATTATTTTAGATAAATTCAATTGCAATGAAAAAAATAAAAGATAAAAAAAAAATCACCCTGCACTTTTCTAGAATAAATTTTAATACAAATACAATAAATATATATATTCAATATATATTATTGAAGATTGAATATATATATATATATATATATATATATGATATTATTTAGTATAAGAATATTTAGTTACACATAGGCAATTACGTTAGTATATATCAATTAAATATTAACTAATTCTCTTAGAATAGAGGATATGTTATAGAAAAAGTTCAAATTTATAGAACAAGATGATTTATGCTCCAATTTCATTACCAAATTTGGGCTTCTATTCTAATATATACAAATAAAACAATTGAAAATTAAAAAAAATAATTATAGTAATTAATATCAGAGAATTAGATTTTAAACTAATCGAAATGTTTAATAATGTTTTTAATCAACAAATATTATTTTTTATATTAATTATCTATTTCATCGAACTAGTATTAAAAATCTATTATTTGTAGTCTTATTTCGAAATTTAAATAAACGTTTTTCTTTTTAATATAAATAAAATTGAATTTTATTTATAAATACCTTACTTTATTGTTCAGGAGAATTCTGTCTGAATTGAATTTGATTTTTCTTATATATATATAATATTTTATTTTAATTCCACCACAAGTATTCTTATTTTATATAGAGAGATAGTACTACTCCCAATTATCTAAACAATTTATAATTTAATGTTTTTTTATTTTATATCAAACCAGAAACTATCATGATTTATGTAAATGCACCACCCCCATCCTTGGATATCAAGACTCACTATGAACAAGTCAGAACTCGTTCAATAATTTATATTAAATTAATAAATAATAATTCTAGTATAATTCTCAGAATTTTTAAAATATATCAATATTTAGTTTCATTTCCGACAATTAACCAAATATCCTTTCTTTTATTCTAATAGTTCACATTTGAATTGATTTAATAAAGTGATACCAGATAATTTCATGACAAGAAAAAATAAAAAACATTGAAATTGAATTGAAATTGTAACTAAAATATTTATCGCCTTTAAATTAATATATAATAAATAAATATCACCAATTTAAACTATTTTTATTTTTAAGTAATATCGGATAAATATTATATAGATTGGAATCAATTTCTAAAAGATTGTTATTCTCTGAATAGAAATTTCATATGAATTCTTCAATCTTAAATATTATGATTAATATTATTTATCTTCTTCACCCAACTACCTTATATTATATGTATCCTATTTCGAATTTAAAAAATAAACGTTATATATTCTCTTAATATTACTATAAATAAAATTTAATTTTGATTATCTGTCTAGAGGAAATCAATCAATACATTCTTTATAAAATTCTTTCTGTATGTAGATAGCATTATAAGAGAGAATTTTAGTAATTTTTTTAAATTTTGTATTTTCAGTGTCGGGGATGGATGTCTAACTAAAAGGGGCTCCAACTTTTTAAAATCTCCAATTCATAAATATAGTTCATTACCATCCAGTACGTATTTTAAACTCTAATTCAAATATTCTATTGAATTTAAAAATATACTATTTGTAAATAAAATACTTATTGCCTTGTCTTTTATTTACAAATTTGTAATTCATACTAATCCTTTCAAATAAATGCCACCAATCAAAATTGGCTTATTTAACATTTTGAAAGTAATATCGGGCTTAAATTGTATAGAATCGAAATAATTTCAAATATATAGATATTCACTGTATAAAATTTAAATTTAACCGAAATTTTTGCATTTTACTCTCATCCTAAAATATGATATTTAATATTAATTATCTTCTTCCTCTAAATTTGCAATTTACATTATTTGTAGCATATCTCAAAGTTCAAATAAACGTAATTCTCTTTATATTTAATCAAATTTAAGGCATATTCTTTCTTTAAGATATTGGAAATGAAAAATTCACTGCGTTCTTTTTAAAAGTTTGTTGTGTATCTTTAGAAGAATTTCAGGAGATTTTTTTAAATAAAATATATTCGAATAAGCGTGTTTAAAATAAAATAAGGGCACCAAAAGTGTTATTATTTGAAAAATAATTATTTACTCTACAGTTTTACAAAACTATCATCATTAAGAAATATTAATATTAATGATATAAATTTTATATACTTTTGAAAAAATATTATACTGATTTAATACATATCCCGCCATCTATTGCGATTAGTGTTGACTACATTTAAAAGTTTTATTTTCAAATATTATTTTCAATATTATTCATATATATATATATATATATATAGCAATAATTAAAATTAAAATTAAATAAATTATAATTAAACTGATTTAATATTAAAAATAATTATGATTCTATTAAAGGAGAAATACATGTATAAATCAAAAAAATTGAAAAAAATCTCTCAACCAAGAATTGAAATCTAATTTCTAAATTATGATGAAATTCAAATATCTTGTTATATACTAGGCGTATATGTTACCATCTATAAAATACTATAAAATAAAAAAAATTAAAATATATAAATACATATACAATACTTACAATGGATTGATTAATGGTAGGTAATGGAGTCGACAAACACTTCAACCGGATCATCGTCTTCACTCCCTGGAAAACAAAGACCAATATGAAATAATGTTTTCCTGGAATAATTCATATTGGAAATCTACTCACCTGTTTGATGGATCCGTAAAAGTGAAAGATTGCCATTAATATTGATCGATGATACATGAAAAACAAGAATAAAAGACATATCTATTAAGACTGAAAATAGATTAGAATAATATTAAAATATTTCTTAAAAAAATACTTACGGCGGGGTTTTCACCCCTTGCAATCGCCCGAAGGATGATGATGATTTGGAAGTCATTATGTTCTTCAATCTCTCTCTTGATTCTGGAATGGTGGACATCAAGTAAAACTAAAAAATTAAGAAAACATTTCACTTAGTAATTTAATATACGCGTGTAGTATCTTTATAAATTCATCAATGTAAAAATATCTGGATTATTTTGAAATGATATTGTATTCATAATTCTACTCACAGATGCGCTTATTCTTATTAGCTCCTTCCATCATTGCTTAGTGATCAGAGAGTATCATCATCCACGGGTACGCGAACATATCTGATAGTGATAGATAAAACATATGGTGATATATTAAAAATTAATTAAAACCTTTTTTAAACTTAAAAAATAATACTTGAAGAAGATAATAGTGAAATAATGTTTTTAATAGGTCTTCTATTTTATTTTATCCTTTTATAGAAATTTCTATAATATACCATCATTAATTAATATTTCAAATTTAATTCAATGAATATTTATATTGAATAGTATTTAATAGAAATTGAGATATCTCTCTTAGGAATGGGATTGATTATACATTAATGGTGTAATTTAATGAAATTTTGGACAGTAAGAGTACATGTAGATAATATTTTAAAATTTAAAATATTATTTCAAAATAAATTATTTAAATAGTAGAAAAAATAAATAAAATTCTTACCCATTTTTTATTTTCCTTTTTAGTAACCTTCAAATTAGGTAGATGAAATCTTATGCTCGCTCCATTCCATTCAATGTAGATCTAAAAACAAGGTATAGATTCATAATTAGTTTTGTGATTTCGAAATATTTACTTGTATATATTATTTATTATATCCAGTGTATTCTTCTATATTGTAAGTTAGAAAAATCAAAGAATAATTAGTAAAAAACAAAGAAAGTTTTTTAGATTTATTTTAACATTTTTGAAGAAGAATTACTTTCACAAAAATTTCAGTTCTAACAATAAAGGCCATTTAAAAATTATGTAATTTTAATTATTTTTAAACATATTGATATTATTTCATGAAATATTATAGAAATAAAAATTCAACTCACCGATGAGATGCCTTGCAGTCGTTGTGAAGTGATGCGATGAACCTTTGAACTGCCCCAACAAACCACCAAACCAAGTTCTTCAAATGATGCTCTTCAGACAATGAAAAGAAAAAGAAATAGAAAAAAAGATCATTAGTTAGAGTTGACTAGAATAGGAGAGAATAACGTCCCAAAAAAGAGGATATAAATTGTATTTCAATTGAAATATACATATAACCTACCGTGGAGGCTACTTCATTGCGCCCTGATGTCTTCCCTGTACAGTCTATCCTATGCCAGACCCAATTCTATGGCACGGATGGCCATCTAATAATATTGTCTATCTTCGTGCAAAACACTCTTCTTGCTAGAAAAGATTGCAATCACGGAAACGGGAAAAAAAAACACTCCCGAACGCGCTTATTAGACACAGTATGGTCTATTTTCTGTTTTAACTACCGAAGAAATGCGTAATTTAGAAGAAGAAGGAAAAAAAAAGAAAAAGAAAAGCATAGATTAAGTGGGAAGCCGTTTGTGAGTATCTGTGAATCAGCTGAGAGTGACTTGGAGTTTTTGGATTACGATTGAACACCACATTCGTGGCAACCTGTAAAAAATGCCTACCTACCTACAATGGGGATTCATGGCGTCCTCCATAGTGGGAGGAACACTCATGAAAATGAGACTAACCTTAGCTCCAAGGTAGTCAATACATCCTGGCGGGCTAATCCCATTAAGGAACATTGTTGAACTACCTTCACGAATGCCTGTCCAATTCCATAGAGCCACGTCCAAGCTACTTTCAGTGATACACATTACTTTACACAAACAAGGGAATCGTCATTAAAAAAAAAAAATGACGATTTGGGAAGCACAAAACACATGCAGATAAACAATCCCTTAACATTTTCTGGCACATACCCGTCTCCACCCACTATATACTAAATAGAAAATACTAAAAAGGTGTTCCCTTTAATAGTTAGACTCTTGCAAAAACCAAACACCTTTTTTCTATTCTATTCTAAAATATTAATAATTCATTAAATTTAATGTTTCTAGTTTCTATCTATATTTATTGGCTACCACAAAGGTTTGGAAGCGATGACTCAGGAGGCATTTTCTTGAAGCATTCCTTTATCTGTAAATCCCTAACAACAAACGATTAAGCCAAAAAAATAAATAATCACCCCCCATACGCAACCTATCAGGCTAACAATTCTAAATACCTTTAAAGGAATTGATGATTCAGTAGATTGTAGATTTGCCATCCTTATTCTTCTATCTTCCAATTATTTCTGTCTTCTAAGGTAGCATCTGAAAAACTCTAATCTAACTAACTAACTAACAATGTTAAATTTAAAAAATTAATAGAAATATAGTATTTTTTATTGTAATATTTAAATTTTGTCAATATTTAATTAAAATCATTACTACCACTAGTGCCAGAATAATCAAAAAATATACGTTGAGTACTTATTTTTGGTGAGCTGTATTTATAAAATATTTTGAAGAAACCAATATTATTTGAAGAGAATTGAATTTGCCATCAGGAAAAAGATGATACATGAAAATAAAAGAAAAACAAAAGACATATATAAGATTGAGTATTCAAAATATAATACATTTTTTTTATAACAAAAAGTACTAACCTCGGAGTTATAAATAGGTTGCCCACTCGTAGTAAGTCACTCGACGATATCGATCAACTCGTACTTCTCACCATCACCCTCCATATATAGTAGTGGTCCAAATTTGTTTCGTGAATCCATGTTCTTTCAGATGAACTAATAGAGAAATTGAAAATATTTAAATTATTAAATACACTTTTTTTTTATATTCAAATTAATAATTTAAAACATTAAATTAAATTTTAACCTTATATTCTAAACTATGCATGACGAATTAAATATAAAAAATAATAAAAAAAAAATTGTCTTGATCATAGCTCTTTTGTTATTTCATGAATAATTATATAAATAAATTTCATTAATGAAAAAAAAAGCCATTTTTAATTTTTTTAATTTAAGGAATACTTTCATATTAAATATTAATTTTTATTTATTTTGATAAATGTATTAATAGACAATTATCTACAGATATATCTATACTCTACTATATTTATTTAAATTTATTGTTAGAAACTAGAATAAAACAAATTCAGTCGAATGTCAATTTCTTTTTCTTTTTGTTAATTTATGAATATTTATATATCTATCGATACAACTTTTATTGATTTTCTACTTAAAAATTAATTGAATATGTAATTATAATTTTTAATTATATTTTGTTGATATATCAACTTTACCTCTGATGAGATGTGATTGCTTTTTCTATATGTATCAGATATATTCTTCAGCCGACGACTTACATCAAACCATAACAAGCTAAAAAAAAAAGGAACAATTATTTAAATACCTTAACTCGTATAATAATAACATCAATATAGTAATTTAAAAGCATAAATCAATTTTTTTCCAAATAAATATCAACTATAATTCTATATTTTCTTACTTTTAATCACTTTTAATAATAAGCACAATATCTAATCTAGCCCCTCTATGTGTGACTTATTAATTCTTATTTAATTTAGGTACTCTGTTCTTTATTAGAAACCTAATCAAATTGATTTCTTTTCAATAATAATATGAGAGATTGAATTTCAAGTGATTTATTTTTATTATTTATTTTATAATGCATTTTCACTGATATTCAATAAATATTTTAATAAACTTGTCGATTTCTTAGAAAATAACGGATAGATATCAATATTAAAAAAATAAATAAAATTATATTGAAAAAATAATGATTTTTCAAGAGTTTATAATTATTTTAGATAAATTCAATTGCAATGAAAAAAATAAAAGATAAAAAAAAAATCACCCTGCACTTTTCTAGAATAAATTTTAATACAAATACAATAAATATATATATTCAATATATATTATTGAAGATTGAATATATATATATATATATATATATATATATGATATTATTTAGTATAAGAATATTTAGTTACACATAGGCAATTACGTTAGTATATATCAATTAAATATTAACTAATTCTCTTAGAATAGAGGATATGTTATAGAAAAAGTTCAAATTTATAGAACAAGATGATTTATGCTCCAATTTCATTACCAAATTTGGGCTTCTATTCTAATATATACAAATAAAACAATTGAAAATTAAAAAAAATAATTATAGTAATTAATATCAGAGAATTAGATTTTAAACTAATCGAAATCTTTAATAATGTTTTTAATCAACAAATATTATTTTTTATATTAATTATCTATTTCATCGAACTAGTATTAAAAATCTATTATTTGTAGTCTTATTTCGAAATTTAAATAAACGTTTTTCTTTTTAATATAAATAAAATTGAATTTTATTTATAAATACCTTACTTTATTGTTCAGGAGAATTCTGTCTGAATTGAATTTGATTTTTCTTATATATATATAATATTTTATTTTAATTCCACCACAAGTATTCTTATTTTATATAGAGAGATAGTACTACTCCCAATTATCTAAACAATTTATAATTTAATGTTTTTTTATTTTATATCAAACCAGAAACTATCATGATTTATGTAAATGCACCACCCCCATCCTTGGATATCAAGACTCACTATGAACAAGTCAGAACTCGTTCAATAATTTATATTAAATTAATAAATAATAATTCTAGTATAATTCTCAGAATTTTTAAAATATATCAATATTTAGTTTCATTTCCGACAATTAACCAAATATCCTTTCTTTTATTCTAATAGTTCACATTTGAATTGATTTAATAAAGTGATACCAGATAATTTCATGACAAGAAAAAATAAAAAACATTGAAATTGAATTGAAATTGTAACTAAAATATTTATCGCCTTTAAATTAATATATAATAAATAAATATCACCAATTTAAACTATTTTTATTTTTAAGTAATATCGGATAAATATTATATAGATTGGAATCAATTTCTAAAAGATTGTTATTCTCTGAATAGAAATTTCATATGAATTCTTCAATCTTAAATATTATGATTAATATTATTTATCTTCTTCACCCAACTACAATATATTATATGTATCCTATTTCGAATTTAAAAAATAAACGTTATATATTCTCTTAATATTACTATAAATAAAATTTAATTTTGATTATCTGTCTAGAGGAAATCAATCAATACATTCTTTATAAAATTCTTTCTGTATGTAGATAGCATTATAAGAGAGAATTTTAGTAATTTTTTTAAATTTTGTATTTTCAGTGTCGGGGATGGATGTCTAACTAAAAGGGGCTCCAACTTTTTAAAATCTCCAATTCATAAATATAGTTCATTACCATCCAGTACGTATTTTAAACTCTAATTCAAATATTCTATTGAATTTAAAAATATACTATTTGTAAATAAAATACTTATTGCCTTGTCTTTTATTTACAAATTTGTAATTCATACTAATCCTTTCAAATAAATGCCACCAATCAAAATTGGCTTATTTAACATTTTGAAAGTAATATCGGGCTTAAATTGTAGTACCGGGACTTCGAGCCTCGGCTCGGTACTTAGGTTAAAAAAAATGTTTCATTATTTTTGGGTTTGACTGGTAATATTAATACCTGGGACACCGAGCTGATATCCAATTCTTTAATTATTTATTACAATTATTAAATGTTGTATCATTGCACGTATCTGTTTAAAATGAATGGAATTATATTGTAAATATTATTGTAAATATATTGTAAACGATTTATTGTTGCCCAAAGAAAGGGCAGATGTAGATCTTAATAGGAAAATAAAAAAAAAAAAAATCTGATTAAAATGAATTCAACCTGGATCCTCAGTGGCGCAACCAGGGGGGGGGGTTTGGGGGGTTATCCCCCCCCCCAGGAGAGAAAAATATAAATTGCTGTATATTATGTAATATATTATAAATAGAAAAGTAAAAACATAATCCTTCTTTTTATTTGAAATAAAAATAATTCTTAAATAATTCTTAGTGTATAATACGATTATTTTATTTTAAAAAAATTTTAACAAAAATAAAACTTGCTTATTTTTTCGTACAGAATTAATTATAAGAAATAAAAAATTATTTTATTATTTCTCCTAAATCATAAAAAACAAAAGACTCAATATAAGATTACTAGATGATTGTGAGATTTTCCAATTTGACTATTATTTAAATACTAACTGCTCCGAGCGCCTCCCCCTGTACCCCCGAGTGATACATAGTATTTGGTTGAAAGTCTGTATGTAAAAGGTTTTCATCCATTTTGTTTCAATCAGTATAAGTAGATAAGACATATTTGTTTTCTTGGAAAATATATTTTAATTTAATCACACAGTAAATTAATTATATATTATTATTGTATATGTTATATTTATCTAACTCTGTGTCTATACAGTTTTCGAAAGTTCTTAGCCGCAGCATCCACTTTTCTCTAAGAGTCCCTATCCTGAGCTACAACCAAATCCTACCCTGTCCCATCTCTCCCATGTCCCTTCCTTCATTGTCCACCCACCTTGGTCTTTGGTCTTCCACCGGATGTTTCCCAATATTTGTGGCTCTTTATTTTACATATATATGTATAAAACATGATAACGATTAAAACGAATGTTTAATAATAATGACGAAGTAAACGCCTATTATAATAATAGCAGACCCGGAAAAGCTTCGCTTTTGCATGTGTGTCTGTATACATATCTACGTATATGATAACTGAACACTTAATAATAATAATAATAATAATAATGTATTAAATGAATATAATTGAAATTTTAGTTTTAATTGCACTTTTTTTGGTTTTTATTTTTATTTATTTTTATTGGAATTATTACAAATAATAATAATAATAATAATATACCGTTTAATACGTGAAAATAATAATAATAATAATAATAATAATTTATTAAATTAATATAATTGAAATTTTATTTTTTATTATTACATTTTTATTTTTATTTTTTACCGACCGACGATAGTAAGGGAGGTATTGTTTTGACACCAAATTGCACATGTGGAGATTTTTACATATCTCCACGAATATTTCTAAATTTAAAATTATATGACGTCACCCAGCCATTCATGACGTCACAGCCTGGTCTTACATATATATTACAAATAAAATAAAATTAAAAATATTTATGTTATGTCCATATCTGTTTTTTTATTACATTAATAGATATATTAAAATTATTTGAAATTGTTTCTGTAGCTGGAAATTAATTTACTTCAAACCGTCGGTCGGTTCGGACCTGGCCACAGGTCAACTTATTTTGTTAATAATTTATTTTTATTTTTTATTTTTTTTGTTAATAATTATTACATTTTTATTTGTTCGAAAATTATTTCTACTTTATTAATTGTTAATAGTTATATTACATTTTAATTAACAGTTTTCGGAATAAGTATATTCTCTTATTTTATAGAGATTTTTATTGTTTGTCTCAAAAGAGAGTCTACCTACAATATTACATTACCATTGTATGATTCAAAATAAAATTCAAAATATTTAATAGTACATGACATGATCTTAGTATTAATTTATTTTCATTATATTAGATTGATTAATAAAATTCAAAATATTTAATAGGACATGACATGATCTTAGTATTTTTCCCTTCCCAGAATATTTGCTAATATTACATGTTGGAGTTCCAATTACCTGCATATTTAATGGCAATTTCAATGCTGAATATACTTTTAAACAAAAAATTAAAAAAATTTGAAGAAAGTAAATGGAATTATTATAATTAATAAATCTATATATAAATTTAATAAATATTCAAACAATAATTGAAACAATATAAATAAAACGATTCAATATTTTACTTACATTGTGATTTATATTTCTACTATTTTTATTACAACTGTTATTATGGGTATGTTATTTTTGACAGTTTAAAAAAAATTAAAAATATTTGAATGTTTAAGTTTTTATGTAGCGCCATCTGTCGATAGTTTTGTGACTCTACAGACTGTTACCAAAATATTACTAATTAAATTAATTTTGGGTAAATTAATTTTGGATAAATTAATTTTGGATAAATTAATTTTGGATAAATTAATTTTGGATAAATTAATTTTGGATTTAACTACACTAAAACCTTCCCTGGGATGCCCACAACAATCCCTGAAAGTTTCACCTTAATCGGACGGGTAGTTTTTGAGTATTTGACAGACACACAGACACACAGACATTGCTTTTTATATATATAGATAAAATAAATAAAAATATTACTCAAATTCTAAATATTTTTTATTAATAATACATTAATTGCTAATTTCATAAAAATTATGAAGCGAAGACTAATTTTTTTCAAAATGGAAAAGGGTAAAAATCCCTAAAGGAAAAAATCCATAAAACCGAAAATCCCCAAAAGCCCATATTCATTTTTACCTAAACTTAATAATAAAGGAGTTATTTATAAAAAAACTATTTTAAGATTTCGAAAGCTTTTCGTCCGCCCGTAGTTTTTTTTTTTTTTTTTTTTTATTTAACTTCAAAAAATACACTAATTCCACATCCGCCTTATTTGAGGCAATAGAAGAACATTTACAGGTTAAAACTCAATATATACATAAAATATATACAATAAGTAATAGAGGAGTATTATGAGGGGAGGATCAAGAAAGAAAGATGATAATAGGAGGGGGATAAGACTAGACAGGATTAAGAAAGGAAAATAGGTGTTGAGGATATTATGAGGACAAGTAGAGAAGATGGAGCGATTCACTTGAATCAATCCGTCGGCCCATTAGTCAAAGGAGAATTGAGTCTGTCGTGTATCAAGTCGTTAGGTCTAAGTCTTTTTAGTCTTCTGGTTAGTCCCTGTGTGTGAGTAAGTTGTCTCGCTTTGTCGTTAACATGGTTTTGAAGTCTGTTGAGGTAGCGTATGCTGTTTAACTGCACCTCCTCCGCCACAGTTCTAACATTGAGATCTCCATGGATTATCTTATTAGATATGTACCATGGAGCGTTGACCATTGCCCTCAGTGTCTTGTTTTGGAATTTCTTTATTATGGACATATTAGTATTGCTCGTTGTTCCCCATAATTGAATACCATATGTCCATATTGGTTTGATCAGCATATTGTATACCAATAGTTTGTTGTCTAAAGTCATTTTAGATTTGCGTCCTATCAGCCAATATAGTTTATGTAGTTTTAATTGTAGTGGCAGCATATTTTGAAAGAGAAATCATGTCCCTAAGAAAAAATCCTTAAATGCCAAAAGTTTTGAAGCTCTATAATGATATAGATAATCCACTCACCACCCCTAAAAGAATAAATCCCTAAATAAAAATATCGCTGACTGAAAAAATCACTAAAAACAAATTTTTTCATTTTTGTATTAATTTTAATTGTGTCTCAGAAAATTAAATCACAAGGTGAGCATGAAACCGGGTTGCCTGAGACACGACCTCCCAAGGAGATAATCGGGCCGAAAGTAGGGAAAAATAGGTCCAAAAATACATACATAGGGCCCACACACGTGATTTTTCCAAAAAAATAGGGGTGTCAAATTCGTATGTAATTTGAGTAAATTCCCTTTATTAGCATACGTTTTAATAGCTTAATGATTCCAAATACAAAATACACCATTTGCACCGTATATTTCACCAGGGAATATATAACGCAATTTGTGAAATTTACTATCATCAGAGGTTGTCTTTTTCATTTTGCTCAATGCACTTATAGAAACATCAAATCAATGCCAGAAGTTTTGAAGCTCTATAATGATATAGATAATCCACTCAACACCACTCATTTACGAACTCTTGCAGCTTTGGTTTTGGTACCACCATCAAAAGTCATTGTAGCCTACCAAGCATTAGCCGGACGACCAACAGGGTAAAACTTCGTGATCTTTTATCTTATTTCGAGCGCCCTTGGCTAGGTGAACATTGGAACATTGGAACATCTACGATGCCACTTTGATGGGTTTGCCTCGAACATACAATGCATTGGAAGGCTACAACAATGCTCTTCGTTCACGCTTAGGAGGTTACAAGACATTAGTATGGGACCTGATTAAGCAAATCCATATTGAGCATAACCTTATCTCTTTGGAAATCTGCCGTGATGTTCGTGGTAAGAAGCCTGATCCGCAAAGGAAACGATTCAGCGACTCGCATGATGAGCTTCTGACCATAATGAAGGCAAACCATCAAAAATGGGACGCTAAAAATCCAGATGGAACAGATGTGATGACTCCAAGCATGATGTATTGTATATGTACCTCATTCAAGTTTATTCGGCTATTTATTATTCAATAAGTAAAAAAAAAATTATGGAAATTTTTTATTTATGGATTTATTCTTTTAGGGATATTTGCATTTAGAAATCTTTTCTTAGGGATTTTTACATGATTTCTTTCAAAATAGATAAAAAAACTTTCGAAATCTTAAACTAGTTTTTTTATAAATAACTCCTTTATTATTAAGTTTAGGTAAAAATGAATATAATGAAACTTTTAGTAAATTCGATTCCCTATAAATTTAATACGATATGATAATTCTCATAAAAATCGGTATTTATTGAGAAAATCAATAAAATGTGCTTTGACACCTCTTTAAACTACCCTTACTTATGGTCCGATCTTGTCCAAAAACAATCCAATCCCCGCCCATCATTCTCAAAAAAAAACAACTAAATATCAAATTTCAACACAATATCTCATTTTGTTTAGACGTAATCTCGGTAACGAGCCGGTTCAAATTTTTTTTTTGCAGTTTTGGATTCAGAACCGTCTGAAAAGTGGAAATCTCTAAGAATCTCGGAGCAAAAATTTTCAAAATTTTCAAAATTTTCCGTATAAGCTATCCTTATTTCATGAGGAAAGCTAAAATGATTTACTTATAGCTGGAAAAAAATATTTTCTTTCTTAAATTGTGAATACGAGTAAATAAAATACCAAATTAAATTTTTTGTCCAGATTTTGTAAAATAAGTGTTTCATTTACAAAACTTTTTTAAATATTTAATATAAAAAAAAATCTTAATGAAAATTTGTCTTTGAGAGAGCCCGGGGGGGGGGGGGGGCGCCATACGAAGGTGGAGCGTCTAGTCAAAACCCCCCCCCCCCCAGGATCAAATCCTGGTTTTGTACAATTTTAGCTAGCATAATAAGATTAATCCAAGTAATATCGTCTATTTCTATTCGACACTATTTTCAGTTATGAAATGAACAGTCAGTAGAGAGTAAAAAAATTGTAATTGAAGACCGCCGTTTTTTAAAATAATTAAATTATTTTATAGATTATAAAATAAAAATTATTGTATTAACATTAAAAATATTGAAATAAAAAATAATAGTTTGATTTAATAAACTAAAATATTATAAACATTTTTAATGGGAATTTCTCAGGGAGGTAGGGAGCCCAATTCATTTAACCATCCATGTTGTATAAGGAATCTTAATTTCTTAACACTCTGTTTTTTAAAATTTAAAATAGAGGGAGAGAAAGAGTTTCAATTATATTCGAATAGTCTATATATTCTATATATGAGTATTTTTTTTTCTGAATTTAATACCAAGTTGATTTTCAAAATTGTCTATTCTTTATGCATATGATTGATTGCATGTGTTAAAATTTAAACAAATTCAAATATTCTAATTTTTAAATTTATATACAATTTAATATTATATTTTCGAGACAAATGGCAAATACCGGTGGCCCTAGTCAGAGCAAGAGAAGACTCCTTATGGTAGCGGCCCAGTCGATGATGTTATATGGATCGGAGATTAAGGCTTTACAACTATATTTTAAGTGAAAAAATGATTTCTTGGTTATATAAAAATTAAAATATGATTCTTTATATCTTTATTAGTCAGAAAAGTAGGCGTGTTAATATAAAATATATACCTGGGACACCGAACAATCACTCGACCCTTTAACCAATTTATACATTTATTTTTATATACTTTAAAAATTTTACAATTTTTTAATTATTTATTATAATTGTTAAATGGGATTTCTAAAAATGACCCATTAAAAATTTGTTTCCTAAAATATTTCAAATTAATTAAAATAAATTGTATAAATGTTCATTTATAAAATCTATATATCTGTGTGTCTGTTTTTCGATTTTTTAAATTTTGATTTTGGATTCGATTAGAGCTTAAAATGTGTAAATATAAAGTGGTCTTGGTTTTTTAAAATTCGTTTGGGAACATGGTCAAATCGGCAGTCAAAGTTGAAAATTCCCCATATATTATAACTACTGTAATTAGTATTATTATAATGTAAAATTATAAAGAAAAAATGTTTAGACATTATTATAGACATTTTCATTCTGTAAATTAAATAATTTTATTTCATTTAAATAAATATCTATTTTTAAATATTTTTTTCTCTCTACATTATTTATCTAATTCTCACAATATATTAAGATCATACCGGGACCCCGAGCCTTAGATAATAAAAATAACATTTTTTTACCATCTTTCGAAGACATTTATTTGTTTTGTTGTTGTTTTTTTTTTGAGAGAGAGATTAATAAATATATATATATATTATTAAAAATAAATATTTTTAATTTTATTTCGAAATTAAATAATAAATTTTAAAATATTTGAACACTCCCCACCAATATATTTTTCCTCTCCCATTCTAGCCATGTGCCCTGCCGATCCCAGCATTCTCTATTTTATGACCCATATCTAGAGATGCATAGAGCTCCTGCAATTCCTTGTTAAGCAGACTCCGCTATTCTCCGGTGTCCTCATCTTTCTTTGGCCCATAAATGCTGGGAAGAATCCTATTCTCAAATACTCTGAATCTACTCTCATCTCTCAGGGTTATAGACCATGCCTCCCACCCATATAATACAATTAATAATTTAATAATTTTGATCCCCTTTGATAATAATTTCCCGATTGCAACCTTGATTTAAATTCTTTGCAAATATTATTCTCTCTGATACTAATTATCAAATTAATTAATTTCAAACCCCATCACTTTTCCTGCCTCGATTAATTTTTTTATGCTACTTTAAATGTTATTAATTTATTTAAAAAAAAAACAAAGTAAACAAAATAAAAATAAAATATTAAGAAATTAGCATAACACTAAACTACTATAAAAAATAATATTAAAAAATATATATTAAAATCTTGCGTGAAAATCCAATTATGAGATCAAATTTTCTTAATTAAAATGATTTACTCACATAATCTTAAAAATTAATAGTATTAAATTATAGCCGTAATGTGAATGTTTTCAAAGTTTAAAAGGCCAATAAGATCAATTGAGATATTGTAAATATCAATAGATATATAAAAAGATTTTTATCTGCACATTGCTCAGAATTTAAATTTTTTTGCGTATATTCGCGTTTCATGTCCTCTAGAATCCAAAAGTGACGTTAGAATTTTTCATTTCTGTTCATAGACTATAAATTTTATTAATATCTAATCAATAACCGCAGAAATTAATTTTTAAAAATTTGATATAAACATGTTGTCATATAGCAGCGCAAAGAATACAATAAAAAAGATGTTTTTAATATTTATATTTTTATTTTTCTAATATTTTTCTAATATTAATTATTAATCTTATTCAATTAATCATATAGTTTTTTATATATGTTTATTTATGCAGAAAAAATTAATTGACATAATTATTAATTTAATAAAATAAAATTTAATAATAAAATAAAATAATGTAATAAAATATTAAAATAATAAAAATTAATAAATTTGTAAAAAAAATATATAATACTTAAAAAAAAAAAATGTGCCTTTGCGAGTTTCGAACTGAGGGTGCAAAGTCATAAAGTGGCGCGCTAGCTCGTTTAGCCATGAAACAGTATTGTTTCTAATTCTCCTATTACGAAATATATAGATGTCATATTATCACCACCAGCGCCTCTATGATCTAGCATTGTAACTAAACTATATTTAATTAATTAGCATCCCCTGGACACACCTTGCCAATTAGCGGTTTAATAAAAGAAGTCTGACATGCCCTGAGACCTACTGAATATGCATAAAAAAGTTCATAAGAATCGGTCCAGCCGTTTCGGAGGAGTATCATTTCAAAGTTTTGTGACACGAGAATTTTATATATAAGACAAGATATACATACAAACAATTCTAGCTAGCATAATAAGATAAGATAGAATCGAAATAATTTCACATACATAGATGATATTCACTGAATAAAATTTAAATTTAACCGAAATTTTTGCATTATACGCTAATCGTAAAATAAATATGAGATCATATTATTAGATTCGATTATTATATATAACATACTACTAGATCAAAATAGACACTGACCTCGAATTTTTAAATGGGTAGCAAACTCGCAGCCAGCCGATGGCCGAACTCGATGTCGTATTTCTCATCCGATTCTTTTCAGCTCCCTGGAAACAATTGCTCTCATGAATGGAACACTCGCAATTTAACTAAATAATAAATATGAAAATATAACAATTATTATTATAAATTTACAATACAATCCGGATTAATAGTAATATATATACGAATGAGATTCTTTTTCATCTTTTTCAATATATTAAAATGAAAAAAAAAGTTTAAAAAGTATCTATGTCCGGAATGATTAGAAATTTTTAAAATAAATATAATACAAAAAACTCGAAATTTGAACCAGCTGGGTCTTTAAGTTTTTTTTGAAAAATAAAATAATTTTTTAGCTAAAAACATGTTTCATTCAAAAAGTCACAGACTTATTGACCTGTCTTCGTAAAATTTATTACCGATCTTGTATTGAAATACAATCATCCAAGAGATCTTTCTACAATCAAATTTTATCTATCTTATAGTTTTGCACGAAAGTAACGTTTTTAACATGGTTTGTTCAAAACCAAGATATCAAGAAATTACAACACAAATGTAGTTTTATTTAATTAATTGAAATGATATGAAATAAGTAAATAAAAAAATAGTAAAATTTTTTTTTTAATTATATTATTTTTTCTCTTTCAGGACTTTGTTAAATTTTTTAAAGTTTGTTTAGGATAAATAAGCTCGATTATCTTCACTATCCCGCAATTTGAATTGGATTAAATAACATATATTTTATTTAAATTAAATTTAATTAATTAAAATATAAATTAAAATTAATAAATAATATTTATTAAACCCGCGCGTGTTTGCAAGTCAACGTCTTAAAAAATTAATTCTGGTACTTTCAGCGATTCAATCAAGCTGAAATTCTATATATAGCAGTTTTATACAATTATTAATCATGTGAAAAACTATCAAACATCTATCTCTATTTTTACGGTCACTTTCGAGGAAAAAAAGTCAAAACGTGGTAGGTAATGACCTTCTTCCGGTTGAGCTACATTTCTCGAAAGTTGATAAAAAAACTACGAATTTTGAATAATGGCCGTATACCAAATTTCATTATTCTAGCTCAAACCTTTTTTACGTAAACTTGTCTACATTCACACATACACACACACATTTTTCTCAACCTTAGTGAAAGTGACTCAGGGACCCTCAAAACGTATAAAATCATCAAAATCTCGACATCGAAAATTTTCGTGATCGCAATATTATCTCTAGCGAGATAGTAAAAATAATGAATCATTAATTTTATGGGAAATAAGCGGGAGTGTCCTCCCCTAGACTTTCCCGCATATAAATAGGTATAAAGAGTTGTGAATGAATATTTAGAATGTGTAAACTTGGTATTGATAAAGAGCCAGTTCGTATTAGTTTATTGGTGTCAAATTTGATATTTGGTAACATTTATATATATATATATATATATATATATATATAGAATAAAGTGCTACTTCCGGTTGACTGATATTTTAAATGTAAAAAAAAACAGATATGGATATAATATAAATATTTTTAATTTTATTTTATTTATAATATATAAGGGCTGGCTGTAACGTCATGAAGTGCTGGGTGACGTCATATAATTTTAAATTAAGAAAAAACTAATGAAGATGATTTTTCTCGAGGATAAAACCAATACAAAGTGCATAACACGTGGAGATATGTCCTCACGTGAAATTTGATATGAAAATAACCCTTCACTTCCTCTCTTCGATCGGCAATACTAGCACTTCCGGTTTCCGGATTTGCACCAAAAGTTGAGCAATTCATCCTACTAATGTAGAAAGTAAATATACCAAATTTCATCAAAATCCGTTGAGCCGTTCAGGCTGTACACGTCTATACGGACAGACGGACAGATGGACGGACGGACGGACAGACATCATGCTAAAAATACTTTTTTCTGTTAAGAAAATGCATGATTCGTGGAGATATGTACCTAAAAATATCCATAGGTGAAATTTGGTGTGAAAACAATACCTCCCTTACTATCGTCGGTCGGTAAAAAAGAAACGCTACTTGTATAGGTAAAATGTCACTTCCGGTAGTCAGATCATGATGAAATTTGGTATCTCAATTTTTTTTCATATTTGTAAATCTATATACAAAATATGAAGCAAATATCTCGAAGCAAACTGGTACTTTACTTGAAAGGTAAACGCAACCAGTGTAAGTAAAGTACCACTTCCGGTTAACCGATTTTGACGAAATTTTGATAGAAATCTACAAACTGTGAATAATATCGGTTTACCAAATTTCGAAGTCCTAGCTTGATTAGTTTTTGAGTAAATTTGCTTACAGACATTACATACATACATACATACACACACACAGACATAATTCGAAAAATGGTATTTTCCGACTCAGGGAGGTCTAAAACGTCAAGATCTATCGAAATCTCGAAGTCGAAATTTTTGACGATTCCAATACTTCCCTTATACGAAGTATGCGGGAAAGTAAAAAACTGTAAAGTATTTATACTGTTAAATTACGTATATTATATACAGGACAGATGAAGAAATTGAAATATTACTCACACTAACTAAAAAAGCTAATACCTTATATATTATATATAAGGGTTTTCGATTGCATATTGTTCATAATTTAAAAAATTTTGCATATCTTTAAATTTCACGACGAGGAAAATCCAAAATTGACTTTTTAAGGTCTGTCTAGAAAATTGTAAAGTTAAAAACTCAAAATTTTCTGGCTCGATTTTAATGTCTTATATGAAAATTTAAAATAATAATATATTAGAATAGGATATTTTATACCATATTATATTTTATACACTGGTTGAGTTTATTACAATCACCGATACAAAGAATAATTGGCAGTCGTGGGACTGGCCGACAGAAGTGAAAACTTGTGCGTAAGAAATTTGAAAGTAGACGGAATGCGCACCAGCTTCACGAGAAAAATGAAATTTATATACGTATATATATATATAAAATTCATAATTATTTTTTTCAGCAAACTGATTATTATTACAAAAATATTAAAAATACGATGTGTATGAATATATATATGTAAAATATTACCTCTACCTATTTATTTATGTTATGGACATCTAATTGACCCGTTTATTGTTGATCTATTTATATGTATTTTTGTTTATAAACTTGTAAAATAATTTAAAGAAAATAAACTTGAAAATTAATTATTCTTCTTAGATATAATAAATTCTGTTTGTTATTATTTTACAAATTAATTTTCACCTTCATCAAAATAAATTTTTTTAAGTTCTTCATTTAATTTTATACCAATTTTACGATATCCTTGAATGGGTTTTATAGCCAGCATTGAGCTCTTAATTATAGAGTTTGAAAGTAATATGGGATGATTTTGAACTTTCCTTGATTCTTCTGGTAACCTATACCATAGTTCTTTGTCTTCGGACAACCCAGAAATTTCATATTCATTTTCTTCCTTTTTTACAATATGTACAAAAAAATTTTTTTTTTCCATTTTAAAATTGAAAATCCAGTTACAAAAGGAAATGAAATTAAAATGATATTGACAGATCAATACTCTGGATTTAATTCTGAAGAATTTAAAAACTATTTAAATAAAAAAAATATACAACTTGTATTTACATCAATAGATTGTCCCCAATCTAATGGCCTAAATGAGAGACTAAACCAAACTCTTGTTAATAGAATAAGATGCAAAATAAATAGTGGTGATAATAGAGCATGGTCTAAAATCGCAGAAGATTGTACAAAGGAATACAACAAGACAATTCATAGTTCAACAAAATTTGAACCTGAGTATTTACTTTTGGGTATAAAATCAACAATTTCTCCTATCACTTTTGGGGAAGATAATCTGGAACAGGCCAGGAAAGAAGCTTTTCTAAATTCCGGAAAAAGTTTCTATAAAAATAAAGAAAGGATAGACAAAACTAGAAAAGAAAAAGAATTTAAAATAGGTGAGATGGTATACATCGAGAATGGGAATAAAATAAACCGTAGGAAAACGGATAAAGTAAGGATGGGCCCATTCAAAATAACAAAAAGAATTTCCTCATCCATATACGAGGTCGACTGTGGAAGAAAAAAAAATTTATCAAACTGTTTCCACTGCAGTAAATTGACACCTTTTTCTTCTGAAGAAAAAGCCTAAGGGGGTAAGATGTAAAATATATTTATATTTACCTCTACCTATTGATTTATGTTATGGACATCTAATTGACCCGTTTATTGTTGATCTATTTATATGTATTTTTGTTTATAAACTTGTAAAATAATTTAAAGAAAATAAACTTGAAAATTAATTATTCTTCTTAGATATAATAAATTCTGTTTGTTATTATTTTACATATATATATATATATATATATATATTTAAAAGCATATTCAGCATATCTCGCAAATTTGAATTGGATTAAATAACATATATTAATTTAAATTAAATTAAATTAATTCAATTATAAATTAAAATTAATAAATAATATTTATTAAACCAGCGAAAGTTTGGCTCTTTTTTGATGGCACCACGTCACGTGTTGGCGCGTGAGATTTCCAGTGTTAAAAAATTAATTCTGGTACTTTCACCAATTCAATTTTCGATGTTGAGATTTTGATGTTTTTGATGTTATAAATAATATTTATTAAATTATAATTTAATTAATTTAATTTAATTTAAATTAATAAATATTATTTAATCAAATTCAAATTTGCGAGATAGTCGAGTGGATAGTGGAGTGTTTGGCTCTTTGTTGATGGCACCACGTCACGTGTTGGCGCGTGAGATTTCCAGTGTTAAAAAATTAATTCTGGTACTTTCAGCGATTCTATCAAGCTGAAATTCTATATATAGCAGTTTTATACAATTATTAATCATGTGAAAAATTATCAAACATATATCTTTATTTTTACGGTCACAAACACACACACACATATTCAAAAATTAATTTATTAAAATATATATTAATTAATATATTATATATAGTATATAATTTAATATATGTATATATATATATATATATATATATATTCTGAAATTAATTTTAAATTATATAAATATATTAGAAATTAATTTAATATAATTTAACATATAATAATATATTAAAATATTTTATTTTATATATACATAATTTAGTAATACTGATTATTAATATAAATATAAATAATAATATTTAATATGGCAAATATGTAAAATTTTGTAAAGAATGTATCAGAAGTTTAGTGTCTAACATTCTGGCGTATTGCGCATGCGTATATCTGTCGGGTCGGGTCGTTCTGGAACGGTCGGGTCGTTCTGGAATCTCACGCGAGTTCTATACTTTTTCCCCATCCCGCAAAAGTGCTCAGCGCCGCTAAAGAAGTTTTCACTTCAAAAAAATTCGAACTAAGTTTATTGCGTTTCTCTTTTATTTACTATCCGCTGAATGTCTCGAACTTGGAGACTTCAAGTGATTCGCGCATTAATGAATATCGACAATTCCCCCAAAATGTTGAATATAATAAAAAGGATTGAGCAACCAAACAAGTTAATTAATATATTCATTAATATATACTATATTACTGATCATTTCTTATGTTTTTTTTTATTTTAATATTTAGTTATAATTTTTTGTAATGATAACAATATCCTGTAAAATTCAACCCTATTTCAAAAATTTAGACCTATGTTTCTGTTTTTTATCTAAATTTTACATTATCTTTTTAATAATAAATAAATGAGAAAATTACTTTCTTTTTCAATATTATTCGAATTTTATTATAAATTCCATTAACTTTTGTCTTTAAAAATAATCATTGTATAATTCAGTGATTTTCAAAGTGTGAGCCGCGGCTCCCTGGGGAGCCGCGATGCCGTCCGTCATTAGGGCACCGCGAAATATTCAATTAAATTTTCTAATACTGGAAATTTTGCGCCAACAATCTTGTAATAAGCTTTTTAATTTTTTGCTGTTAAATGGGTAATCGCTTTTAAAAAAGAAAAGTTTTCCAATTTGTCAAGAAAGTAAAAAATTTATATAAAAATCTGATGTATTAAGGGAGCTTCGGATAAAATCCGATTATTTAGGGAGCCACAAACCAGAAAATATTGGCAACCTCTGGTATAATTAATAAAATTTGTAAATATTTTTTAAGAATATCATTTTCTTTATTTTAATTTTAAAAATATTTGAGTAGAATGGAACGATAATTATTCTCATTTCTTTTTTCTTTAATTCCCACCTCTATTTATTTAATTTTGTAATTTATTAATTTATTAAAAATTGCATTAATTTTAATATTTTTAAATTAATAAAACCTATTTAATAAAAAAGAGATGGGAGAGGGTAGGGATTGGAGGGTTGTGACTCAGAACAGGGATACTTGGAGGGGTGTGATTGCTGCGGCCAAGAACTTTTGAGTTTTGTAGAGCCACAGAGATACATAATAATAAATATTAGATTTAATAAAAAAATAATAGTTTTATAGGAATTTTTTAGGAAATTAATTTTTATTTGTTAAATTTTTTTTGCCATTTTCTTCTTTTATACCCTTCCCTCCCCCATCCCTTATATTTTAACTCAAGTGTGCTCTTAGCTAGAATTCTACTGAATTTTATGAATATACATATAGAGAAAAAGATTTTAAATTATGATTATTTTTTATATTATTATAATTTATTAAATTGTATATACTATTATCATATATGTAAATCTAGTATTAAAAAAAAATCTCATTTCATTTATTTTTTTTTATGGTAAAATAATTATTAAATGTAATAATTTCAAATTAAATAAATCATAAATTATATTTTTCATTTAAATATTTTTTTTCATCTTTCCAAATTAATTTAAATAATTAAATTAAAAGTTTATTAAACATAATTTAAATTTCGTATATTTTTTTTGCTTTTAATTTAGCCTTGCCATTATATGAGCGCTCTCTATTTTAGGTCTTATTTATATGTTTAAAAAAATTTTAATTTTAACGGTCATTTATTAGAACATCTTAGATTATCAGATCAGTTACTTTATTTTTTTGATATTATTATACATTAAAAATAATTCCAATTACGTTAATATCTATAATCAGGTAAATTAATTTTAATATATTTATATATTATCTAATTTTCGGATGATTCTATTTGCAAATCCTAATTTGTAATTATTGTAAAATGTTCTTATTCCATTTTACCATGCAATGAATTAATTAAATTATATATATATATATATATATATATATATAATATAATTATGCATTTATTAAAGTATTTAATGTTTAATATATATATTTATAAATATATAAAACATTAAATTTTTTTTTTAATTTTATGATAGTTTATTAAAAAAAAAAGAAAAATTTTTGTTCAATAAATAATACCCTCATGACTGACCTTCATGGATGTTCATTTTATGAGTTAATAAAAAATAAAAAAATATTTTTATAAAAATATATTAAAAATTCGTATAGTAGACACATTGAACACCTCTATTTTGCCCACATAAATATAATTTTTCTTTTTATTTATAATAGTTAACAATATAATTTTAAACCTTTTTTAAGTAATTTGAGATATAACAAAATTTTATTCATTTTTAAGGAAAAATCTTCATTGAAAAATTAAATTAAATTAAATTGAATTGAAAAATAATGATATCTGAATAAGTTTATTTGCAAGAAATGATAAACTTTTATTGGAAACAGAAGAACATGTGTTATATATTTTGTTTATATGACTATTTATATATATATATATATATATGATTAAAATATAGTATAATCAAGTGAATTCATTAATTCGTGTAGTGCTTGGTGTGGTGATTGGTGTTGATCAAAGAAAAAAAATTTAAGTGATACTGGTGTTATTTTTACAATTTTAAATTGATATTATGTCAATTATTTTAATTTTTATTCAACTACTTCACAAACAAGAGAAAGGAACGCTGAGTCTGTCTGGAGTTAAAATTTAACAATCAACTAAATATTCAGGTAAGAAATAAATACATATTTATACTTTTATAGACTTTAATTCTTATTATTTATATATATTTCATTTTATAATTTATATATTTATTTATTCCCCCCCCCCCATATTAAACCAATTAATAAGATTTTTATAAAATGAATTACTTATATATGTCAAGTATAATATATATTTTAATTAGAAATTTTTAAAAAAAATAAAGAATATATATATATATATATATAAGAAACTTTTGAATATATCATTGAATTGAATAAATTGAATCATTATTTTGATTTTTAAGTTAAAAATATTTTATGAATATATATTATTTAAACTTTAAATCATTGATTGAAATATAATTTATAGCATATACATATTAATATATATATTATTACATACTAATTTTTGAAATTTAATTGTAAATTTTTTTAAAATTTTGAAAAATTATTATTAAATATGTAAATTTTTTTATGATATAAAAGTATTAATAAAATAAAACAATACCTCCCTTACTACCGTCGGTCGGTAAAAAGATAATATTTAAAACTATATATCATAAATTTAAATAATATAATTTTTAATAATATTTATTAATTATTAATGATATTATATCGTAATAAATTATAATAATTATATTTTATTTTACACTCACCGAAAACATTCATAAAGATAATTATATTTCTTTTAAAATTATATATATATTGTGGGCTTAATTATATGATATCTTAATACTTGAACTATGTGTGAGAATGCTGGGCAAAAATAATAATAAGACTTATATTCTTTGCGGGACTTAACAGGGCTAACAAAAGACTACATCTGATTGGCTGATACGCACTTCAAAAATACCCCTTCCTCTCAAACTATTAACAATCCTATCAAGAATATAATTGAAATTTTAAAAATAAAACTAGAAATAATTATATATATATATATATATATATATATATATTTATTATCAAACAATTACCTAAATTAATATTTTTTTTTAAATTTTGAAAAATTATTATTAAATATATAAATTTTATTTTTTAAGATATAAAAGTATTAATAAAATAAAAAAAGATAATATTTAAAAATATATATAAATTAAATAATATTGATTAATAATTAATAATAATATTATGTCGTAATAAATTATAATAATTATATTTTACTTTACACTCACCGAAAACATGTATAAAGATATAATTATTATATTTAATATAATTGAACTATGCTTGTGTGAGAATGTGTGAGCATAACCCGGAGGGGCCCAAAAAGGCCAGAATATGCTTATTAGAATTTTTATTTAAAAAAAACATTTGTTTTATTGCGTACAGACCTTATCTTTAAAAAAATTAGCTGGAGTGTCTCCACTCGACTATCTCGCAATTTGAATTGGATTAAATAACATAATATATTATATCTAAATTAAATTTAATTAATTATAAATTATAAATAATAAATAATAAATATTAAACCAGCGCATGTTTGGCTTTTTGTTGATGGCACCACGTCACGTGTTGGCGCGTGAGATTTGCAGTGTTAAAAAATTAATTCTGGTAATTTCAGCGAATCAATCAAGCTGAAATTCTATATATAGCAGTTTTATACAATGTTTAATCATGTGAAAAATTATCAAACATATATCTTTATTTTTACGGTCACTTTAGAGGAAAAAAAATCAAAACGTTGTAGGTAATGACCCTCTTCCGGTTGAGCTACATTTCTCAAAAGTTGATAGAAAACTATGAATTTTGAATAATGTCCATGTACCAAATTTCATCATTCTAGCTCAAACCGTTTTTGCGTAATCTTGCCTACATACATACACACACACACACACACACATACACACACACACACAGACATTTTTCTCAACCTTAGTGAAAATGATTCAGGAACCTTCAAAACGTATAAAAACATCAAAATCTCAACATCGAAAATTTTCGTGATCGCAATACTATCTCTGGCGAGATAGTAAAAAGTGTGTGCAGTTTTAAATAGCACCCAATAAATAAAATAAAAGCTGACAGGGCTCATGTTTTGTCTCATGAATATTGAAAATATTAGAAATATGTCGACTTTCAAAGTGAAGGGTCTTTTTGCTGTTAAATTGTTAAGAAAAATCGCAGAGATTTACAAAAAATATGGACAGGACCAATTTAAAGATTCCTTATTTTGTGTTTATTTATTAAGTGATATGCCTAATAAACTTTAAAAAGTGAAAGAACAGGAACTATAACCATGATAAGTTTTTTCCTCAATTTTTTTTATTGAGGGGGGCCCAATTTGAAGGTCTTGCCCAGGACCCACAAAATACACGTTACGGCCCATATATATATATATATATATATATAATATTATAAATATAATAAATAAAAATTCATCAATTTATTTTTAATATTTAAATATAAAATTAAGAAATATATTAATATACATAACTTATAAATCAATGAATAATAGAATTATCAATGAATTTATTTTTTTATTATTGTTAACAAATAGAGGAATTATAATTGTATATTATTTGTTTTATTAAATTCCCAAAGTACAGATGATTGAAACATTCAGTATATGTTATATATATAGTTATATAAAATGACTTAATTATATAGAAGAACAAAAACTAATTAAATAAACACTCATGAATATTTCAACACATACCTTTACCTAAATTTAATTTTGTATTATTGATTTTTGTATGCTATACGTATAGGTATATGTCATTTTAAGAAATGTTAATAGTAAAAAAAATATATCTATATTCATCGGCTTTATTAAAGTATTTAAAGTAAATTAAATTCAGATAAATAAAAATATAATATTATTACTTACTTTTTTGATGAATATGTCTTTTTTAATTATTAAAAATTTAAAATATTAAAATTTTATATAAATTTTGATGATCCATCTTGGGTAGTGAGGAAGAAAGAGAAAGAGAAAGATATGAAAGATATGAAAAAATATCATATAAAAATTCCTTAATTTTGATTGGTCATTGATTTATAATGTCTTATTTGAAAAAAATTATATAATAAAATTATGAATTAATTGATTAAATGTATGGAAAAATAATTTTAAATTAATTTTATATATAAAAACTTATAATAAATATTTATATTAAGTTAAATATTATATTTTCTATAGATTAATTTTTTTTTAATTTTTTCCTCTTGTAAAGAAATTTTAATAAAAATTTAATATATTAAAAATAAAATTAATTTCATAAAAAATTTAATAAAAAATAATTATAAAATATTTTAAATTTTTTTTATATTTATAATGTTTATGGGACGGGATAATTTTTTTTAGAAAAAAAAATTGATTTATGAAGGTATTCATTTTTATTAGAAAAAAAATAAGAAAAAACATTTTTATTATTTTAAAAGTATATTTATTTTATTTGTTGTTTATTATTACATTATATTAATATAATATATATATATATTATTATATAAAATGTCAATATGTTTACTTTTTATATGTAACAAACAAAAAAATAATTATAATATTTCTTTGCAATTAATTATCCATCTCATCCAGTGAATATAAATATAATATCAAGTCGCCATTATTTATTATATTTTTATAATTTTTTATTTCTTAAATATTTGATAGAAATTAAATTAATGATATTTTCCCTCACAATGAATTCCAAAAGAAAATATTTTAATTTAATTTATTCAATGGTGAAAAATAAGTTTGAGTATATTTATATTATGAATTAAAAGCTTTTAAGTATATTAAATTACTGAATTGAAAAAAACAAAACAATTTTATATTATATTTTTATTTCTTTTAAGCTTTGTAGTAAAATAATAAAAACTATAAATATGTAAACATGAAATAATATAATGAACATCTTCAATAATAAGTTTTATAAAGGAATATAATAATATATGATGATTCTGACTTAAATAATAATTTAATAATATAGTAATAAAGGCTTAATTTGAGTGAAAATCCTTTTAACAACTGACTTGATTAGTATCAAAAACATTTCTAGAGCTTATCTTCAGGTGAAATTTAGGAATAACTTTTTATCTCTATCCTAATGACATGCCAAAGAAGTGGTATGGGGGATTTGTTGTTAAACATTTTAAAGTAATTATTGAAATCTATATCATTTCTTATTATAAAAAATATATTTTTAATTTATAATAAATTAGTAAATAAATTCTTACTTAATACTAAATAATAATTTTAAATATTGTACATTTACTAATGTTATATTATTTTTAAATTTTTTTCTAGATTATTTATCATATTTTAAAGGGTATAACTTTTTTAAAAACCTACAACTGAAAAAATCACATACTCAATCAAATGGAACTAATTTAAATGATTTCTTATTGTTTATTCAAAATATACAAAAACAAAATTATAAAAAATCTAAAACAAATTACAATAAAATATATTATAAAATAAAGAAGAATTATATTAAGAAAATACCAACATATTTTACATTGATTAATTATTATTAATTACAAAGAATAAAAATATAAAAAAATTAATTTAGAATAATATTCAATGATAAGTAAATACTATATTATTATATTTAGATTAATTGTATTACAATATAATTAGAAGTTAAATTTTAAGAAAGTTTAGTTTGTAAGTATGATAAAAAAATGAAATAAATAATAATTTTTTAATTTATTATTAATCATCATGTATCATTGTAGATCTTTTAAAATACATACAATAGATTTTATAATTTTAATGATAATGAATTGACAAAAATATTTTAAACAGTTTATTTAATTTTATCAAATAAAAAACTAAATATAACAATAACAACTTTAATTTAATAATATATTTTCTTTTCTTTTCATAAGACTCCACCCATTTTACTTTGCTTCAACTGAGAACTCCACCCATAAAGGTGTGACAACATAAAAACATTCAAAAAAAATGAAACTTTGTCCAATCAGTGATCATATCATTCTTATTGTATTACACAAAGTCAAAAGAAAAATACTTAAATGAAATAAAAAAATGAAAATATTTTTCAAGTATATACATTTCTATTTTATATGATTTTAATAATAGTTGAGTATGAATTTTTTTTAATAATTTTTAGCAATTTGAAAAAACAAATATTTATTTATAATTTAATTTAATTTTAATAAAATCCACTTAGAAAACAGTCTATAAATCGAATTAAAAATTATTAATTTATAAAAAAAGGCTATTAATATATATTAAATAGATTATACAATTATAAATATATCTAATTATATATTAGATATTTAAGAATATTTAAGCAATTTATTATAAACAAAATTTCTTTTAATTTTTGTATAATTATTTAATAAATTATAATGTTGATAATATCATAATATATATCATGATAAACAAATTTTATATTCTAATGTACATTTCTGTATTACTTCATTATTACATCAATTATTTGTATAAATTCTTATTCAAAACATTACAAAATTATTAATATTTTATGTCTATTTGATAAAACTATATACAATGAATTATAGTATATATTTCTTCTCAATAATTAAAGATTATGAAATTATAAGAAACATGACAGTGGCGCAACCAGGGGGGGTTTTGGGGGTTTTAACCCCTCCCCCCCCCAGGAGAGAAAAAAATTAAAATTGCTGTATATTATGTACTATATTACAAATAGAAAAGAAAAAATATAATCCTTCTTTTTATTTGAAAAAAAAATTCTTAAAATATAACTTAGTGTATAATAAATAAGTTTATTTTATATTAAAAAAATTTTAACAAAAATAAAAATTTCTTATTTTTTCTTAAAGAATTTAATATAAGAAATAAAATTATTTTATTATTTCTCCTAAATCAAAAAACAAGACTTAATATAAGGTTACTAGTTAATTGTGAAATTTGACTATTATTTAAATATAAATTAAATAAAATAAATAAAATTATTACTCAAATTTTAAATATTTTTTTTTATTAATACATGTAGAAATTGATACCGAGGTCAAGGGATGTTGGCGACAGGGATGTTTCGAGCTCCTCACTCTACTTCCTTGTCCCTGGTTGTAAAATATAACTGAGGGGTAGCGGAAACGCCGGCCCTCACCCCCACAGGGCCTTTGGTGACGTCCAGGAGAAAGTCTCCCAACACAATATCGTATATTTAGTTTCCGGCTGTAGGTTGATTGGCAACATTTTTTTGGAAGGGCTAGTCAAACCTGGTTGCGCCACTGAAACATGAGAATACTTTTCATCATAATAAAACAGTAATTATGAAAAAATCAGGAAAACTAAACATTGATATTATATATGGTCCCACATAAAATGGTCAAATTTGAAACCAATTTTCTAAACAGGCCGGAAATACTTTTGGCAATTAATATGAATTTAATAATTATCCATTATATTATATTATATTATATTATCTAGTTATATAATTATTCTTATTACATTTAATTAGTATATTCCCGATTTATTTTTGATTTTAACAGTTATTAATTTGTTTTTTTTTATCGCGTTTTTTCTCGTTATTTCTTTATGGCGTTTCTTTATTACTTTGTTTTTTTAATAGTTTTTCGAAATCATCCTATCTTTATCTATCTCTCTCTTTGGCGGAACTTGAAAGTTCTTGGCCCCAGCAACCACACCTCTCCAAGTATCCCTATTCTGAACCACAACCCTCCAATCCCTACCCTCTCCCATCTCTCTCACGTCCATTCGTACATTATCCACCAACCGCGTCATTAGTCTTCCAAACGGACGTTTCTCACTCGGTCTCCCCACCAATATATTTTTCGCCATTCTTTGTTCTCCCATTCTAGCCAAGTGCAGGCTTCTCGATTTTATAATTCTAACTAAATCTGGAAATGCTTTGAGGTCATGCAATTCCTCGTTATGCAGTCTCCGCAATTTCCCGGTAACTTCATCTTCCTTTGGACCATAATCCTATTTTTATATCTAAATATTTTTTTATATTTTTATATTCTTTATTTTTTCTACACTTTCATTTTCTCTATCTCTCTATATATATTTTCACTATAATTTATTGAATAAAATCTTGTATGAATATTAAATGAATTATCTTTGTTAAAATATTGAATATAAATTGTTCTATATTTAGCGATATATTATGTATACCATTAATTAAATTATTAAATAATAAACTAACATTATATTTAATATATATATATATATTATTCTTTTCTCTTTTTATCTTTTATTATAATTAGATGTAATACTAAAATTCTCTTCATTACAGATGTACATCCTATTGGGAGTTGGATCAATTTATAATTTTTTTCTTATAAACTGCCATTGAATATTCACAATAACCCAGACGCAGAGTGTAATATAAAATTATAAACTGTACTATATTTTCATATTTATAATATATATTATAAACTGTACTATATTTTCATATTTATAATATATATATAAATATATATATTTACTTCTATATTGAAAATCATGATTAAAATATTCGTTCATTTAAGTTTATTAATAAAAAAATATCAATATAATTTATTAATTAATATTAAAATAATACCGGAAAAATTTTGAGTACAAGTAAGTACAATTATCAAGTTTTTATCTATATAATTCAGAAGATGATGATTATAACAAATGAAAATATATTTGAAAAATCAAATAATTACAGGTAATATTTCTTTTTTGGAATCGATATTGTTAAGATATTTTTAATTGTTTTTTTTTGTTTCAATTAAAAAAACTAATTTTTGATATCATCAAATTAAAATATTTTTTTTTATTGTCTCAATAAAACTTGAACAACGCATATATAGCATCTAAACTATTGACTTTCCTTAAACTAGAAAAATTCATTTATAAAATCAACAAATATTATTAATTGTGAAAAATTCAACGTTTATGGATAATCAGTTTTACCTACTCAAGTTTTAAAAAAAAATAAAGGTAATAAAATATGTATTTATACTTCTATTAGAAATTTAAATTTATTTAATTATTATCAACTATCCTCTATTTTTTATTTTTTATTTTTTTTGTCCTTGTTGTCAAATTATCACTTTAAACATACTTTAATCTCAAAAGCTTTAAAATAACTGTATTAGGATTTATGAAAAATATTCAACAATTCTAGTGTGGGTATCAAGAAACAAGTATAATCATTTGTATTTAGAGATTTTAAATAGGGGAAACTTGAAACAGAGATATATTAATCCGAATGTTTTTTTAGTTTCGTATTGCCAAAATATTGATATTATTTTTCTTATGTGTGAAATACATCACAATAATTTAATTTTAATTTTTTAAAATATAAAGGAGAACAAATCAGTTATATTTACTTTGATTTTTCGACCCTCTTCCAAACAAAAACTATACATGACGATTCTGATCTTTATATTATTTTTTATTGACTAATTTGTAAATTTATTAAATATAAAAAAAATCATTGTGAATATAGATAGAAATATAAGTAATATAAAGTAATTATAAATAATATAAGTATTAATATTATAGGAAAACATCTCATAAATAAATAAATTTTTATTTTACTTGATTTTATTGTTTAAAGAAAATATATAAATCTCTCTCTAGTTTTTAGACCAATCTGATTATTCAATATTAGTAAAATATTAATAATATTTTTTTAATAAATTTAGCTATACCTAGTCCACCTGGAGCTCCTGAACCTGTCGATTGGAGCCAAAATCATGCTGATCTAATATGGAAAGAACCTGTTTCTGATGGAGGATCTCCTATCACTGGTTATATTATTGAAAAGAAAGACAAATATAGGTATGTTTTTGAATACAATTGACTATCGGTGAATAGTAAAAAATTATATATTACTCTATAAACATTTATTTGATTTTATGCTTATACAATATATATATATATATATATTTGTTTTGAAATATATTTTAGAAATATTCTAAGGTTATATACTCGAAATTCTATTATTATGAATAACCTTTTTAGAATTTGTATTTGGTATATATATCAATAAACATATATAATATATTTTATCAAAATAAATTAAAATTAATATCTTCTTCTATTTAGCATCGATGTTATTTTGTACCTAATGTCTTAATTGCACATTAATTCATTGTATATTTTGTGAAAAATATTGTATTCTGTTCGGGTGGGTGGGGACCGAATAAATATAACCAGTAAGGGGGCAAATATTTTTCTGATTTTTAGACAAATAATTATTCTAATTTTGATTTATCCATTATACAATAATTTGCATTGTGGGATCAATCTATTTTAAATTTATTCCTTATTTTATAATATTCAATAAGAAAATATTTAATTTATAAACAATGCGTAAAAATTTATATATATATATATCGAAAATTTATATATTTTAATTAATAATAAATAAATATATAATATTTTTAATTAATATGATTCATTTACAGTACTATGTGGGAGAAGGCTTTAGAAACATCAGTATGCACACCTCAAGGAATTGTTCATGGCCTTATTGAAGGCAATGAATATCAATTTCGGGTTATTGCTATTAATAAAGCAGGTCAAAGTGAACCTGGTGAGCCAAGCAAAACATTTGTTGCGAAACCACGTTATTGTAAGTATATATTGTATGTGTATATCTAATGATATAATTTAAAAATATTTTTATATTCCTTGACTAATTTTATGTTCATTAAATTTTTAGTGGCTCCAAGAATTGATCGTCGTAATCTACGTAATGTTACTTTATCAGCTGGCTCTACACTCAAATTGGATGCAGCCATCATTGGAGAACCAGCTCCTACTGTTGAATGGCGTTACGCTAATATGCCATTGAGAGCCTCACGAAATGTTCAAATTGATAGTCCTGAATATTTCACAAAATTGGTTATTAGGCCTGTCGCTCGAGGAGATTCAGGCGAATATATGGTTATAGCTACAAATACCAGCGGCAAAGATTCAGTTATTATTGAAGTAACTGTTACTGATAAACCGACACCACCTGAAGGACCTCTACAAATTTCTGATGTTCATAAAGATGGATGTAAACTTAAATGGAAACGACCTAAAGATGATGGTGGCACTCCAATTGAATATTATCAAGTTGACAAAATGGATCCCGAAACTGGTTGTTGGGTCCCATGTGGACGATCAAATGAACCAGGTACTATTTCTTTTGTTTCTGATAAAATTTGATTAAATTATCCTATATGACATTTTTCGTAAATTAAATTATTTGATTATTTTAAAATAAATATTCTAATAAATATATCTTTCGTTTTAAATTCCTCTAGATATGGAAGTTACTGGTCTAACACCTGGAAAAGAATATAAATTTCGCGTAGCAGCGGTTAATTCTGAAGGCGAATCGGAACCTCTCGTTGCAGAAGAATCAATTATTGCTAAGAATCTCTTCGGTAACATTAATACATATTTAATTTACATTTTATTATTAAATATAAATTAATTGTTATTGTTTTCATTGTTCTCAATCAGATGAACCTGGAAAACCTGGCGATCTCAAGGCAACTGATTGGGATAAAGATCATGTTGACCTTAAATGGACTCCACCAAAAGACGATGGTGGCTCTCCTATTACCGGATATATTGTTGAGAAAAAAGATAAATTTGGTCAATGGGAGAAAGCTGTTGAAGTTCCTGCTGGTCAAACAACAGCGACTGTTCCTGATCTTATTGAAGGTCAACCTTATGAATTTCGTGTACGAGCAGTTAATAAAGCAGGCCCTGGTGAACCAAGTGACGCTACACCAACTATAATTGCTAAACCAAGAAATCTTGCTCCCAAGATCGACCGAACGAATCTTATTGAAGTTCGTATTAAGGCTGGTCAAAACTTTAACTTTGATGTCAAAGTATCAGGTGAACCAGCACCAACCACGAAATGGCTCTTGGGAGGCCGAGAGATGAAAAACTCAGAACAAGTTAAAATTCAACATCAAGAATATTTTACTAAAATCAACGTTCGTATGGCAACTCGTGCTGAATCAGGAAAATATACCATTACAGCCGAAAACATCAATGGAAAAGATACTGCAGATGTAATGGTAATAGTTTTGGACAAAGCTTCTCCTCCAGGTGGCCCTCTTAAGGTTTCTAATGTTCATGCTGATGGATGTAAATTGAACTGGAATCCTCCATCAGATGACGGAGGACAGCCTATAGAAAAATATGTTGTTGAAAAAATGGATGAGGCCACAGGACGTTGGGTACCAGCTGGAGAAACTGATGGCCCTACTACTTCTTTAGATGTAGATGGTTTACAACCAGGACATAAGTATAAATTTAGAGTGAGAGCAGTAAATAAACAAGGTAAATCTGAGCCCTTACAAACTGGACAAGCAATTGAATCAAAGAATCCCTTCGATGAATCAAGTAAACCGGGTACTCCTGAAATCAAAGATTATGATAAAGATTGGGTGGAATTGCAATGGACTCGTCCTGAAACAGATGGTGGTTCTCCGATTACAGGTTATATCATAGAAAAAAAAGATAAATTTAATCCAAATTGGGAAAAATGTGCTGAGGTTGTAGGAGATCTTACTTCAGGAAAAGTAAATGATTTAATTGAAGGTAACACTTATGAGTTTAGAGTTCGAGCAGTTAATAAAGCTGGACCTGGAGAACCAAGTGACGCAACTAAACCTCATCTTGCTCGTTCTAAAAATCTTCCTCCACGTATTGATCGTAATGCACTTCTGGACATTAAAATTAGAGCTGGACAGAATTTTGAATTTGATGTACCAGTTATTGGCGAACCAGCTCCATCAAAAGAATGGACCCTTAAAGATTCTACTGTAATCAATTCCAATAGAGTAAAAATCGTTAATGAGCCTTATAATACTAAACTTCGAGTTGTGGATGCTAAACGAGGTGACAGCGGAACCTACACTCTAACTGCTAAAAATATTAATGGAAAAGATACTGCAACAGTTAATGTGACAGTGCTTGGTAAGTTTAAAAAAAAATTTTAATTTTAAATAAAAAAAAAATAAGTAAAATGTTAATGTTTTAATAATTTATTTTTATTTAGATGTACCACTACCACCTGAGGGTCCTCTTCGAGCGGATAATGTCACTAAAGCTGGTTGTAATCTTTCATGGCGTCCACCAAAAGATGATGGAGGTTCAGAAATTACTCATTATATTGTCGAGAAAATGGATACAGAAAATATGCGATGGGTACCCGTGGCAGAGTCTAGTAATACAAATCTACGTGTTGAACATCTTATTGAAAATCATGATTATAAATTCAGAGTCAAGGCAGTGAATAAGCAAGGAGAATCACAACCATTGACTGGATTGACTACAATTACAGCCAAAGATCCATTTAATAAACCAGATAAACCAGGAACACCTCAACTTGTGGATTGGGATAAGGATCATGTTGATCTTGAATGGACACCACCCAAAAGAGATGGTGGATCTCCAATTACTGGATATATCATTGAAAAAAAGACAAAATTCGGGTAAGAATAATATTTATAGAAAGATTTTTAAAAAAAATATAATGTGGTATCTTGTGTGTTATTTTTTGAGCTATAAAATTTATTGAATATTTAGTATCAATAATTAAAATTGTTGGATCATAAATTTCCATTATATAATTTTTTTCAAATCGCCATCATAAAACTTTTCTTATCTAAATATATTTCATATTCAATATAGAAAAGAAGAAATAAATTTATTTTTATTTTATAGACCTTGGGAAAAATGTTGTGAGGTTCCTGGAAATGTCACCAAAGGTACGGCACCTAATTTGACTGAGGGTGAAGAGTATGAGTTCCGAGTGATTGCTGTTAATAAGGGTGGTTTAGGAGAACCAAGTGATCCAAGTCAATCTGTCGTTGCCAAAGCACGTTACCGTAAGTTAACATTTTATTTGATTTTTCGAATTTTATTTTATTTAACAAAATTATTAATTAGTTTATTGTATAAATTTACAGAAGCACCATACCTTGATAAGAAAATGTTGCAAGATATGGTTGTTCGTGCTGGTCAAAAGATCAACTACACAATTCCTATCGAGGCTTCTCCACGCCCAACAGCCAAATGGAGCGTTAACGGTAAAAACATCGAAGCAGGAGCTAGAGCGGACATACAAACATTTGCCAACCAAACTGTTTTCGAAATTCTCTTTTCTGTTCGAAGTGATACTGGTCGTTATACTTTAACACTTGAAAACAGTCTAGGACAATGTTCTGCTTCTGCAAATGTTACTGTGTTAGGTAACTAATTGTTAATAAATAATAATTTTGTTATTTTATCTTAAAATAATAAATAATTGTAATTTTAGATAAACCTGGACCACCTCAAGGTCCGCTTTCAATCAGCGGAGTTACTAAAGAAAGTGCAAAACTTGCATGGAAACCACCTTTGGATGACGGTGGAAGTCCAATTTTACATTATATTATTGAGAAAATGGATGTGTCACGCGGTACCTGGTCTGATGCTGGAATGTCAAATGGACTAGCACATGAAGTTACTCGGTTAATCCACAAGAAAGAATATCTGTTCCGAGTTCGTGCAGTGAACAGCATTGGAGAGTCAGAACCTCTTGAAGCTGATAAAAGCATTATTGCCAAAAATCAATATGGTATTTTTTTTTATATTTTAAACAATTTGATTTTTTCAAATAGTAATATGTTAAATACCTAGTATCACAACATTTTTTATATTAATTTTATTATATTTATATTATTGAATATTTATAATATTTATATTATTGTCTTTTATTAAATATGTTGAAATATTTTTGAAAATATTAATATTGATACAAATATAAAAATTGATCACTCTGATCTCATTATATAAGTATAACTTCATGAAAATTTTAGATATAGACAAATATCTCATCTAATAAATTATTATTTTTTAATTTTTTCAATTTAAAATTTTAAATAAAATTAAATTTTATATTGAATCAAAATGTATTAGAACTCTTTTAACAAATAGAAATCAAAGATATTGGATTAACATATATAATTGCTGTGTTAAATCGTGCTAAGATGTGAATTTAATTTACATAAAATTATTTTAAAACTATATTTCAATTAATATAATATTTTAATGTGTATTTGTACTTGTTAGATAATAGGTAATTAAAATGAATAAAAACTCGTTTGTGAATATGAAACTCGTCATTATAATAAAATTATTTTTATATTAAAATTAATATATATTTTCTTTTAATTTTTTCAATGTTTAGATATTTGGAAATTTTTCTATACATTTATATATATATATTTCTCTACACTATATATATAATAAATATATAATAATAAAATTATTATTTTTCTTCATTTATAGGCTTCAGTACCTGATTTAACTGAAGGCCAAGAATATGAATTTCGAGTGATTGCAGTTAATTCTGCAGGTCAAAGTGAACCTAGCGAACCTTCCGATATGGTTACCGCTAAAACCCGATACTGTAAGTTAAATAACATATCGTATTCTATTCGTACTGAATTCAAAAGGTGGTTTTTATGTTCTAAAGTACATTGTTGCATACAACTTTTTTAATTTTCATGTTAATTTAATAATGAGTTGTATATTATAAAAAATATATTCAATGGTTATATAGTTAATTCTTTCAAACTACCTATATTTCAATTTTACTATTTAAATATCATGGTATTTTTACTTTTTCACTTTTCTAAAAGTATAAATTTAATCGATTTGAAAAAGTAATGTGAATAATGATTGAAATTTATGATTTACAGTGGCACCTAAGATCAAGAGTCCATTAAATGATATCCGTGTCAAAGCTGGCCAAATTTTCCATGTGGATGTTGATTTTATTGGCGAGCCAGTTCCAGAAGTGCAATGGACTGTAGGTTCGAAATCATTGACTACTGATGATCGTACGACGGTAACTGCCATTGGCTATCACACAATTGTTCATACAGTCAACGCCCGTCGAAGTGATAGTGGTCTTTATCATTTATTATTACGCAACAGTTCTGGAATTGATGAAGGATCATTCCAGATTATCGTTTTAGGTAAGCGGTATCACTCTTTTATCTCAATCATTTTTAAATAAATAAATAAATAATACCAATGCTAATTGTAATATGGTAAAACTATATATTCGCCTTTAAATAAAAAAAAGATATTTAGATATTAAATGTAGTCTTAACTCCAAAAAATGTAGAATCATAAATATATAAAAAATAAAATACTAATAAATATACAAGTTATATACTAAAATATCTATGCTTGAAATGTTAAAATTTGTATTGTTATATAATTATTGACCTAAATGCATTTAGATATTTCAATATACATTTTTTATGCCTTAGAATAATTGAATTTTTTTTTATTTTATGACATACAGATCGTCCTTCACCTCCAGAAGCACCACTGGAATATGAAGAAATTACATCTTCAGTAACTCTCTCTTGGAAACCACCTAAAGATAATGGTGGAAGTGAAATCACGTAAGTTTTTTTATATATTAATAATAATAATTTAAGTACAATATATTTTTTTAAATTTATATTTAAGTTAAATAAGCGGGAGTGTCCTCCCCTAGACTTTCCCGCATATAAATAGGTATAAAGAGTTTTGAATGAATATTTAGAATGTGTAAACTTGGTATTGATAAAGAGCCAGTTCGTATTAGTTTATTGGTGTCAAATTTGATATTTGGTAACATTTATATATATAGAATAAAGTGCTACTTCCGGTTAACTGATATTTTAAATGTAAAAAAAACATATGGATATAATATAAATATTTTTAGTTTTATTTTATTTATAATATATAAGGGCTGGCTGTGACGTCATGAAGTGCTGGGTGACGTCATATAATTTTAAATTAAGAAAAAACTAATGAAGATTTTTCTCGAGGATAAAAAAATACAAAGTGCATAACACGTGGAGATATGTCCTCACGTGAAATTTGATATGAAAATAACCCTTAACTTCCTCTCTTCGATCGGCAATACTAGCACTTCCGGTTTCCGGATTTGCACCAAAAGTTGATCAATTCATCCTACTGATGTATCAAGTAAATATACCAAATTTCATCAAAATCCGTTGAGCCGTTCAGGCTGTACACATCTATACGGACGGACGGACAGACATCATGCTAAAAATACTTTTTTATGTTAAGAAAATATATGATTCGTGGAGATATGTACCTAAAAATATCCATAGGTGAAATTTGGTGTGAAAACAATACCTCCCTTACTATCGTAGGTCGGTAAAAAAGAAACGCTACTTGTATAGGTAAAATGTCACTTCCGGTAGTCAGATCATGATGAAATTTGGTATCTGAATTTTTTTCATATTTTTAAATCTATATACAAAATATGAAGCAAATATCTCGAAGCAAACTGGTACTTTACTTGAAAGGTAAACGCAACCAGTGTAGGTAAAGTACCACTTCCGGTTAACCGATTTTGACGAAATTTTGATAGAAATCTACAAACTGTGAATAATATCGGTGTACCAAATTTCGAAGTCCTAGATTGATTAGTTTTTGAGTAAATTTGCTTACAGACATTACATACATACATACACACACACACACAGACATAATTCGAAAAATGGTATTTTCCGACTCGGGGAGGTCTAAAACGTCAAGATCTATCGAAATCTCGAAGTCGAAATTTTTGACGATTCCAATACTTCCCTTATACGAAGTATGCGGGAAAGTAAAAAAAGATGGAAATTTGAAACAGTCTTTGAAGTAGTAATTGCGAGTCATGTGAATCTAATTTAGGAATTTAGTTTTGGAATGTTGAAAATTCGTAAATCAAGTAAATGAATAATTTAAAAAAAAATTGAGATTCGAAAAATTCCCTATGATTAAACATTTCATTTTTTCAAATTAGTAAATATAACTTGTTAATATTTTTGCTTTGGGTAGTTTTAATACTCTACATTAATAAAATGAATAGAGTGACAACATGTATTTTAATACTTTAATAAGTCGATTATAAAATTTTACAATTTTAGTATAATTTTAATAAATATTAAGAAAACAATAAGAAATTTATATAAATTATAGCTTTGAGAAAGATAAATTTAGTTTACTACTTAACAATTATTTATATTATTCAATTATATATAATTCTTAGTTTTTCCAATTTCAAGTTTGTAAAAAGTTACAAATAGTTAAGTGACCCATATAAAATAACGTTATTTTTTTAGCGTTTTAAAACTATTGGGATGAACAATAATTAGTCTTTAGTTAATAACTTGGTTTTCAGATTAAAATTACTACGTTGTTTGTTATTTTTATATATGTATTAAATATATTTCATTGTTATTATAAGATGAGAGTTTAATGTTATTTTAATTTTCTTTGAAGTGGATATGTGATTGAAAAACGCGATTTAACCCATGGAGGTGGATGGGTGCCTGCTGTTAATTATGTTAACCCTAAATATAATCATGCAACCGTCCCACGTCTTCTTGAGGGTACGAAATATGAATTGAGAGTATTCGCTGAAAATCTCCAAGGACGATCCGATCCTCTAAATACAGACAAGCCTGTCGTAGCTAAAAATCAATTTGGTAACCTGTTTAAAATTATTATTTATTTAATGGTCAGTAACACCTGCTTATTACATATCTATCTATTGGAGAATAACTATTATATTATTTATATAATATTTAAAATTATGAAAATTATAGTTACCATTTTATTACTTGAATTAAATTATCTTTGTGTAATGCTTTGTGTAATGTTAAATAATTTAACTATTTGAAATGAATAAGAAGTAAATCATTTTGTAATTAAGTGTATTAATAAAGAAGAGAGAAATATTAATCTAAATCACGTTTGATTTGTTATTTTAGATGGTCCTGGCCGTCCTGGTAAACCTGAATGTGTCGATGCAGACAAAGATCATATTAAAATTAAATGGTCTCCTCCAATTAGTAATGGAGGTTCGCCTATTATTGGATATGATGTTGAAAGACGAGATAGGAATACCGGCCGTTGGGTTCGAGTTAATAAAGAACCTACCAGAGTATGTATTTATCTCCTACTTGTATATTAAATTATAAATTTTAAAAAAATATTTATAATAATTATATTAATAAATTACACTTCAAATTATCTTAAAGCATCTGGAATATTATGATGACCATGTTACTGAAGGCCACCAGTACGAATACAGAGTTACTGCCATCAATGCTGCAGGTCCAGGAAAACCCAGTGACACAAGCAACGTATTTACAGCAAAACCAATGAAAGGTTTATATTTCTACAATTTCTATAATATTTATACTTTTAATTATTATAAAACTTAATTTGTAATGTGTTTTTTTAATTTAGAAAAGCCAAAATTATTTTTGGATGGTATTATTGGCCGTAAAATTAAAGTACGAGATGGTGAACCAATTAATATTCAAATTCCACTTGCTGGAGCTCCTATACCGACTGTTGAATGGACAAAAAATACTACCAAATTGCCTATTTCCAATAGAGTGTCTGTAAGTAAAAATCATTTTTTCCCAATTTTAAATGTTATACTTCAAAGTTTTTTTAAAAAAAAAAAGATAAGAATAAAAAGATATTTTATATTTTTTTTTAAACAAAAGTAATAAATATTATTTTTCTATAATTCATATTTCAATATCGCAGGCTGAGACAACAAGTGAACAAACCGCCTTGCGAATTGAAAAATCCACTCGGGGTGATTCTGGAAAATACACAGTCACTGCAAAGAACGATTATGGACATGATTCAGGTGATATTGAAGTTATTGTAGTTGATAAACCTGGAATACCTAAGGGTCCAATTACATATCCAAATACAACACAAGATTCAATTCAACTATCTTGGAATCCACCAAGCGACGATGGAGGTGGAGAAATCACTGGTAAGTATGAAATGTGAATTTAAAAATTATTTGTTATAATTCAATTATATACATATAACTTTTGTAATCTTGATCTAATGTAAACTTTAGGTTACGTGGTTGAAATGTCTGAATTTGGAGTCGATAATTGGAAACAATTACCAGGCTTCTGTCCTAAGCCTAATTTCACAGCGAAAGGACTAACAGAAGGTAAACGGTATGTCTTCCGAGTCCGAGCGGAAAATATCTATGGACTTTCAGAGCCACTTGAAGGTAAACCAGTCGTGGCCAAAAGTCCATTCGATCCTCCTGATGCTCCAAGTCAACCAGAAATCACTGGCTATTCTCCAAATAGCTGCAGTTTGGAATGGAATCCTCCTCAGAATACTGGTGGCCGTCCTATTACTGGTAAAATTATAATTTAAAATTATAAATTAAATATATATATATATATATATATAATATAAATATATACATTCTTTGTTTATTAAAACAATAAATTTTTTTTTTATTTAAAGGCTACTACGTTGAGAAACGAGAACGTGGTGGCGAATGGATACGAGTTACAAACTATCCAACACCTAATACAAATGTAACAGTCCAAGATTTAAGAGAAGGAAATCGATATGAGTTCCGCGTATTGGCTGTAAATGAAGCTGGTCCGGGTAAACCTAGCAAACCAACAGAACCTATTGTTGCACAACAACAACGAAGTAAATCTTATTTTATTTTTTGTAACTATTTATTTAAAAAAGGAAACAACAAGATAATATAACAATCTTTTTAATTTTTAAGTGAGACCCGATGCCCCTGAACCACCAAAACCAGATCGTATTACCAAAGATTCTGTTACACTATCGTGGAGACCACCCCGCAATGATGGAGGTGCTAAACTTAGAGGATATATTATTCAAAAGAAACCGAAGGGCAGCAATGACTGGACCGACGTCAACACTTCTCCTATTCCTGTAACAGTGCATACGGTAATCATTCTTTTATTTAATTTAATTCATTTATAAATTATCCCTTTCTAGTTTTTGTTATTAAATTTGATCTTTATATATATGTACATTTTTTAGGTGCCTAATCTCAAAGAAGGTGAAGAATATCAATTCCGAGTGATTGCTGTGAATGATGTAGGTCATTCAGAGCCAAGCAGACCTTCATCCAACGTTCTGATTGAGGAACAACCCAATAAGCCATGCATGGACTTAGGTGGAGTTCGAGACATTACTGTTAGAGCTGGAGAAGATTTCTCAATTCATGTTCCTTACGTTGCTTTCCCAAAACCAACTCTTACATGGTTTGGAAATGATACTATTGTAGATGATTCAGATCCGAGAATTCATCAACAGGTACTTATAATGTTATTTTTAACAACAAATTATATTTAAAATTTGTTTAATTTTTTTTTATGAATTTATATTAAATTTTAAATGATTTCTATGATTGCATTATTAACTATTAGAGACAGAGAGGAAATTTCATTTTTTAAATTTTCTATTTACAATTTTAAAAGTATTTTTAGTAAAATATTTGTATAAAATATATTATTTGTATATAATTCCAATCAAGAATTTCAACTTCTATTATCTTAAACATCTACAATATTTTATCATTTATTTTTATTGAAACTTACCGTTATTTTTGTGAAAAATATTTTAATAAGACACAGATATTTATATAAATAAAATTGAATTTTCAGTTGGCTGACGATTATGCAAGTATTGTTGTAAAGAATTCCAAACGATCAGATACTGGTCAATATCGTTTGCAATTACGTAATCAATCTGGCTATGATACAGCAACGATTAACGTAAGAGTACTTGACAGACCAAGTCCACCACAAAATCTTCGCGCCGATGAATTTGCTGGCGATGCCCTGACACTTTACTGGAATCCACCTAAAGATAATGGTGGTGCTGATGTTACCAATTATATTGTCGAGAAAAAGGAAGCTAGAACACAAACATGGCAAAAGGTATTGGAGCTTTTACTTTCCAAATTAACTATTAAGAAAGATAAACTTATAAATATTGTGATTCTAATAAACTATCAATAAGTTTTTTATATAAGGTACTAGAAATTCATTCCTGTCATTTTTACGATGATATTTTGATGTGTTTTTATATGTTTGTAGTGTATATACATTGTTTGTTTGATTGAATACAAATTTATGACCAAAGTCAAATTTCTGTTCCTCTGGAAGTGGTTCTAATTTTTCCTATTAAATAATTTAGCAATGTAAATAATAATTTTTTTATTGATTTGTTTATATTTAAAATTAACTAAAATATTTATGCAGAATTGAATTTGAGTATATAATTATTTTTATAGTTTTTTAGAAAATTTAAAACACAATTATTCATACTGCTAAGAACGTTTGTGTGTATGTGATTGCCATAAATAAGGGAGCTTCATCTTCTTGTCATTTCCCTGCATTATTTTTATTAAATTTCAAATTATTGTTATTCCCGAATAGAATTTCTTATACCACTATAATAATATTATTAGATTATTAGATATAATTTAACATGGCATCGCTTTTATAGTTGTCTATAGTTGACTATTTATATTTCAATAAAAACTAATTTTAATTTTAGGTGAGTTCCTATGTGACAACTCCGTTTATACGAATTCGAAATTTGACAATTGGACGCGAATATGATTTACGGGTTTGTGCTGAAAACCAATATGGAACTTCTGATCCTGCAAATGTCACCGACCCAGTGAAAGCTAGACATCCGTTTGATCCTCCTGGTGCACCTGGGGCACCTCGTGGAATTGATACATCAGAAGATTCAATCACCATTGGATGGAGCAAGCCTCGTCACGATGGCGGATCTCCAATCACAGGATATGTTATTGAGAAACGAATGATTGGTGAAGATAAATGGACCAAAGCTACACACGCACATGTACCTGATCTTACATATAAGTAAGTAATATTAATACAATAATTAAATTTATCCATAAAATCTACATACATAAATATATACTTTAATAATTTATATATCGAGCCTTAATTATTGAGATTTATACATTTCTAATCTTATATAATTTTTAAGCCTATTTTAAGTAATTAGAAATTAAAGTAAATTTTAAATTTAAAAAAAATGATAATAAAAGTAGAATTATTCAATAATTATAATTCCTATTTTAGGCATTTTTTAAAGATACCTGTTTATTATTATTTATGTTTTTAGGGTAATCAATCTCATTGAAAATCATGAATATGAATTTCGAGTGGCTGCTGTTAATGCTGCCGGTCAAGGACCATGGAGTTCTGCTTCTGACACTATCGTATGCCGCCCACCAAAATGTAATTCATTTTCTAAATTTTATTATATTATTCTTTTTTTAATAAAATCGTTTATTTAATAAAAAAATAATATTAAATTCTTATTAGGTCTACCAAAAATCACCAGTGATTTAAGTATTAGAGATATGACTGTGCTTGCTGGTGAGCCTTTCGTTATCACAGTTCCATTTACTGCAAATCCACGACCACGACCTACTTGGACGATCAACGGAGAAGAGGTTCTTTCAAGTGATAGAATTCATTTTGAAACTAATGACAATAGCACTGTATTTAATAATAACAAAGCGAAACGTTCCGATACTGGTCTATACACAATTCAATTAGTGAATAGCGAAGGATCTGATGCTGCTTCTTGTAAAGTTCTTGTTGTTGGTTAGTTATTAATTATTTTCCTCTTATTATTTTATAATCTTTAATAATATAAATAATCTCTATTTCTAAATTTTAATGATTATTTATATAGATAAGCCACTACCACCCCAAGGACCCCTCGATGTTTCTGATATCACTCCTGAAACATGCACTCTTGCATGGAAACCTCCATTGGACGACGGAGGTTCACCGATCACAAATTATGTTGTAGAAAAACTTGATCCAGCATCAGGAGTAAGATCAATTATTATTTTTAAATCTATGAAATAATCACTTTTAAAACATTCTCTAATTTTTTTACATGATTCTTTTTCAGCTTTGGGTAAAAGTAAGCAGTTTTGCCCGAGGTTGTCATTATGATGTAATCGGTCTTGATCCTAATCGGAAATACCAATTCCGTGTTCGTGCTGAAAATCAATATGGAGTTAGTGATCCATTAGAAACCGACCAGCCAATCACTGACAAATTTGCTTTTACCGTCCCAGATCCTCCAGGTCAACCTCGCATTGTTGATTGGGACACAGGTACCGTTACACTTTCCTGGGAAAGGCCACGACTTGATGGAGGATCTCGTGTCCAAGGATATAAAATCGAATATCGAGATGTTGCCGAAGCTCAATGGCGCGTTGCAAATGATTATCTTGTTAAAGACACAACCTATTTAGTTCACTCATTGCTTCAAGGACGTGAATACGAATTCAGAGTGAGAGCCAAAAACGCAGCAGGTTTTAGCAAACCTTCTCTACCTTCCTCTCAATTCAAACTTAAAGGCAAATTTACAGTGCCCTCGCCTCCTGGAACTCCGAAAGTTCTTAAAGTTGGTAAGAATTATGTCGATCTCGAGTGGTCTCCTCCTGAATCCGATGGAGGTAGTCGAATTACTGGTTACATAATTGAAAAAAGAGAAGTTGGAGGAGCTCTTTGGGTCAAATGCAATGAATATAACGTAATTGATTGTACTTACACTGCATTAAATTTACTTGAACGGTCCGACTATGAATTCCGTGTTTATGCTGTAAATTCTGCTGGCAAAAGTGAACCAAGCTCGTGTACAACTCCTGTTAAGATTCAAGAAGTGGAAGGAGGAGAAAAACCCGATTGGATTCGTGGTTTATTCAATCATGTAGTTCCAAGAGGCACTGCTTTCACTCTGGAATGCGAGGCTTCCGGTAAACCATCTCCAACACCAAGATGGTTACGAAATGGCAGGGAACTTACCTTTGGAGGTAGATTTACTGCCGAACGCAAAGGAGGTGTTTTCAAATTACATATTTCAGAAGTAATGGAATTAGATGATGGAGATTATACTTGTGAAGCCAGTAATGTAATTGGATCATCAACAACAACCGCAAGAATCAAAGTTGGAGGTAAATAAAAACAGTAATTTATTAACATTATATGATTTAATGTATTATTATAAATAATATTTTTATTTTATTTTTAAAGCACCACCACGCATTGAACGTATACCTGGAGATTTGTATCTCCCTGAAAAAGATAACACCAAAATTAAAATCTATTATTCTGGCGATCAACCTATGGAAGTTACGCTTACCAAAAACGGCCGTAAATTGGAAGAAACTCCTCATCTTAAATACACGGTCTTTGATGAATACTTAATTATTTTCATTCGGGATATTAACAAAGATGATGCAGGCACCTACACTTTAACATGTAAAAACGATAGTGGCTCTGTATCCGCCTCCTTTACCGTCTATATTACAGGTCAGCAATTTTCTTCTATCATAATTAAATATATAATGTAATTTACATCATTAAATTATTGTTTTCTATTAATAATTGTTTTTAACAGGATTACCTGGACCACCACAAGGGCCCCTTGAAGTTTCTGATATTACACGTCATACTTGTACTCTTTCATGGAAACCTCCAACTTATGATGGTGGTTTACCTGTTACTCATTATGTTATTGAAAGACGAGATGTATCCCTTACACACTGGATAATAGTATCAAGTCTTTGTAAAGATACAGTTTTTACAGTACAAGGATTAACTGAAGGACAAGAATATCTAATGCGAGTGATGGCAGTCAATGAAAATGGAATGGGACCTCACTTTGAAGGAACTAATCCAATCAAAGCCAAACCTCCTTTCGGTAAGTTTATTCACTGGTTTAATAAGTTAACACTTGCTACTTCGAGAATCAAAATATATATTGTTTTAGAATTTTACTTATCTGTACACGAATATTTTGACAATATATAAACTCATTTCTAATATTAAACACTTAATTAGGATTTACATAAAGTTCCACGCTGCTCAATCGATACCAATCGCGGTTAAGAAACCCACCCCGAAAATAAATACAAAAATATTAATTCTAGTCAATTCTTGTATTAATCAAAATAATAGAAATTTTAAATTTAATTTCTTAAAAGCTCTCAATTAAATATAATTTAATTTTTATATTATTTATTTATAATATTATAATGTTAAATTATTTAATAATTAATAATTAATTAATAAAATTTTAATCAAATTTATTTAGAAATCTTAAACAAATCAAAATAAATATTATTAGGAGTATAAAAACTTTAGTGTAGATTTTAAAATTTGAATAAAATTTTCAAAAATACATATTTCAATTAAAATAATATTTTTTCTAAATTTTCCCTATCAACTTAACTAATTTTTCTTTCTTCAATTTTCCTCGATGTAAAATTACCCACATTTTAATAAAAACAAAAAAATTAAATCGACCCAACAATGACTGAGCTTAGCAACAAAACCTCATTTCATTTTAGTTGTATCTTAGAAATAGATTATGTTTTCCAAAGTCAGATAACAAGCCACCTTAAATCATTGCATTGTTTATATTTTATTACATTTTGATATTTATTGACATTTGTTGATTAATTACAGTAATTAATAAAAATTTAATTTGTTTAAAAATGAAATTAAAACAGTTCAATTTTTTAATTCAAATATACAATATAATTTTCATAAAAAAATTCTCAAAATTAACAAGATAAAGAAAGAGACAATTTTTGCTCGTCTGATTACATTAGATTTAATTTTAATTAATATTATCAATATTTTATTTCAGATCCACCTTCAGCTCCAGGTGTTCCCAATATTAAAGAAGTTGGGGGTGATTTTGTCCATCTATCATGGGACAAACCTGAAAATGATGGTGGGGCGCGTATCCAAGGTTATTGGGTTGATAAACGTGAAGTGGGAACAGAAGCATGGCAAAGAGTCAATGCAGCAATATGTCCACCAACTCAACTCAATATTTCCAATTTGATTGAGGGAAGAAATTATGAATTTAGAATATTTGCTCAAAATGATGCTGGGCTTAGTCCTGCTTCTGTTGCTTCTACTGGCGTCAAAATCAAAGATCCTAAAGGTTTGTTGATAACTATTTATATTTATTATATTAATGTAAAAACATTCTCAAAATCAGCAAGATAAAGAAAGAGACAATTGAATACTTATTATTTATATAGATTCTATATAATTCTATATTCTTTCAGCTGCCACTCCACCCGAAATTATTAAACCTCTACGAAATGCAAACGCTATTCAGAATCACAATGCTCAATTCCAATGCACCATTAGCGGTAATCCAAAGCCAACTATTACATGGTAATTTAAAAAATTATTTTCTAATTTATATTGAAAATGACAATAAATTAATTATTTTTCTATTCACTTGCAGGTACAAAGGAGCTCGAGAAATTACACATAGCTCCCGATTCCATATGTTTGCCGAGGGTGATGTTTACACACTCATCATCAATGATGTATATGGAGAAGATGCTGATGAATACGTTTGTAGAGCCTCAAATAAGGGAGGAATCAAATCCACCCGTGCCGAATTAATTATTATGAGTATGAATTTAATACATTTCTTATATGCAATCAATTTACATAATATTATTTAATTTTTATTCATTATTCATTTCTAATGTTTTTTTTTATTTCTAATTTTAGCTACACCAAAATTGAATGTTCCACCACGTTTCCGAGATACTGCCTATTTCGATAAAGGTGAAAATGTTATTGTTAAGATTCCATTTACTGGAGTGCCTAAACCACGCATTACTTGGTCCCGTGATGGAGAGACAGTGGAAAGTGGAAGTCATTTTGCTGTGGAAATTAAAGAACGTCATGCTATTTTGACAATCCGTGATGGATCTAAACTTGATAGTGGCCCTTATAGTATTCTTGCAGAAAATGATCTAGGAATGGATTCTGCTATTATTAAAATTCAAATAAGTGGTAAGGAATATATAAACACATTTTTTTATTTATTTCTATTAATGAATATATTAAAAAGTTAAGTTAGTTTTCTAATTTTTTTGTTTATTTTATTTAAATTCATATTTCTTTTTTTAGATCGTCCTGATCCACCGAGATATCCGGTGGTTGATAATATTGGCCAAGACTCACTAGCTCTAAGTTGGCAAGCGCCCCTTTGGGACGGCGGTAGTAATATTACTAATTACATGGTAGAAAAACGTGAACATCCAATGAGTAGTTGGATACGCGTTGCAAATACTCGGTTCACAACAATGGCTGTTACTGGCTTAGCACCCGGACATCAATATGAATTCCGTGTTTATGCAGAGAATATTTACGGCCGTTCTGAACCTAGTGAAGTATCTACACTTGTCACCACAAAAGGAACAGTTAAAAAGATTGCTAAAAAGAAACAATATGAAGGTAAAGTAGGAACTTAAAAAGAGAATTATTTTTTACATTGGTTAAAATAATTTTTTTCAATAATTGTTTCATTTATGTTTTTTTAACTTTAGTTGATGCTACGGGTAAAAAGATTCGCGGAAAAGGAGATGGACCAGTTTCAGATTATGATCAATACGGTATGTTGTTTTTACAAAAAGAATATAGCGATAGATGTACAAGTGATATTTTTTTTATCTTTTTAAAATAATTTCAAATGTTTATCCATAACATTATTTTTTTATCAATTTAACAAATTAATTAATTTTTTTTATTATACATGTGGATGCTGAACTGCGATAAAAGTACAACCCAAATTATTGGATCTTATTGTATTTTTTTACTCAACAATGAATTTTTTGAAAACATCCAATAAGTTTTTAACAAAAGAACAGTAGATAAAAAAAGAAACAAATCAAGAATTTTAATTAAATCCTTTTTAAAATAAAAAAGGCGTATAGAATAATACGAAAATTTTTGAGTAATTATGACATATTTTAAAAGATTCAAAATGAACATTTTAATAGGAAAAAAAAATTGAAGCTTAAAAAATCAACCTTGCTTCAAATTGATGGGGATTTAACCAGATTACATATCATTACGATCCAGTTGGTTAATTAATAAAATTTGATTAAAGCAAACAAACTAGATCGAATTAAATTTAAATCTTAGTTAGTTTTGAAGTTTAAATTTTACCTTTTAAAATAAAAGTTCGAATAAATGGCTATGATTAAATTTATTGATATGATTGATTGATTGATTACATAACTATACCATAAATATTATTAATAGAAGCTTACTATGTGTTTATTTGATTATAATTATTAATTTCTATAAATTATTTAATTTTTTTGTTCCACAACACAGTTTTCGACGTTTATTCTAAATATGTGGCTCAGCCCGTGGAAATTAAGACCTCAAGTGTTTATGATGCATACGATATTTTAGAAGAAATTGGTACAGGAGCTTTTGGTGTTGTCCATCGTTGCCGTGAACGTAAAACAGGAAATGTCTTTGCTGCTAAATTTATTCCAGTATCCCATGCCATGGAAAAAGAATTGATTCGCAAAGAAATAGATATTATGAATCAATTGCATCATTCTAAATTAATTAATCTTCATGATGCTTTTGAAGACGACGATGAAATGGTTCTTATATTTGAATTGTAAGTCTTTTTTTAAGATGAAATATCTAATATGTAAGATATTGTAAAGAATATATTTGTTATTTGTACTTTTGCATGGATTTAAATAATCAGTTATTTAGTGAAAAAGTATGTTCTAATAAAAATGTGTTAATTAAAATTTAAATTAAATTTACAATTTGTTGATAGGATAGGGACTAAAATGATTTTTTTCTTATTTTTTATACTATTACTCTCTCAACAAATATTGTATTTATCAGTGAATATTTATTTGTTACTGTGGAAGAATTAATAAAAAAATATAATATAATTTTCTGAATTTAGGTAAAATGAATTAGTCATTATTATTATTATAAAATATATTTATTATTAAAAAAAATATGAAAATAATTAAAAACTTAAATAAATCTATACAAAAATCATAATCGAAGAATGATACTGATTGGTATGTCCATAATTGTGGTTGTTCTTCCGTTTCCAACATGATGTTAAGTACATATGTGTCTGGTAGTCTCTCCCAACATATATACCATTATAATATATAATATATAATCATAATAATATAACTAATATAACTATAAAATTATATAGTTATTTATATAATCCCTAAACTTTTTAATGATAATTATATTTTTAATAATAATGACGCCAATAATTATATTTTTAATCTATAATTCTAAACATTCAATTTTAATTTAGTTAACATCTCGCAGACCACCTTCTACAGATCCATTCTTCTTCATTGTGTACATTTTTCCTATGATAGTATCTATCAAAATTAACGCGCATTAATCAATTATCCCTTAGAAATTATGTATATAACTCAGCATTATCTAAACGCTATTTCTGCTTCCTAATACCTCCTAAATATGCTAACTATATCAGAGGCTTAGTTTTTGAAGAAATAATATCCTGTGTGTGTTTAAATTCTCTCTCCTTACCAAAATAATGTTCGAGTGTGGATACTAATCTCTTTGTGGATTTACCTCCCTTTGACCTCGTCTAACGCTGATGATGATAATTTGGCGGCGACAATCACTTGCATCAGTTTGGCTGGTCCGGTTTGCAGTTTATCTGGCGGCGAACTCTTCGAGAGGATCACTGCTGAGGGGTATTCCATGTCCGAGGCTGAGGTCATCAACTACATGAGACAGATTTGCGAGGGTGTTAAACACATGCATGAGAAAAATATCATCCATCTTGGTAAATATGATTTTTATTTATATTTTTTTAGGCATTATTCATTTTTAATAAATAAGATATAATTGATTGTGTATTTTAATTTTAAATAGATATCAAACCTGAAAATATTATGTGTCAAACGCGTCAAAGTACCAATGTTAAACTCATCGATTTTGGATTGGCCACTAAATTAGATCCCAATGAAGTGGTTAAAATTTCAACTGGAACTGCTGAATTTGCAGCACCTGAGATCGTTGAAAGAGAGCCGGTCGGATTCTATACCGATATGTGGGCTGTTGGTGTATTAGCTTACGTTTTGTAAGTTTTTAATTTTATATTTAATAATTTACAATCTAGAACAGATAGATTAGTGTCTCTTTTTGAATATACTATATATATACTTTATTTTATTCTTAATTAAGAATATATTAATTTTAATAAAATTTTCACAAATAATATAATATTTCTATTAATTTTACATTGAAAAAATTAACTTATTTATTATTGAACTAGATTTTCAGTCATGGTAATGGAGATTTCTATTTTAAATTAAGATGAAAAAATATTTAAAATTAATAAATTTATACTTACTAACTGATTTTTAATTTCTAATTAAAATAGATATCAAAATTACGAGTACTTTATACCAGAAACTCTTACATTCATGTTTATTTGTCCTAAATTTGTTCATTAATATGAATTGGTTTTGAGTTTATCATAATTATGTTAATGTTTTAATTAATAGCGATCTAACTGATTGATAAACCATTTAATATCTCATTAAAAATAATTTTTATTTTTTTCAGACTCAGTGGTTTATCACCGTTTGCTGGAGATAATGATATTGAAACTCTTAAGAACGTTAAAGCATGTGATTGGGATTTCGACGAAGAAGCCTTTTCAAATGTTTCCGAAGAAGGAAAAGACTTTATCAGAAGACTCTTGGTTAAAAATAAAGAGTAAAGTCCTTTTTATTTTTCATTTATTGATTTTAGAGCGCTTTAACAAGTATAGACATTGGTGTCATATTATCAATTAGTTATAATGAAATGAGTTGATTTAATTTTATATTTTATATAAAAAAATGTTTTATATTTACTTTAAATTATAGAAAACGAATGACTGCACACGAATGTCTTTTACATGCTTGGTTAACTGGAGATCATGCAGATCGCACTAATGAAATTGCCTCATCTCGTTACACCAAATTCCGAGATCGTATTAGAGCGAAATATTCCAACTGGGAATCATTTGTTTTGCCTATTGGTCGTCTCGCCGAATATTCTGCTTTGCGTAAACTTCTTGTTGACAAATATAAAATTCACGATACTTCATTCGGTATGTATTAGTATTTTAATTAAATTTTTTAAAACTAAATACAAAGACAATTAAATTAAATTTTGATACATTTTTATTTATTTTTTAAATAATTAATTTAATATTTTTATTTTAAATAATAAGAAAATTCAATTATTAACTTTTCTAACTGTAAAGTCAATTTTTAAATAGTTCTCAATACTGTTTTTTATTTATGAAAACTTTTCTGAATAAATAAATTTTTGAAATCCTTCTTATTAATATAATAATCTAAATATAATTTTATTACAGATCGTCGGCAAGCAGCACCTCGGTTTGTTATCAAACCACAAAGCGCTTTTGCCTTCGAGGGACAGAGTGCTAAATTCTCTTGCCGTGTGATAGCAATTGCAGCACCCACACTAACATGGTTCTATAAGAATGCTGAATTGAGACAAAGTGTGAAATTTATGAAGCGATATGCGGGTGATGATTATACATTTATAATTAATCGAGTGAAATTAGAGGATAGAGGTGAATATATTATCCGAGCCGAGAATCATTATGGTTATCGGGAGGAAATTGTTTTCCTAAATGTGCAACGTAAGTTATTTCTTTATTTTTTTTTTAATTATTACTTTATTATATTTCTTTTAATTAATAATTATCTATTATAATATATATTGCTTTCTTTTTTATTTACTAGCTCTTCCCAAAGAGGTTCCTGCATACAAACCCGAAGTTCAACCAATTCGCCGGCGGGAACCAATTGGTTATCAAATCTGGCAGGAAGAGAAAGAATCGGCACCCTGTTTCACATTCTTGCTACGTCCTCGTGTCATGCAATCACGTGATACTTGTAAACTTCTCTGTTGTTTAAGCGGCAAACCAGTTCTAACAGTCAAATGGTTTAAAGAACGTCGAGAACTCACGAAATACGAATATACAATGACTCATGCTGATGGTGTAGTTACCATGGAAATTGTAGATTGTAAACCGGAAGACTCCGGCAAATATCGATGTGTTGCAACTAACAAGCATGGAACCGATGAAACCAGCTGTGTAGTTATTGTTGAAGGTAAGATTTAAATTATAACTTTATATACCATTCATTCCGATCCCATATATAATCATATAAATATAAATATTATTATAAAAAGAAAAATAATTCTTCAGGATACTCTATCTTCTCCCTGTCCCTCTTGATTTATATTTTCTCTGCTTAATTCTTTCTTTCAGTATTTTTTTATACCCAAGCTAAATTAATTGTTTTCATCTTAAAAAACATATTCATTGTTCTATAGGCTATGGATCAACAGCTGAGCAGACTGAATTAGCTAATAAATACTTATATTCTGGAGGTAACTCAGCCCTAGTTCTTTCGTGTTCTCCTTGTGTGTTTTTGTTGTTTTTTCATCTCTAGGAAAATCGCTTGCTTCGAATTCCAATATCTCTTTATGTGCCAAATAAAACTGTCGAATAATTAAGCAGTTGTTACGTAGAAATGCTTCGGGACCTTTCTGCCATATTCTCTTTAATTTAGTTTAGAAAGGCATATAGCTTGAATAAAAGTAGCAAGCTATATTAATGCAGTAACCTATCTGTTCAATTCACTAATTTCTATGTGCCTGCTTTGTACTATCACAGATAATATTTTCCATTACATAGAAGTTAAAATTTATACTATTATATCATACATGAATCATCGACAAAATTTCATAAATACTCTTTTAGTCAATGTAATTATTAAGATAAAAATTTGAAAAATATAATTATCATCATTGAGAATTTAATAAATTATCAAAAAAAAAAACAAATATGTTTTTTTAAGTATAAATCATGGACGTTCAGTTTATAATCTAAGTGTGCGGATTTTATGTGTATTCGGATATGGATTTGGGTTAAAATATTGAAAATTAAAATACTTTTTGGCTTTTCTCCATATTTATTTTATAATTTTACATAGTATTTGCAAATTAATCATTATTTCCAGATTATTATTTCATATTCTATTTCTAGTTTTGCTTTTACATTATATTGATCAATATAAATGTAATCTTTTTGCCAACAGATAAATACTGTTGGTTAGTTATAGTCGAAGTTACTGGAAATAAATACTATAAAATTACATTATGGAAGTCACAGGTTTCGTATATTTGACATTAAAGAAATTATTTGGAAAATTAATCATATTTTGTTTTCATAACATTGAAATTTAAAGATTTCAAAGGTACGAGTATGAAGATAAGAGGGGCACAAGGAACTAAAGGGAGTAACTACTCACCTTTGTCATCCTGACTACATCTATGCATATAGTAAAAATTGTAGTTTTTGAAAATTTCCTTTAAATCTTTATCAAAAACATTAAAATGTAAAAAAAAATACAAATTATAAAAATGAAAGAAAAAAAATTAGAGACGGTTTAAGGACTAAAAATATATAACTTGAATATTACTTATGTTATATCTAATGAAAAACTTTCAGAAATTTTACATATTATTGTTAACGCAAAAAAGATTCCAATTGAAAATATGCTTCAGTGCATAAATTAATTCCCTTCTTTGCGTTAACAATGGGGTGGTGTTTTTATTTATTATAATAAATATATAATTCAAATATAAGGTTTTCGTCAAGGTCGCCAGTTAATTTTGTTTTATCAAAAAGGAAAATTAACAAAACCTTTTAATTCAAACGATACTTACCAATGGACCAGTTAGACTCATATAATTTCTTAAATCATAAGAAATACATAAATCGTCTCTGGGTGATCCGAATTTTGCAGACACGAGATTTCTAATTCTTACTTAAATAAAATAAGAAATAAAAATACGGAAAGCTCTCCAACCACAGTCAATTCAACCCACCTAAATCTCCTTAAGGTATAAAGAAAGAATTAACAAATAAAACAATTTTAATCTCGTTTTTCTGATATATTTATAAATAAAGTAATGTATATTCCAAAAGATAAAAAGATATATAAAAAAAAGCAGTATACAACTAGGTTTGAGATGAAAACGACTAAACATATAAAACAAATAATCTTAATCTAAAATTAAAATTAAACAATTTAATAAAAGAATTAACTAATAAAATACATTGGAGATCGCACAATATTTCTCCACTGGACCTCAAATATGTAAATAAATGAAATTATGAAATAAGATCTAATTACACATTAAACAAATTAATTAATATAGCAATTTTAATACAACCTGAGCAGCAAGAATTAAAGAAAGGAGAATTTTAACAAACCAAAAAGAATGGTTTCTGTTCGAATCTGAGAGGTCTTCCAATAAAACCTCACCTTATGGAAGCCAAACACAAAAAGACAGAACACGTGTTCAAAAGAAATGAAATGAACTTAGCAAGACCAAAGACCCAAAAAACGCTAGACTGTACAAACATATTTAAATTTCTTAGCAATACGTGGTTGCCTACTCCGCCACTAGAATTTTTCAAAATATCAAAATAGCGAATTTGCGGGAGATTCAATCTTGCTTAAACAATTATGTTTATGTAAATTTAATGTTTACTTTTAGTAAAATATTATCTGTTTGTACAAATTATTTAAAAATCTATTTTTCAGAAATATAGAAGGTTAATAATATATTATAAGTAAAATTGATGATATTAATAGTAGGAATGTATTATTTCTCTTCCTAGTCGTTCTTAAAAAAGTTTTTTTTTTGTTTAAACAAGTGCCCATTTTAATTCTATATGTTTTATCATGGGTTTGAAATGTACATTTTTAAAATTCGCTGAGTTTTCTGGAAATTCTTTGAAAATTTTTCATCAAGAACTGTGATTTCCATCTTTTTCATTTTGAAAATAAAAAGAAAATACAAAGTCAGCTATAAAATATAATCTGCAAGTTTGGCAAATATCTAAATTTGACTATTTCAAGAGTTATGTTTCAAAATTAGCAGGAATATTTTACTTTACTCTTTTTAAGTTCTCTTCTTATTTCCTATTTACATTTCTTCTAGTATTTCTTTTAGAATTGATATAATATTTGAAATAGAATAACCAATTCTTTTATAATTCTATTCTTTCGCTTGATTACAATTTTCTTTCCATTAATTTAAATAAATGTAAATGCATATTTGATTATAAATATCATGATTAATAATTCATTAGAACATTTAATTCTCTTAAGTTACTCGCACATTAATAACCCAACACCTTCCTCTTGAGGTATCATTTATTATTACACTTGTAAACACTGTTTGTTTCACCATATTTATTTGTGAACTAAGATTAAAGACCATACTTTGAACAGTTCGGGCATACAAATATGACAGATCTATAATTTTTGCCTTCTAAAATCTTTCTATATACGTATGCACCTCATCAAATATGGTTTTTAATGGTTTAAAACAAATCTCATATTATTATCATCATCCCACACCCTATATAATTATTTAAATCACTAATTTCAAGTAATTTATGTCTCTCATCCTGGTATCAAAGCATTATTAGTGAATATTAGAATTCCAATTTTTTATGTTCGTTGGATCCTATTTTATAACTACAGAAAAAGAATTTAATGTTAAAACACTAATTTAATTCCAAATATATTTTTATGTGATATGAAAAATGAACCAGCTCTAAACCTTGATTTTTTTTACAATTAAGACATACATATCATTGTTTTGAATAAATTAAATTTTTATATTTATTTTATATTTAATTATTATTTATGTAGGTAGTTATAGTTATATGCAAAATTTTCTTTAAAATGTATAATGCTATAATATAGTAAAAAAAAAATTTAATAATTTTAATTCGAATTTTTTTTTTAATTTTTGTTTTTACAATATAATTTTTTTGTTCAACTTATTTTTTCTCCTAAACAGGTATTTTTTTTATTTTATTTCTATAATCACATCTCGATCATAAAAGTACAATTTTTCAATATTTTTAATGTTTTATTAGCAATTTTCTCTCAGCCTCGAACTTGACTCGAAGACTCGTTTTCTCTCATTCGACTTATTTTCACTCCCTTCATCAAGAATCGAACTGATAAATTATAATAATATCCAAGACAACGTACGAATCACTTTGAGTTAATCTTGTATTAACATATATATCTAAAATTTGACAGATCGTCGCTACATCGAACAACCGGCCCATCCGACACCACCACCGGTTATAAGTCGTACACAAGTCTCCTCGTCACTGGCTTCAGCTTCAGCCCAAGCAACTGCAAGAACCGTTTCAGCAGCCAGTGCAGCTCTATCCAAGGTAAGAAATACATATACACAACCAATATTCAAATTAAATTCATTGATTTTTTTTCCCCAAGTTTATTATAAATTCATTATTGATTATTATTCTATAAATAATATTTATTTATTAATTTCATTTAAAGACACCTTCTTCGGATGCTCCTTATGAAAAAGAAAAACGCTCTATTAAAAAGTATGGAGGAAAATTAGATACTACTGGAAGTCCATCCCGTTCCCGAAGTGCTACCAAAGAACTCATCCGTAAGTAATCGTTTATATTTATATGATGAGTATTTTTAATTATAATTATTTTTAATTTACTTTTTTGATATTTATTTAAAAAAATAATATATAATTAAATAAAATACTTAAATTTTATGCCCAATAAAGTTTTTTTTTTAATGTTTTTATATATATATGTGTTGCATATACTGTTCAACAGATCCTCACACTCTTTATCTTGATTTTATTTTTCGGAGGCTTTACATTTTTCTTTCAAGTAGTATCCAAATTTTGATCATGTAGACTTGGTGGCCCTTTTCCAATAGACTCCAGCTAGAGAGAAATTCCCTTGCCAAACTTGAAACCGGAGCCACGAAGTTGGGAGTCAAGTGTGTTGCCCCCAGACTACGTGGCGTCCTGGATTGTCACAAATACTTCTTTTGAAAAATATTATTTATTACATTTAGGTAAATTATAATTCTATACATGGGACTAAATAAAATTTAAAAAAATCATTAATTTGATGAGGTCAGAAAACATATTTAAATCATTAATGATGTATTAGAAAAAAACGATATACCAAGGGTTTACATTAAGATTCATAAAATTCTATAATCACTATAAAAATGTTATACATGTAAATAGATGTGTGGTATATCTGAGTAAAAGTAAAACGAAATGATAGTAAAAAAATTAAAAATCAAACATTAAAAGCATTTACAATCTGTTAAAGTATTAATTTTTTTATAGTTCCTCCGGACGATTCATTAATGTGTCCACCTGAATTCATTCGCAAACTTAAGGATTTAACAATAAATGATGGAGAGCCATTGCAATTACAATGTAATGTAACAGGCGATCCAGAACCTCAAATAATATGGACTAAAAACGGCCAAGTAAATTAATTTATTATAATAAAACTGTAAATATTACTTTTCATTTTTTAACACACTATTTATATTTTAGCCTTTAAGTTCATCTGACATCTTAGATCTTAAATATAAAACTGGAATTGCAACTTTGCATATTAATGAAGTATTCCCTGAAGATGAAGGGGAATATTGTTGTGAGGCAAAAAATTCAAAAGGCTCAACGAAAACCAAATGTAAATTGACCGTAAAACGTAAGTTGCAAATAATTTTCTTTCAATTTGATAATTATTCAACTGAATATAGAAATAATAATATATTGACTTTCTATTGGAAAAGCGATGGATGTTAGTGGATCAGCAAAATCAAAAGGAAAAGATAAACCACCACGAATTGTGAGTCATTTGAATTCAGCATACGTCAAAGATGGCGACCCAGTATCTCTTCAATGTCGCATTATTGGTAAATTAAAATTATTTCATTATTATTGTGTGCACTAGGATATTATACTATAGAATTAAATAATAATTTAGAAGATTAATTCTTAATTACATTAATTTTATATATTATTATTATTATAAATAATTTAATAATAATTTTTTTTTATTTTCTGTTTTAGGTGCTAAGAAATTTGATGTTATCTGGTTACATAATAATAAAGAAATTAAACCTAGTAAAGATTTTGAATATACAAATGAAGCTAACATTTATAAACTCAATATTGCTGAAATCTTCCCGGAAGATTCTGGCACCTATACTTGTGAAGCGTTTAACGACGCCGGTGAATCCTTTAGTAGTTGCACGCTGGTTGTACTCGGTGAGCTTATTATCAAAAATATCTTTCAATTAATAAATATAACTACTAAGGTTTAAAACTCTCAAGAGAGTATCGTGTCTGACCTAAATAAGCAACAAATTTTTTTAAACGATTTAATTAATAAATTTAATTTATAACAATATACAATTTGTTTTAGCTTAACCTAGATGTCATTGCTTTTAATAAATTTAATTTAATTTGAATTAAGTTCCACTTTTTCTCAAATATTATATAATAGTTTTATTACAATTAAATATTAATTAAATATTCAGTCATAGAAGATTTTCATTGAACTTATTTATTCGACGTAATCAACTCATTTGAGGAACATCCACTCTCATTGTCGATTCCTGTACAGTATCATTACTTTCGGACTGTTTTTGATGAACGCCCAGTGGAAGACGCCTATCTACAAAGATTTCATCCATAATCTAGAAAAAATGTCATACATTGTAATAATTAGAAAAAATTTAGTTTAATAAAAAAGTTAATTATTAGTAATTATATAGTAAATTTAATTATATATAAAAATTAAACCGGTTATATACTTGCGTGCAGCTAAATCGACCAGATTTGTTGTTATAAGCTTTTATTGAATTATATGTTTTTTTGAAGATCATAATTTAGAAGAGAATACAGAATATATCCTTTTATTAATTTCTATTTGCTATCTCAAATCAATTCTAGATTTTTCTAAGGGCGGTATAACAGCTTCTACCTTTTTTTAAGCCACGCCCTCTCCTTTACCTTTGAGATTGGTTCATCCCTTTTCATGAATTGGTTCCAGTTTTGTTAGTGGCCAACTGTTTTGGATTTGTTTTGAAAAAAAAAAACAATATATTCATGGTCAGGTTTAAATATTAAAATTATAAAATAATTATAGAAATTGAAAATTATATAAGTAACATCTTTATTTATATTATGAAATATTAATTACAACTATTAGTAAAAGTTACAGTACAAATAAATTAATAGAAAACATTTTGTTCATTTTAATAATTCTTTGAAGGATATTGATTTTACTATTAGATTATATTAGATTATATTATATTAGATTATATTAGATATAAATTAAATCCTCGATAAATATTTTGTATTTTGGATAAATATAGACGCGGTGGGCGGCCAATGTAGGAAGGGACGTGGGAGAAAATATAAATTGGATGGCTGTATCACAGATTAAGGGCTTGCTGCTGCCAAGAACTTTCGAGGCTTTATTTATTTGTTATATTTATTTTAATAAGTACTGGTTTTTTTCACCCCCCCCCATTTCAACTTCTATTTATATTATATATTTTTTAATTTTGTTTTGTTTATCTAAATTAAATTCATTCAAATTTTTTAAAAAAAATCTATTGTATATCTATTAGGTACTATTCTAAGTATATATATATATAGGTATCTAATACTTTTAAAAAACGAAGAATCAATTCTAAACAAATTATATTAATTTATTTACTTTTTTAAAAAAAAGTTAAATGGTCATCCTAAATTATAATTTTATATAGAGATTTTTATTAATTTAATCTCTTATATTATAAATTTTATTTATTTATTTTAAATTATTTGAATTTTCCATTTGCTCCACTAGCGACTCTAGTGATTTATTTTGTCAATATTGATATACACAAAAAATTAATATATTTTATTTATTTTTATAAAATTATTCTTATTATTTTTATATACACCATATATTTAATTAATATAAATAAACAATTATTATAAATTGGAATTTTAAATTAATAGTAAAACACTTTAAATGCTAGATGTTTTTTTATTATTTTGGATATCATGTATCGATGTATCATTATATATTATCTTTATCTTTATCTTTATCTATATATATAAAAAAAGGTTTTTGTCTGCACATTGCTCAGAATTTAAAAATTTTTGCATATCTTCGCGTTTCATGACCTCTAGAATCCAAAAGTGACTTTAGAATTTTTCATGTCTGTCTGTCGGTCTGTCTGTCTGTCCGGAAAATTACTATTTTATAGACTCAGAATTGGCTGAACCGATTTCTATGAAATTACATCACAATATTCTTATATATCCCTAGAGTAACATAGGCTATAAATTTTATTAATATTTAATCAATAACCGCAGAAATTAATTTTTTAAAGTTTATATAATTCTCCGTGTTGTTCATTCAAGAGCGTCTATCGGCTCACTATCCCTATCCCTAGCTGAAGCATTTTAAACAATGAATTATCATAGCGATTCCCAATCAAAGAATTATTATAATATTTCACTTTTTATTTTTAATTCTAATATTCAAATATCAATTCAATTAGATAATTTATTCTAAAAGTTCCCATTTTAATTAATTTAATAAAATATTTAGATCATATTTATATTAACTTAATTTTTATTTATTCTTTCTAATATTTGAATATTTCTTCTTTTCTATTTGAAAGTGAAAGGTTAAAAAATCTCGCTAAGAACATTCAATATTTCTATACACAAATTATTCAGAGTATTGGCAAAGCGTATCACTCACAATCAGTTTAATTTGAAATTTATATAAATTAACAAAGTGAAAATTTTTATTTGTTTAAATTTTATTACAATGAATCAAAAAAAATTAAATATTTAGATCACATGATTAAGCGAAGCAAGAAACTTGAGGGAAATAACTGTTGGACAGAGGTCGGACATGACAGAAACTGTAAGCGAAATCTTCATATTGCGATTAATAATTTTCAAATCCCCTACTAGCACCAAAGAATTAGATAAGTTTCTTTTAAGGGAGGAAAATAACTATGATCTAAAAAAATTAATAAATGAACTTAATAATAAAAAAAAACAAATAAATCAATTAATTTAAATTAATACTATTAATGAATGTATATATTGTTAATTTATCTGTAGTTTTATACCGTTAATTTTTATAAATTGTCTCAAGTCTCTATTTTTGCATTTTCTCAAGTTTCATTATAATTAAAATTAGCTGGAGTGTCTCCACTCGACTATCTCGCAATTTGAATTGGATTAAATAACATAATATATTATATTTAAATTAAATTTAATTAATTATAAATTATAAATAATAAATATTAAACCAGCGCATGTTTGGTTTTTTATTGATGGCACCATGGCACGTGTTGGCGCGTGAGATTTGCAGTGTTAAAAAATTAATTCTGGTACTTTCAGCGATTCAATCAAGATGAAATTCTATATATAGCAGTTTTATACAATTATTAATCATGTGAAAAATTATCAAACATATATCTTTATTTTTACGGTCACTTTAGAGGAAAAAAAATCAAAACGTTGTAGGTAATGACCCTCTTCCGGTTGAGCTACATTTCTCAAAAGTTGATAGAAAACTATGAATTTTGAATAATGCTCATGTACCAAATTGCATCATTCTAGCTCAAACCGTTTTTGTGTAATCTTGTCTACATACATACACACACACATACTGACATTTTTCTCAACCTTAGTGAAAATGATTCAGGAACCTTCAAAACGTATAAAAACATCAAAATCTCAACATCGAAAATTTTCGTGATCGCAATACTATCTCTGGCGAGATAGTAAATATTCAATAATAATCTAACAATGAAAATAAAATATCAAAATGTAATGATCAAGATATATTATAGTATTATAACATAGAAAATACTTAAGAACCATAGGCGGAGGAAATATTAGGAGATATCATTGCGGGTTCAGGCCAAATCGATCAACATATATAAGATATTATCATTATGACAGATATTAGAAAAAAAATCGCGAATTCAATATTTCTGTTCACTAATTATTTGTAGACTTTAGTAAAACATACGCATGACTCAATATAGATCAGCATAAACTTTTTCAAATTTTGATCTTCAAATTTGTCTTGAAGGTAGCAAAGAAAAAATAAGATACGGAAATCAATTGTAAAATATTAGGTTACCCAGACGACTTAAATATAATTGGAGATTCGGCAATTACAATTACAGATAGCGAGGAAAAATTAATGGAGGTTTGAAATTAATAGTGATAAGAAAAAATATTTAGTAACAAAGAGGAAGAGTATTAACATACAAAATCTTAAGATACAAAATGTAGAATTTGAATATGTTGAAAAATTGAATGTAATCACAAAGGATAATAATATTTGAGAAGAATTTAAATCGGGGTTGCAATCGGGAAACGCCTGTTATCTTGCAATAAAGAGGTTTATCTCATCAAAATTATATCAAAGGGAATATATAAAAAAATTATTTTGCCTGTAGGATAGGATTCTTCCCTGCATTTATTGGCCAAAGAAAGATGAGGTCACCGGGGAATGGGGGAGACTGCATAACAAGAAATTGCATGGCCTCTCTGCATCTTCAGAAATAGTTAGGGTTATAAAAGGGAAAAAGCTGCGATAGGCAGGGCACGTGGCTAGAATGGGAGAGGAAAAAGATATTGGTGGGGAGACCGATTGGAAAACGTCCGCTTGGAAAACCAAGGACGCGTAGGAAGGGACAAGGGCTCAGGATAGGGACACTTGGAGAAATGTGGTTGTTGCGGCCAAGAACTTTCGAGAATCTTTGAGCCACATACATATATATACCATATACAATAATAATATATATAATTAATTTACTGATTAAATAAAAATATATTTTAAATAAGAACACAAAAAGAAATGAATGTTTTATGAAATATATTGATTGAAACAAAATGGATGAAAACCTTTTACTACTTTCAACCAAATACTATGTACCACTCGGGGGTACAGGGGGCGGAGCCCCCGTCTAGGTGTGAAGAGCGCCGAAGGCGCTCTGAGCAGCTAGTAAATATATATTTTCACACACACAGACTCTTGGTCACCCAGACTAGGACTTCAAATCCTTTTCAGTGTTAACATTAAAGACATTCTTAAATGATAATTTTACTACATTTGTCTCATTTGGAGGGAGGCTCTCATTATATACGCTCTTATAGGGAATCAAATCTACCTAATATAATAATTAACATAAAATGAGAAATCAGTTTAATTAATTAACTTTCATTATTTAAATTTAATTTGCATATAAATTTTTTATACGTATAGTTATTTTTTCATAAATTTGATCAGAATTAACCACTATAATTTTTAATTAAATTTACTAAATGTAAAATATCTATGAATAGAAATATAACATATATATATATATACCTAAGTATTAAAATAGAATTTTATTTTTAATTTATTTATCGTATTCATTATGTAGATAAAATTTGTGATAATATATTATATCATTAGTAGATTAATACTTTCATTATAGGTTTACATTATATACGTTATATAAAACTATTCCAATTTCCAATTATTATAAATTTATAGTAAAAATCATTTTTAGAAAATAGTAATTTATATTGTTTTGATATAAAAATTAATATCTAAATTGACATTGAAATAGTATTTTAATAAAGTTTATTTTTTTATTTTCATTTTTTATAATAATAAAACTAATAAACTTTAGTGAATTGATAATTGTACTGAATTGTACCTAACATCATTTCATTTAAAATACCGCCATTAGGTAAAGCATCCTCTATATTAGCGAATGACGTCATTCATCCATTTTGTTTAGAATGTCAGCCTCATTTATAATTTTCAATCAGGTTTTTACTCGAATGATTCCTAGTATTACTTTTGCAATCATGTAATTATTAAAAATATGAAAAATTGAATAATATATTTCAAAAGTGAATCAATTATTTCGATGCTATTTTGTTGTAATCATAATTTTGATTGCGTTGTTTATATTTTAATTTTAAAAATATTATTCATTTATTTAAATTAATACTTTATTTCATGAAAATTAATGAGTTGTAATTTTGATATAGTGAAAGTGTTTTTTTTTTATATAATATTTTTATAAATGTATTAATAATTGTTTGTTTTTCTTCATGGCTTGAAATTTTCCTTTTTACTTGGTAAGTTAATTGTATTTTTTTATTGGCTAAATAATTAATTATTCATTCTTTAAAAATACAGTTGAATATTATTATTACTAGCATCTTTTTTTATATATGAGTATTAAATAAAACTATTAGTGTTATTTTTATTTGAACTAGTCAAATCTTAATTTAATTTATATTGATTGAATCAAATAAAAGTTTACAATTTGCCTAGAGTTTAACAAAATTAATAGAAACTTTAAAAATTATATCCTCATATTTTTTACTATTTTTGTTAATTTAGAATCTCAACTTTTCATTTTTTCCCTCTTCAATTTTGTTTATTCAAAAACCTTAAATAACAATTAGATAATAAAGTAAAACAACTCAACAAGATTTTATTTAAGTATTTAGAATATTTTTCTTTTTTTCTTTTTTTTTTTGAGAATCACAAGTTTGTATAAATATATAAACAAAATTAATGAACAAATGGTTAGACAAATCTAAAGTATGGATTTAGGTATAATAATATCCAGAGAGGATTTTCTATTTATCTACTTAATATCACTAATAATAATCCTAATGAAAAGTAAAATAAGATGAAAATTTCTTTCTATAAAATTTGTAATTTATTAATTTTCAATCCATTTCTATTTCCTATCCTAAATCAATTCCAGATTTTTCCAACTGGTGGGATACATGGTTCTACCTTTTTTTAAGCCACACCCCTCCTTTAGAAATTTCTTCTAATACGCCAGTATATATAAATATTTTCAATAGGTATGTGTTCCTTCTCCCACCCTCTCTTGGGAAATCGCTCTTCTTAGATTTACTTTTAAATGAATTGCAATAATATTTTGATTTAATATTTAAATAAAAGCCCCGCCTTTACTAAAAATATCTTCTTTTCCATTCAAATAAATTTATAATTTTATATTAAATTAACAAATGAAATAAATACATTTGTTTTTATTATTTTTCTATTACCTTTTTTAGACAATGTAGCAGCATCCAAATTCATAAACTTCTTGCATTTCACTGCATCCCTGCATCTTCAATGTTAACGCTCTTTTTTGGAGCAGTCTTCTCATCAGCACCCACCTTTGAAATGGTAAGTAATCCTTCATTCATTTTATGGTATTCAAGATAGAATTTATAGAAATATTAATTGTTTACCTATAGAATGTCTGTATTTCAAAACAAATCAAATTCTCCCCAAAAGTCATATCATGTGTTAATAAAAAAGCAATCTTAATTTGTAATTTTATTTTTCAAAGTAATATTAAAATAAATATCCAGATAAATATTAAACATTCTTTATTCTCACTTTAATCTATCATGGATTTAATAAATCATATATTTCTAAAAGTAATTTTTTTTTTTGTAATTTGGTGAAAACAGAATGGAATAATTTAATAATAAAAGAAAATGTTTTATGCATTATACTATTTTTCGTTAAAGTTAACATTATATTCTGCCTTTTATTAGTGCATTTATTAATTTATTTGAATAAAACACTTTTTTTAAATTTTTTATTAATCCTATGTATAGAATCGGAAAATCAAATTTAAAATGATTTTTTATTTATATCATAGATTTCTTTCATAATTTTTAATTTCCATATCAGATGTTGATTTAATTTTAATTAATACTAATACTAGAATCAGACAACTGATTATTTATTATTTTACCGATATTGATTAATTCGATGTAGGTATACTAAAAATAAAATAGTAAATAACCTAGAAATTTATATATAATTAATTAATTTAATTATAATCTGGCTCGTTAAATTATAGAATACAGTTTATTCTGTACGTTTGAATTGGCATATAAAATATTTTTTTATGATTGAAGAATTGGAGGAGGGTTACTTACACATACTTGAATTAAGTTGCTTCCTGTTTTTTTTTTCTTTACCCGGGGTTCTGGGACTTGTTCAATAATAATATATCATGGATTTTATATTTTTTATAATATTATCAATTCTCAATTATAAATTATTAATCTTTTGTTTTATCTTAATAATAATTTCAAATAGTTATTCAGAATCAAAACAAAATTAATTAATCAAATTGAATAAAAGTAAGTCACTTATGAGATTTAGTCTTAAACCTTTGAATAAAATTACTTACCTATTATTATTACTTACCCTCCAAGGATTACTGGCAGTTTGATGGTCAACTTTTTCTAAAATTGTCCTTAAATCTTGTGTTTATAATAATTCATTAATCAATAAATTCATATTAATACTTTTTATATTTAAGTAACTTGGTTTAATTTTTAAAAATTATATTTTTAATATAAAGAAACAACAATAACTATCGAATAATGTATTCTCTTCTTATTATTAATATTAATGTATAATATATATATATTCAATTAAAATAATACTTTGAGTTCAGAATTTTAAAATAATAATAAACTATAAAACTGTTATTTTTCTTATTTCTTTAAAAAAATAAAAATTGGTTTGGTTGACCGTAAAAGGGATAATAAAGGAAATAAAGGATTTTTAATTGGGTTTATTTATTTGTTCTTAATAATAGCTTAGCTTAAATAATCACAAATTATAGAAATATTTTTGCTTTTATTCAACATATTTAAAATAGTTATAAAGTTACAAATTGCTTAGACAAAAAAAAAATAAATACAATTATTCATATATTAATTTTTTTTTTTTTTTTTTTTTACAAATATGCATATATGGAAATTAAAATGATTGAAATGATTAATGAAATTATCACATAGCTAGGTCACCCGTAATAAAATAAAATAATAAAATATAAATACATGTTTTATAGTATATTTGAGGGTTTTAGTTAAATAAATGCGTAATATATAACCAAGTTATACTATATTTATTAGGAGTATTTATTTTAAAATAATATAATTTGATTTTTTTTTTGTTTTCAAGTTAACTAATAATATGGCAGGATCATGATAAATAAATATATATATTTAAGATGTAGGTATTATCTTTATCTTATTACAACTATTATATAAACTATTATAAATGATTTAAAAAAATTAAAGATTCATATTGAATAAAAAAAAAAAAATAATAATGCCAAATAGATTAAATTTTTTATTATTTTTTTAATTAAATACATATATATTAATTGATAATACAAATGACAGACACTATAATATATTTTATAAGAAAACAATTTGATATTTAGAATAATGTATGTGGATAAATAAATAAATATATTAATAAAACTTGTAAGGATGACTAATCGAGCCAAACGTTGGGCTGCCACTTTGTAAGGAGGACCGTTTCAAGTTGGGGTCACTTTGTAGACGATCCTCTTACGTTGGGTGCCAATTTATAAGGGGATCTAAGTATGGGGCACTTGTAATGACCCACGATGACCGTGAATTGTTAATTATGTTAAGTTAATGATGGGCGCCAACTTTGGATATCCCAAAGTATAAAATAGTGTTGAAAAATTAAGGGAAAAGGGAAAACACAATAATAATGTTCACATTAATTCACTTTAATTAAATAAAATAAAAAATTAACAAGTAAAGTATACAAATTTTAAATAGAAAAAAATAAGAAAATGTAATTCACTATTGTCACTGGAATTAGCAGAAATAATTATCACAGGGGGTGATGGTAAGGATTATACACAAATAATTATATCACGGGACGTGATAAGCATAGGTTATATCAGGATGATATCACTTGTTCGACTGTATCACAGGGTGTGATAAAAATGATTATATACAAAATAATTATATCACGGGACGTGATAAATACCAGGTCATATCGGGATGATATCACTAGTTAAACTGTATCACAGGGTGTGATAATAAAAATGATTATATACAAAATAATTATATCACGGGACGTGATAAATACAGGTCATATCAGGATGATATCACTAGTTCCACTGTCCATTCTCAACTCTCTAAAAATATTAAAACTTGGAGGGATGGTCCCTCCCCTTATGTGAAATATAATATCTATATATATATTACATTTTAAGAATAATGCGACCAAATAACTTTGTTAATAAGATAGGGGAATAGAAAAACAAAATAAACTAAAAAATAGATAAACAAAATAAAATGTATAATAAAAAAAATAACTAAGAATATAAATACTTTGTCCGTTACATCCTCCCCCTCTGATTCCGAGGTCTTTTGATTGAGGGATCAGCCCTAGGAACGGACAATTTTTGGCCTTCCTCGCTTACGTAGAGGAACTACTGGAGTAGAACGCATGTCGTGGCTTAGACGCAATGCTGATGTATGAGGGGGAACAAGTCCTTGAGTAAATAAATGTTTTTGAGTTTGTGGTGGCTCCATAACTCCTGGTGGGCCCCGATGGGATGTCGGAGACCCCACCAGCTGTCTATATCGGACAGCAGGATCTTCTTTGCTGACTTTGGTACCGTCCATGGAATCGACGGCCCTTTGCAGCGCATTCAAACAACCGACTGTGTTTATATGATGTTCAGCGTAAGGAGTTGGCTCTCCCTCTGGTTGAAAGACAGTTTCATGTTCTTTTAATAAATGGGCAAGTTTTATGTTCTGTACCGCAGTTAGCTGAATAGTGTTTTCAACAACAGTATTATTTTCTTCAGTGGTGCAGAGATTTTCTTGAATAAATTTGTATTTTCTCTTAGGATAATTATGAAAATACCAGCGATTGTTTCGCATATCTAATACTAAACCTGCTTTTCTGAGGAAGTCAAGGCCTAATAGTGATCTATTTCCACTAACATTGGGTAGGAATATCATTTCTATATGTATTATTTTATTTTTGATTTTTACAGGAACTGTAGCTAATAACACGGAATGTATACGCTTTTTCCCGTCAGCTAGAGTTAAGGAAAGTTTTTCTACTTTAAAATGTTCTCCTCGTTGTCTTAAATAGCTGAGAAGACGCTGACCGCCAATAGAGCGAGTGGCCCCGCTGTCAACACAAATAGAACCAGAAGCTTCATAGATGGAGGCTTCTATTAGAGCGAGTTTAGTATCTCTATCTGTAGTAACGTCACACTGTAAGGCTTGTGCGTTGGTAATTTCCTGCTTTGGATTGCAAGTTGGACACCTAGGTTTGGTGACTCCTGGAGTTCCGCAGCCGTAGCAACGAATTATTGAAGAGTCAGTCTCTTCTTTTTGTTTTTCACGAGGTTGTGAGTTTCTAAAGGGTTTCCGATCATAATATTTCGATTTAGGGGGTTCGATAGATTTATTTGAAGGGATTGTTTTTGAAAATGGGGCCCTTAAGTTATCATAGGAGTCGAATTTTTCTGCGAGATCGAGGGGATCTACCAATGTTTCCCAAGAGTCGAGGAAGTGATCTTTGCATTCGGATGAACACTTTCTCTTCATTTGATCAGCTAGGATCAAATTTTTAAGTTGATCAAAATTTTCAATTTTTAGATCGGATAGCCAGGCTTCTAGATAACCGCGTAGATTGAAGTAAAAATCTTTCCAAGTGTTTTCCGATGTCTTCTTGGAGGTGGAGAAAAGTTTTCTTATTTTATCCGTAGTTAATTTAAATCGGTGAAGTAGGAGCTTCTTAATATGTTGATAGTCTTGGGCGACTTCATTTGGTTCTCTAATTATTAGAGTAGTAATATCTGTGGGTAAGACCGAAATAAGATAAGTGACCCATGCATCCTCAGATATGCCAAGAAAATTCATTTGTCTTTCGAAAAGACGCAGATACGTATTAATATCGTCATCGTTAATTTTAAATAGAGGTAAGAATTTCAATATATCTACTTTCGGTTGAAGTGGGGTTGGTGATTCTACCTGGTTCACTACGGTTTGAATTCGGAGTTTCTCTAGTTCAAATTGTCTTTCCTTCTCCTTTTCTTCTCTTTCTTCTTTTTCCTTCCTATCCTCTATGATGGTCATAAGTAATTCCCGTGTAAGGTCTTCATCATAATCAGGCAATGACGTGATGTCATTTTTTATATCGATCCTACGAGAATCTAAATTCGTAACTATTCCTAATTCCTGTGCTAAAAGGATAAGATCCTCCTTTTTCCCTTTGCCGAAAAATGACATTTTTAATAGGATAATTAAATTTAATGTTAACCAAAGAGAAAAAAAAATTAATTAATTAATCAAAATTAAAAGTTATTTAGTCGCGTACAATTGAATTATACAATATTTAATTATAAAATAAGATAATTGTAATATAATTTAAAATATGTAAAAAGTATTTAAATATTTGAAAATATAGTGATATTTTATCACTTTTATTAATTCATTAATTTAAATATAATGTAGTAGAATAAAATTTAAAATCAAAAAAAAATTTACAAATTAAACATATAAATTAATTAATTATAACTAATAATAATATTAATATATTCAAACTATTTTTATTGAATTAGAATTAAATAGATAAATATTCTATTTGTTAGATAAATGTGAAAATTAAAAATAAAAAAAATAATTAACAAGTGTTAAATATATTATTATAATAGACAATGAGATATGAGAGATTTATTTAAATTTAAAGTATAAAAGTAAAAGTTTTAAATTTTTATTTTATTAATTAAATATTAAATTGTACTATAAGTCCGTTGAGATGAAAAAGTGATGATACTGCTCACCAAAGATGAATAATGTACTTTTCTCAGGAGCCGTGGTGTACTAATCGGGCCTCAGGTTGGGCTGCCACTTTGTAAGGATGACTAATCGAGCCAAACGTTGGGCTGCCACTTTGTAAGGAGGACCGTTTCAAGTTGGGGTCACTTTGTAGACGATCCTCTTACGTTGGGTGCCAATTTATAAGGGGATCTAAGTATGGGGCACTTGTAATGACCCACGATGACCGTGAATTGTTAATTATGTTAAGTTAATGATGGGCGCCAACTTTGGATATCCCAAAGTATAAAATAGTGTTGAAAAATTAAGGGAAAAGGGAAAACACAATAATAATGTTCACATTAATTCACTTTAATTAAATAAAATAAAAAATTAACAAGTAAAGTATACAAATTTTAAATAGAAAAAAATAAGAAAATGTAATTCACTATTGTCACTGGAATTAGCAGAAATAATTATCACAGGGGGTGATGGTAAGGATTATACACAAATAATTATATCACGGGACGTGATAAGCATAGGTTATATCAGGATGATATCACTTGTTCGACTGTATCACAGGGTGTGATAAAAATGATTATATACAAAATAATTATATCACGGGACGTGATAAATACCAGGTCATATCGGGATGATATCACTAGTTAAACTGTATCACAGGGTGTGATAATAAAAATGATTATATACAAAATAATTATATCACGGGACGTGATAAATACAGGTCATATCAGGATGATATCACTAGTTCCACTGTCCATTCTCAACTCTCTAAAAATATTAAAACTTGGAGGGATGGTCCCTCCCCTTATGTGAAATATAATATCTATATATATATTACATTTTAAGAATAATGCGACCAAATAACTTTGTTAATAAGATAGGGGAATAGAAAAACAAAATAAACTAAAAAATAGATAAACAAAATAAAATGTATAATAAAAAAAATAACTAAGAATATAAATACTTTGTCCGTTACAAACTGTTTTTATTAACTCTAGATTTATTTTACAAAAATTAAAAAAAAATCTCTTCATGGGTTTAAATAAATTTAATTAAAAACTTAATGTATATTGTTTTAGATTTTTTGCATCTAATTTTCAATACATATAAATATTTGTAAATTGCAATGCAAAAAACAAAATAATATATATATATATGTAACAAAGTCACTGCTATATAGTACCCTTTAGTCACCGCCATCTGTTAGTGATATTGTTTGTATTATTTATAAGAATCAACTAACTAATTTTAGAATGGATTAAAGACGAATATAAATTGTAATAGGATAATTTTTAATTAGAATTATTAGTTAATAATTTATATTTGGCATTTGTAAGAATTATCTGGAAGAATCAACTTTAGAATCGATTTCTTTACAGGTAATTTATATTTCTAATATTGTAAATAATCAATGTAAAAAAAAATTAATATTGAATAAAATTCTTTACAGAGAACGAAATCGATTTAGTTACCAGAATCCCTGAACATACTTATAAATCGATTCTTTTCAAGATTGGAAACATGCCTTCTGATATAAAGATTCACATCGTTAAGGAATTTGAAGAAGGAAAATTGGTGAATAAATTCAAGACCATAAAATTTCTGGGCAGTGATGAAATATATGCATTCCCAACGGAGAGCCAGCATGAAAGTGAACATCAGGACCTCTTTCAGCTAAGTACAGTGAAATTAGGATGTAAGAGTATGTTAAAACAGGGAAATTTCAGAAACATAAATATTGCATTGTCAGAAAAATTAAAAAAAAGATATTTAGATGAAAAAGATAATTTTATATTTGATGGATATATGCTGGAAGAAGTTTTTGTTGAAAATATAGAAAAATCTAATCCATTAGAGATGAAACTGGATTATAATTATGTGAATAAAATAAATTTATTAGAGATTGAAAAAAAATTTAATATTGAGAAATTCATAGGCATTCAACAAAATGCTAAAGAATGGATAAAAACATTTGAAAGTGAATGTCATAGGCATCAAATAATAATAGATTCCATGAAAATACAAACATTGCGATTATTTTTAGAAGGAAATGCCAATGACTGGTACAGGATTAACAGTAAAAAAATTATTGATAGTAATTGGAGTGAATGGAGAGAATCCTTCTTATTAGTTTATGCGAGTAAAGGGTGGTCTGATGTGAGATATGCATATAAATATAGATATATGGGAGAATCGGTCATCGATTACTGTCTGAAAAAAGAAAGATTATTAGTAGAAGCTGAGCCTTCCATTTCAGAAACCTCAAAAGTAAATCATATTATGGTAGGTTTACCCATTCATATTCAGAATATAGTAGATAAAGATGAGGTGACAAATACCAACAAATTAATTAATATGCTAAGAAAATATGATTGGGCTATAATAAAAAAGAAAAATAATGAAATAAAAACAGATATAAATGTCAAGAAGGTTCCTTGTTATATATGTAAAGGATTGGAAAAAGGAGACCGATATCATCCAGTTGAGAAGTGTTTTAATAAAAAAATATATGATAAAAAAATTAGTATAAACTGTTTGGAAGAGATGGTTTCGAATGAAAAAAACGTATAAGCCCCGGCAGAACAATACCGTTAATAAAATTAAATGTAGTAATTAACAAAAATAAAAATATCAAAGCAGTATATGATACGGGTTCAAATGTATCTCTTATTAATTATAAAGTAATTATGAAAGAAATAAAAAAAAAAATAAAAAGGGAAAATATTATATTTAAGACGATTAACGGGATAAGTTTTGTTGAAGGCCGGGCCCACTTACAATTGAAGATAAATGAAATTTCGGATACATTGAATGTTTATATAATTAAAAATAATAATTTTTCATATGACATGTTACTTGGACTTGACGCAATAAAAAAATTTAAATTAATACAAAATGAGGAATTAAAAATATTTCAAAAAATTGGAAATGTTACAAAAGAAATAAAAGATATTGAAATTGATAATAATATAAATAGTCAAAATAATAGAGACAGATATAAAAATAAAAATATTGAATACAAAAGAAAAGATTATAAAGAAATAAACTTGAATGAATACATCGACTTGGATGAATATGAATCCCATTTAAATCATTTAAATAAGGATAATAGAAATGAATTAAAAAAATTATTAATTAATAAGAAAAACATATTTGCTAAAGATAAATATGATACAGGGAAAGTAAAAAATTATGAAGCTGTGGTCAAATTGAGAGAATATAAATATATATCAAAGAAACCATATAGAAGTTCTTTGCCTGATCAGAAGGAAATTGAAAAACAAGTAGAGAGGTTACAGGAGGCAGGTCTTATAGAAGAATCATCTTCCCCTTTTGCTGCTCCTGTAACAATGGCATACAAGAAGGATGAAGCTGGAAGAAAAAGGTTGTGTTGCGATTTCAGGGAATTGAATAAGTTAGTTGTACCAGAGAGTCAACCGTTTTTAAGAATAGAAGATATAATGGTAAAAGCAGGCGATTGTTCATGGTTTTCTGCGTTGGACATAAACTCGGCTTTCTGGTCAATTCCTGTAAGAAATAAGGATAGAGAAAAATTAGGGTTTGTCACACAAAAGGGCCATTGGCAGTGGAATGTTTTACCTTTCGGATTAAGAATCTCAAGTAGTGTGTTTCAAAGGATACTCTCAAACTTATTAAGAAGAAACAAATTAGACAGTTTTTGTGTTAACTACATTGACGATATATTAATCTTTTCAAATACATTTGAGGAACACATGAAACATATTGAGTTAGTATTGGATATGATTAAAAGAGAAGGATTCAAATTAAAATTAATAAAATGCATATTTGCAAAGAATGCTGTTAAATATTTAGGACATATTATAGAAAAAGGGAGAATAATGCCTTACAAGGACAATCTCATAGCAATACAAAAATTTGAAACACCTAAAAGTAAGAAAAACATAAGACAATTTTTAGGAAAGGTAAATTTTTATTATAAATACATTGAAAATGCTGTGAAACTCCTGGAACCATTACATAATCTACTAAGAAAAAATGTTAATTTCAAATGGGATTGTAAATGTGAGGAATCTTTTAAATTAATAAAAGAGTATTTATGTTCGAGTCCCATATTAAAAATATATGATGAAAAAAAAGAGGTGTTCATATACACGGATGCAAGTGGAGAAGGTTTAGGCGCCGTCTTTAAACAGCCTGATGATGATGGTTTTCTACATCCAGTTGCATATTTCTCTAAAAAGTTGAGTAATGGCCAAAAGAAAAGAAAAGCTATTTATCTAGAGTGTTTGGCTATTAAGGAAGCAATTGTTTACTGGCAACACTGGTTAATAGGAAGAAAATTTAATATAATCTCAGATCATAAACCTTTGGAGACTTTGCGTGTGAAAGCTAGAACAGATGAACCTCTTGGGGATCTTATGCATTATTTGTCTCAGTATGATTTCAAAATCATGTATGCACCAGGATCCTCAAATGTGGAAGCAGACTCTTTGTCTCGAAATCCAGTGTTAGAAAGTTTTGAGAATGAAGAGGATGTCTTAGAAGTAGTGAATTTAGTGACAATGAATGAGATTATAGATGATCAGAAATTAAATGAGCATGAAATAAAAAAGTCAATTGACATAAATTATAAAGGTAATATTTACTTTAAATGTACAAAGGCAAATCTTAGAATATATATATCAGAGAGATTAGGTTTGGAATTGTGCAAGAAAGTTCACAAAATTTATGGACATATTGGAGTAAAACAAATGATAAAGATAATAAGACCACAATATTATTTTAAAAAAATGGATAAAATGATTAATAATATATGTAAAAATTGTGAAATTTGCATTTTAAATAAGTCAAGAAAGGGCAGAGTTATTGGTTTATTGTCACAACTAGGCCCAGCTAAAGAACCATATGAAATAGTTTCAATGGACACAATAGGAGGATTTGCCGGAAATGGATCTAAAAAAAAATATCTCCACTTATTGATTGATCATTTAACCAGATATATTTATGCAGTACCATCGGAGACACAATCAGCACGGGATTATATAAGATTAATTAAAAAAATAGAAAAGCCTAACAAAATAAAATTATTATTATGCGATCAATATAGTGCAATAAATTCTAGAGAATTTAAAAACTTTGTAAAAATCGAAGACATAAATATAGTTTTTACGGATGTAGATTGCCCGGAATCAAATGGAATGGTTGAACGTGTAAATCAGACGATTGTGAATAGAATAAGATGTAAAATAAATGAAGGAAATAAAAGATCTTGGGTGATTGTATTAAATGAGTGCATTGAGGAATATAACAAAACAATTCATACAGTGACAGGTTTTGCTCCAAAATATCTATTATATGGAATAAAATCAGAAATAACACCAGATAGTTTAGCGAGAGTAAGTAGTGTAAAAGAAGATAGAGAAGAAGCTATTAAAAACTCTTTAGTTAGTTTTCAAAAAAATAAAATTAATATTGACAAGAGGAGAAAGGAATTAAAATTTAAAAAAGGTGATTTAGTGTACATTGAAACAGGAAATAAGATAAACAGAAGAAAGTTGGATCAAATACGAATGGGTCCATTTCATGTGATAGGACAATTTTCAAACTCAATATATGAAATAGACTGTAAGAAAAAAGGAAAGGATTCCACATTAATTCATGTAAATAAGTTAATACCTTATAAATTGTAAAAAAAAAAAAAAAAAAAAAAAAAAAAAAAAAAAAAAAAAAAAATTAATTAATTTTTTTTTGTGAGGATGGGGGAGATGTAACAAAGTCACTGCTATATAGTACCCTTTAGTCACCGCCATCTGTTAGTGATATTGTTTGTATTATTTATAAGAATCAACTAACTAATTTTAGAATGGATTAAAGACGAATATAAATTGTAATAGGATAATTTTTAATTAGAATTATTAGTTAATAATTTATATTTGGCATTTGTAAGAATTATCTGGAAGAATCAACTTTAGAATCGATTTCTTTACAGGTAATTTATATTTCTAATATTGTAAATAATCAATGTAAAAAAAAATTAATATTGAATAAAATTCTTTACAGAGAACGAAATCGATTTAGTTACCAGAATCCCTGAACATACTTATATATATATATATATATATGTAAAATAATTATTAGCAAATTCATTTTTATATTAATATAATTTATTTTATTTAATAAGTACACTTATTAATAAATAAATAATACATATATATATATATTTATGTATATTTTATTTAAAGATGAGTTTTTCATTAAGAAAATATAATGAAAATTCATCTTGTATTATTATCTATATATATTATAGGTCTTGTATATAATTCAACACAAATAAATTTAAGTGTTGAATGTTGAAAAAAAAATACAAGTATATATATATATATATATAATATACAATTAATATAAAATTCAAAAATCACATTTAAAAGTCAAGAGGAAAGAATCTTGTTTGGTTTATCCGTCCCCTATCCTCCCTGACCCAAACCATCCCCTTTCAAGTGCGACAAACCTTATATACCCTCGTATGCCTCTCTTCCCCGCGTGCGGGGGCCCGAAGGCAGTCGGCCTCGGCCGAGTCTTGACGAAGAAGGCCAGTGGGAGGGAGGTAACCACGCCTTCATGTTCGCTCGCTGCTCCGAGAAGCGGAGACCTGAGTCACCTCCCCTCCACCAGTTGGCCAGCTCGCCAAAGCTCGGCCGAGAGTGGCTCGGGTGGCCTTTGCCTTCGGACATCCGCACGCGCGGTGTGTGTTGACAGGGGTATTAGGATTGCAGGAGCGGTATGGGAGGATTAAGGAAATTGGATAAGGCATGAAATGAAAAGGGGGGGGGGTTCATTTTTATAAATTGTATTTATTGTAATGTGAAATAGTATTACATTTACATTTAATGTATGACATTTTTGAAAATTTAATTTTGTTTATTATATACATCTATCATTTTATTTACATTTGAATAATTATGTTTTTATTTGATTTTCATTATATATTATATTTTATTTTTTACAGGTTTTTCCATACTTGGCTTTCTCAATACAAGACTGCATTCAACATCGAAAAGTTCAACTAAAAGACGAAATAATAAATTAACTATTAAATTAATATCTTTTAAAATAAAATTGTATTGTATATGTATGAATATTGATTGTATGCAATGAATTAAAAATAAAATTCATACTATATATATCTTTCTTTGAATTAATTTAATTTTTAATTAATTACTCACATTGTGGATCCAATAACATTTATTTCTTTATATATACATGATATAAAAATAAATGTATATCCATTATCATCACTAAATGAGTTGGAAATTAATTTTATTTCATAATCAGAATATGACATTTAAGTCAAGATGGAAAATTACTGGAATATCACAAAACAGGAAAAAATGATTTCATTCATTCATTCAATTTAATAAAAATTAATAGAACCTCGATTATTTTTAAGTAAATTGATCTAATACTTTTATAGATTTATACTTAGTAATTATTTTTCTTATATTATATTTATCTTATAAATTCAATATTGTATTATATTTTTTGTTTTAAATATAAATAAAATAAAATTATAAGTGGTATGGTATAAGTGGTTGGAAAAAATTTTGGTCTACGGCCTTTATACTAAAAAATAAAGAAATAAACCTAGACTCAAAAATCAAAGTTTTTAAAAAATGTATTATACCAGTGATGACTTATGGTGCACAAACATGGACATTAACAAAGAAAAACATGAATAAATTGGAAACAGCTCAACGATCCATGATAAGGAGTATTCTTGGTTTTACAAGAAGAGATAGGAAAAGAATAAAAGAAATATATAAAATAACAAATATGGACAACATCAACATTTATATAAGAAAAATAAAGTGGAAGTGGGCCGGACATACAGTAAGAACACATGACGAACGATGGTCTAAGAGAATTTTGGAATGGCATATACTGGAAGAAAAAAGGAAAAGAGGCAGACAAGTAAAAAGATGGTCGGATGAAATTCACGAAACAGCGGGAACGGATTGGCAGAGGATCGCAAGACGAAGAACCGCTTGGAGAATTTTGGGAGAGGCCTATGCCCGCAAGGGCCTGGTTCTGTCATAACAAATAAATCAATTAAATTTTTGTATATATATATGTGTTATGTAACCAAATAAAGGCAATAAATAAATAAATAAATATGTAACTTTTATTACTTTAAGCTGCTTATTGGTCTTTTTCGACTCGCCATATAGAAAATTTAATTTTGTTTATCTTTCTATAAGATGAATTAATACATTCTTTACAAAATTCTTTCTGTATGTAGATAGCTTTAAGAGAATTTTAGTAATTTTTAAAAATTTAGTATTTCCTGTGGCGTTGAATGTCTAACTAAATAAGTTGACCTGTGGCCAGGCGCAGAACCGACCGACGGTTTGAAGTAAATTCATTTCCAGCTACAGAAACAATTTCAAATAATTTAAATGTATCTATTAGTGCAATAAAAAACAGATATGGATATAACATATATATTTTTAATTTTATTTTATTTATAATATATAAATAAGTAAGAGCTGACTGTGACGTCATGAAGGGCTGGGTGACGTCATATAATTTTAAATTAAGAAAAAACTAATGAAGATGATTTTCCCGAAGATAAAACCAATACAAAGTGCATGATTTGTGGAGATATATAAAAAAAATCTCTTCATGTGAAATTTGGTGTCAAAATAACCCTTCCCTTCCTATCGTCGATCGCTAATACTACCACTTCCGGTTTCAGGATTTGCACCAAAAGTTGACCAATGCACCATACTGATGCATTGAGTAAAGATACCAAATTTTATCAAAATAAGTTGAGCCGTTCAAGCTATATACATCTATACGGACACACAGCGGACGGACGGACGGACAGACATCATGCTAAAAATACATTTTTCTGATAAGAAAATGCCTGATTCGTGGAGATATGTAAATATCTCCACATGTGAAATTTAGTGTGAAAACAATACCTCCCTTTACTATCGTCGGTCGGTAAAAAAGGGGCTCTAACTCAAATTCAAACATTATATTGAATTAAAAACATACTACACCTGTCCCCCGTTTTACACGGAAGATTGGTTCCGAACAAAACCGTGTAAATCGAAATCTTAAATTTTCTATGTTAAAACCGTGTAAAACGAAAAACACTAAAATGTGGATAATTCAATCCTATTTTAATTCTTTTATTATTTTATTAGGTAGTATATGTAAGTACATAATACAGAATTTAATTCATTCTATGTATATTAGGAACAAAAAATATATGAATATAGATGCGTGTATGCAGCCGAATATACACTTTTACCAGTTTTTACTATCTCGCCAGAGATAGTACTGCGATCACGAAAATTTTCGATGTCGAGATTTTGATGTTTTTATACGTTTTGAAGGTTCCTGAATCATTTTCACTAAGGTTGAGAAAAATGCCTGTGTGTGTGTGTATGTATGTATGTATGTAGACAAGATTACGCAAAACGGTTTGAACTAGAATCATGAAATTTGGTATACGGGCATTATTCAAAATTCGTAGTTTCTATCAACTTTTGAGAAATTTAGCTCAACCGGACGAGGGTCATTACCTACAACGTTTTGATTTTTTTTCCTCTAAAGTGACCGTAAAAATAAAGCTATATGTTTTTCCACATGATTAAAAATTAATTTATTAACAATGCAGATCACGCGCCAGCACGTGACATGGTGCCATCAACAGAGAGCCATTAATTTTAATTTATAATTTATAATGAATTAAATTTAATTTAAACATAATATATGTTATTTAATCCAATTCAAATGTGTCAAAGTCGAGTGGAGACACTCCAGCTTATTTGAAATCCGTTAATTTATAAACCGTGTAAAATCGAAATCGTGTAAAAAAAGTACCGTTTAAAACGAGGGACAGGTGTATTTGTAAATAAAATACTTATTGCCTTTTCTTTTATTTACAAATTTGTAATTCATACAAATCCTTAAAAATAAATATCACCAATCAAAATAGGGTTATTTGACTTTTGTAAGTAATATCAGGCTTAAATTGTATAAAATTGAAATAATTTTAAATTAACCGAAATCTTTTCATTATATTCTAATCCTAAAATATTATATTTAATATTTATTATTTTTTTCTCTAAATTTAAATTTACATTATTTTTAACATTAAATTATATAAATTATATTAAATTTTAACCTATTATTCTAAACTATGCACAACGAAATAAATATAAAAAAAAATTGTCTTGATCATAGCTCTTTTGTTATTTCATGAATAATTATATAAATAAATAAACATTAATGAAAAAAAGCCATTTTTAATTTAAGGAATACTTTCATATAAAATATTAATGTTTATTTATTTTGATAGATGTATTAATAGACAATTATCTACATATATATCTATACTCTACTATATTTATTTAAATTTATTGTGTTAGAAACTAGAAAATAAAACAAATTCAGTCGAATGTCAATTTCTTTTTCTTTGTTTTTTTTCTCTTTGTTAATTTATGAATATTTATATATATATCGATATAACTTTTATTGATTTTCTACTTAAAAATTAATTGAATATGTAATTATAATTTTTAATTATATTTTGTTGATATATCAACTTTACCTCTGATGAGATGTGATTGCTTTTTCTATATGTATCAGATATATTCTTCAGCCGACGACTAACATCAAACCATAACAAGCTAAAAAAAAAGGAACAATTATTTAAATAACTTAACTCGTATAATAATAACAATATAATAATTTAAAAGCATAAATCACTTTTTTCCAAATAAATATCAACTATAATTATATATTTTTTTACTTTTATTCACTTTTAATAATAAGCACAATATCTAGCCCCATTATGTGTGACGTTTTAATTCTTATTTAATTTAGGTACTCTGTTCTTTATTAGAAACCTAATCAAATTGATTTCTTTTTAATAATAATATAAGAGAATGAATTTCAAAAGTTTTATTTTTATTATTTATTTTATAATGCATTTTCACTGATATTCAATAAATATTTTAATAAATTTGTCGATTTCTTAGAAAATAACGGATAGATATCAATATTAAAAAAATTAAAATGCCTTTAAATTATAAAATATAATACATAAATATCACCAATTAAAACTATTTTATTTTTAAGAAATATCGGATAAAGTTTCTATAGATTGGAATCAATTTCCAAAAGATTGTTATTCGCTAAATAGAAATTTCATATGATATGAATTCTTCAATCTTAAATATTATGATTAATATTATTTATCTTCTTCACCCAACTACAATATATTATATGTATCCTATTTCGAATTTAAAAAATAATCGTTTTATATTCTCTTGATATTAATATAAATAAAATTTAATTTTGTTTATATGTCTAGAGAAAATGAATCAATACATTCTTTATAAAATTCTTTCTGTATGTAGATAGCTTTAGGAGAATTTTAGTAATTTTTTTAAATTTAGTATTTTCTGTGTCGGTGGATGTCTAACTAAAAGGGGCTCCAACTTTGTAAAATCTTCCCAAATTCATAAATATAGTTAATTATCATCCATTACGTATTTTAACTCTAATTCAAATATTCTATTCTAAAAACATACTATTTGTAAATAAAATACTTATTGCCTTTTCTTTTTTTTACAAATTTGTAATTCATACAAATCCTTTCATATAAATGTCACCAATCAAAATAGGCTTATTTAAACTTTTGTAAGTAATATCGGGCTTAAATTCACTGCGTTCTTTTTAAAAGTTTGTTGTGTATCTTTAGAAGAATTTCAGATTTTTTTAAATAAACTATATTCGCGAATAAGCGTGTTTAAAATAAAATAAGGGCAGCAAAAGTGTTATTATTTGAAAAATAATTATTTACTCTACAGTTTTTCAAAACTATCATCATTAAGAAATATTAATATTAATTATATAAATTTTATATACTTTTGAAAAAATATACTGATTTAATACATATCCCGCCATCTATTGCGATTAGTGTTGACTACATTTAAAAGTTTAATTTTCAAATATTATTTTCAATATTATTCATCAAGTATATATATATATATAGCAATAATTAAAATTAAATAAATTATAATTAAACTGATTTAATATTAAAAATAATTATCATTCTATTAAAGGAGAAATACATGTATAAATCAAAAGAATTGAAAAAAATCTCTCAACCAAGAACTGAAATCTAATTTCTAAATTATGATGAAATTCAAATATCTTGTTATATACTACGCGTATATGTTATCATTTATAATATACTATAAAATAAAAAATCAAATAAATAAATACACATACAATACTTACAATGGATTGATTAATGGTAGGTAATGGAGTCGACAAACTCTTCAACAGAATCATCTTCTTCAAGCCCTGGAAAACAAAGACAAATATGAAATAATGTTTTCCTGGAATAATTCATATTGGAAATCTACTCACCTTTTTGATGAAACCGTAAAAGTGAAAGTTTGCCATCAACATTGATCGAGGTTACATGAAAAACAAGAATAAAAGACATTTATTAAGATTGAAAATAGATTAGAATAATATTAAAATATTTCTTAAAAAAAAATACTTACGGCGGGGTTTCACCCCCTTGCAATCGCCCGATGGATGATGATGACAATAATTCAAAATTCACCTTTTCTTTTCAACAGACCTCTTATATAATAATTAAACTCTCCAAGCAAAAAGAAATTTATGAAAATTAATTCCATTTTATATCCAAATTGCATCTAAAGAGATAGAAGTTGATCAGCACAGACAATAATTTACTATTGGTAAATATTTTACAAATCAATAGTCCATTTGGTATGAAATTACATTAAAAACATAATATCATAACAATAACAATAATTATCATATCAAAACCCCTGGCTCACCGTTAAAATATTAAAAAAAATCCCTCAAATATTTAAGCATAATATAATTTTATAATTCAAAAAAATGGTATAACAAAATAATAAATCAATAACTATAAAAATAGAATGACAGAAATGAAAAATAAAATAATATAAATATAAAAAAATTTTATAAAATAATGTTTTTCTCATGGACTAAAAAGAATAAAATAATTTTTCTATAAGCCTGACAAAGTTTATGGATGAATTGCTTCATATTCAACTAAAAACGTTGGGCGCATTTTCATAAATAAAAATATGAAATTTCATTTATTTTAGTTTAATTACACTCTCAAATATCTATATCATTTTCCAATTTCAAATATTGCTTACAAACTCAAAATGACAGTTGTATAGGAAAGAGAAATAAAATGCAAGACAAAGATAGATAAAATCATATTGCTAACAACCAACAAGAAAAATTAAATGTTACTGTTCTTCTGAAAGATCTTCAGCTTGTGTCTAATGCAGCGTAGTTACAGAATCATAAAGTAAAATACAGTGGTACAAACTATTCCACTTCTTTGTAGTACAATTTAGTTGAAATTTACGAAATAAAATGTAAATATTCTTCCTTCAAACTAATTATCGCGGACGTGTTGAGTATCGATACAAGTATTTTTGACCAATATACCTACTTGGTACTCGATTCCAAAGTATTGGTTACAAAAGTACTAATGTCGAAAGAAAAGTATCGAATAAGATTTAGTCGCATCCCTAGCTTTCTATTCCTCGCTAAAATCATCTCCCCGATATTAATTTTGGAGTTTTCTCTCTCTAATTATATTTTCTTTATTTAATCAATTCCTGTTTGGTTCTTTAAGTTGGTATATGTTCAGCTTACCAAGTTTTGGACTTGTCTTCTTTTTGATGTACGAAATGGTCGGGGTCGGCATTTGCACCGCGTCTACTCCTAATATTGGACTATCATGTTAACAGTGCCACCATCCGGGGATACCCAGGTTCCCTTATATCTTTTCGATCAAATCACATAATAACGATAACAATATTGAGGGATGCTGCTAGATTTATCAATCTAATTCTGTTATCGTTAGTCTCTACATGAAGGCTATGACTTCGAATTGTGGCTTGAAATTGTAGTACTTTTCCAAATTTAGCATAGAGGTCCCCTAATATTATCTTGAAATCTTTTCAGGGACATCCGTGATATACAGATTCAAGTTCCTCAAAAGACAGTTCTTTAATTTTTTCATTATTTAAAAAAATAAAAAAACAATTGTTTAGATTGAGCATTTCAATTCGATTAAAGCAGGGTTTCCCAACCATTTTTCTACATTTTTTTTAAAATTTACTTCTCGTTTAATAGGGCTTATTTTTTATGCAGTTTAAGTATATTAATAAAGTTTAATATAGAACTCTGAGCTCATTTAGATAGGTTCCCAAAGTGGTCTATAAAAAAAAAGGTAAATCGTTTTTCCGACATGGCTTTTGACACATTTTTTGATTTTTTTTTTCCAATATGTCTCTAAAAAAAGGTAAATCGTTTAAAAAAATCAATATCAATTTAGATGGGTCTACCCAAAACCGAAAAACATGCCAAGGGGTCCACGACAAAAAAATGTTTGGGAACCTATGATTTATAGCAGAGGTTCCCAAATTTTTTCGGTATACGGCTCCCATAATACAAATTGAAAAAAAGTACGAAATTTTTTTTTTCTTAAATAAAATAGAAAATCTTATGAAACTTTTCGCCATATATTTTACAAAATCGTCAGAATCAGCTACTAGACTAACATTTACTATTTATTTATTTTCATTTAATTCATATTTTTTATTTTTTCTAGTTATTAACTATCAATTATCTGTTGTATTTATTTCCTAGGGAATGATTCATTTTAAAACATCAATTATCTATTTTAGAATTAGTAATAGGTATCCATGATGATGACTTTGTTACTGACCTGCTTTAAACTTCTAAATAAATTGTCACTGAAAATATATTATTCAAAATAAATATTAGAAAATATTACACAAAAACTCTGTAACAAAACATATTCCATATAATAAATACATAAACAATAAATTTATTATAAAAATAAATAGTTTTATATAATAAAGAGGAAAATGTAAGGAAATAATTTAATATATACTCTTTCGTCTATTTACTGGATTTTTTTAATCATATTTACATTTTGTTTTAGTGTTAAATACAATTCAGGAACTATTTATATAAATTATATTATAGAAATTAACTTAAAATAATAAATACATATTTCTATTAAAATTCTATAATAATCAGTTAAATATTCACATAAAAATAATTAAATAATAAATATAATTAATTAGCTATTATACAAATAGATTAAAAAAATCTTAAATTATATTTTTAATAATATAATATTTTTTTGTTAATTTTACAAATAATATATAATATATTATTATTTATTTCTCTTTTTTAATTGGTTTGTTTAAATTTCTATATTAATATATCATTCAGAATTCATAGAACACCTTTAAATATAGAAAGTATATATTTATTTTGTACATCAATTAATTTCATGGTGAATTTTATGAAGATGGGTGGGTGGGGAGGGAGAGGGGAGATTTGTGACCAGTCCCTGGCTGATATCCAACAGGTGAAAATGCTAGTGGGTTGTAAATTCCACTATCATTTTTAAATTAATTAAATTGTTTTTTAATATCACCTGTCGGAATATGACTTCACTTGGATGATCTTACATATAATAATTATTATAACATGCCATATTCATGATACTTATTTGATTAAAGTTACTATATGTATGTTTTTTGAATAAAATATATATTTATATATAAATGACAAATTTAGATATATATGATTTCTATAGAATATGATATTCGAGTTTAGAATCATTAGATTATTTTATTATTATTTATTATTATTATTAATTATTATTTTTATAAAACAATTATTCATCTATTATGTATAATAATAAGTACAATTTTAATTTTTCTTTTCTAGATATATATGGCACTGAGGAAAATTTATAAATTAATCTCGAAATCTCTTTATTTATTTATTGGTTTATATATATATATGTATACTTAAATCTATTTCTTGTTTAAACTTAAATTGAAAACATATTAGGATTAGATATGTTATATATATATAATATATATATAAATATTTGTCAAATATTTTAATTCTAAACAGACAATAGTTTATACTCTGATGTGTTATATTAAATGTAAAATTAGCAAGAGAGAGCATATTTCCGTTTTTTTTTTAATTAAATATATTAATAAGTTCAATCAGGGTTGGATGATAAATAAACCATTGAGAGGAGTGAATAGTAAAAACTCCTTTAACTGAGTATTTAATTTACGAAACATAAGTCGTTTATAAATAAAAAATATTTTATACTCAAATAAATACAAAAAGTTATATGTAGTACTTAAATATAAAATTAAATAAATAAAATAATTATTTAAATGTTTTTTTTATAATATATATATAAAATCTAACATTTAATTTAAATGCTTTGAAATTAATTGTTAAGATTATTATTATTATTATTATTATTATTATTACAATTCAAATATTTTACGGGCATTTTTTTTTTTTTTTTTTTTTAATAAAAAGTATTCACTCAGATCTAAAAAATAATAAAAAAAATACCTGATATTGTAATTGTAAATAATATAATCTTAATCAATCAATTATTATAGGAGATATTGTATTGAAATGTTTTTAATCGAATTATATGGAGTAAATACAAATATATTGGTTAATATAATATTACAAAATTTATTTAGACACGATAGAAAAATATATTTATTATCATATAATGCGAATGTATATGTATTAAAGTCATAATGAAACAATATATTCCTTTATTAAATGTCTAAAGAAAAGTATAGCCAATTTTATTTTCTCTGTTTCCAACTTGAAATTATTTTTTTTTTTATATTTGCATTTTGGAATTTTTGGACGTTGACAGTGTTTAATGATATATGAATAAATTTAAAAATTGTTCTTGTTTTACTTTATACAATTTGAAAAATTTTCTTCAAATGAATAAAAATTATTTTTAGACAATAATATTTATAAAATATAATTAGTAAGTAGATTTAAATTTACTTTTTGAGATTTGTTACATGATTAAACAATAGAGAGGATTGTTTAATACTACTATTAATATTTAAATGGTTCTCATTTAGATTAAAAATAAGTAAATTCTAAAAATTATCCTCGTTTAATCAAATTCCAATTTCAAAAATTCTTATTGTGAAGTATAATAAAGGTTAAAATTTTACAAGTCCACTTTGTATTGAATATGGGGCTTTTGGAATGATGTAGTAGCAATACAAATTTGTCAATTGAATTAAAAAAAAAAACTAAAAATATAAATTCCAAAGGGACTCTTAATGATTAATAATACACCTATCCCCCGATTTACACGGTAGATACGTTCCTGAGAAAAACGTGTAAATCGAAAATTAAAAATTTTCAAGTCAAAACCGTGTAAATCGAAAAGCTTGCAGAAAATGCATAATTTTGCTATTTAACAGTTGTGATTATTTTCAATATTTTTAGGTGTACACCGAAATAAAAATAAAATGCATTGACAGGTTAAAATATGTAATATATTACGGAAACACTGTTTTTTTATTTAATTACAATACATTAAACAGAAGAACAAAAAATAAAACCAAAGGTGTTTTATTATCCTTCATCACTATCAGAAATTACTCTCATTCTTTTTTTCGGAATCGAAGGTTGGATTCACTTTCATCACTCGAAATTATTTGTGCCGATTCTGTTTGAAGCAGAAATATTTACATTCTGAGAGGTGGTAATAAAATCGGTTATTAACAATTGCTAGATAAAACTTTAATTTAATTCGAAGAAATACAGACACAGTGTGCATGTGCAGCAAGTCGGTACATAAGCTCGGGATTCCCCGTGAGATGTGTACACAGCGCACGTGTTCAAACACAGTAGCATTTAGTAGAGTGCGATAAAAACAAAAAAAAAAAAAAACTTATTTGGAAAACCGTGTAAAAGCGAAAACGTGTAAAACAAGTACCGTGTAAATCGGGGGATAGGTGTATATTAATTTATTTTTCATAAAAATTTGTTATTACTCTATTTTAGTAAGATATTCTTTTAATTATTTTTATTTGAATTTCTATAAATGCTATGAATTATTTAGTATATGAACATTGTTAGTAAAATTTAAAATAATAATAATAAATATATGTGTTTATTCTATCGAAAATAAAGTTTTATCCTTCGTGTAATAAATTCAATTAAATAAATGAATCTCGTTTTAAAATATTAACAATATTTATATACTCCATATTTTTGGTAGGCAAAAAAAGCATTCAAATATTCTAATAAACATTCATCAAAATTTCTATAATAATAAAAATAAAATAAATTTAATAGAAACAGAAATCGTTTAATAAATTATCAATGTTTCGGTCAAACCCTGATTATTTTATTACTTTCTTTAGATAAACATTATCTGATATATATATTTAATCACATTCAATTAGAAAAATTCAGTCATCGAGTTTTGTTTTATTTTTATTGTTATAGTTTATTAATGATTATATATTAAAAATAGAAAAAAAATATAATATAATTTGTAAAGGGGGGGGAGGGGGGGAAATCAATAAAAAAAATATCAAATCAAAATAGATAATGCTAAATTTTTCTACTACGACTAATTTTAGAATATTTTAGTTATTATTTCTCCCATTTACTAATAATAGGATATTGAATTTATAAATATACATATATTGAGCTTTTTACAATATTTGATTGTATTATTTAACTCTTATATTCAATAAATAAAAAATAAAATATAATAAAATAAATATTAAAAAATTATTAAACAATTTTGATGATGAATATCTAAACTGTTTAATATTTTAAACAAATACGACGCTCTGATTATGATTTAGAGATGTGGAGATTTCTAATTTTACAATTTCATTATGAATATTGAATAATATTCCGAACAACGCCCTTTAAGCTCATTCCATTAAATGTTCCAATGATATGCTTGTTAGAAATTAATTATTGAATATGTACCCAAAAAAATATGCACATTTCTTTTAATTTCAACATCATTTTAAATTTGTATTCCATTAAAATATATATAATAAATAAATAATTAATTTAAAATTTATAAGATTAAATTAAATAAATGTTGGTTTAAATATTTTTTTTCTTCAAATAAATTGGGCATAAAATAAATAAATATTTTTTAATCGATGGATATGAGCGTCGTTGAAATATATATATATAGTATAACAAACATCAACACATCAATATATAATTATTTAAATATTTAAAATAACTAAAATATAATCTTGGTAAATTAATAAATAATTAAAATAAGAATACATTGATCATATATTGATTATTCAAAATTGGTGTTTTTCAGATGATTATTTTATATTATATTATTATAAAAATATGATTATGTCGTTCGTCTACAAATAGAAAGGAACATATTTTATATTTTGAAAAATGTTAAAATTCTGAAAAATAAATTACACCTAATTAGAATGTATTATTTTGACAACGAATATAAAAAATACATATAATGTGGGGACCTACCAAATGTTGAAATATTCTTAGAAGACAATAAATATATACAAAAAATATTTGTTTTTATTTAAAATCATGATTTAAGATAATAGAGACGCAAATTGAAATTCACATTGAATATTATCATATAAATATATAATTATTTTTCAGATTTTTTTAGATAATGTAGGGTTATTGTACTCTTGGACCTAGAATATATGCAATTCATATGTATATATGTAAATAGTGTTGTGTAAGTGCTAATATTTTCCTTTAAGCTTCCCTAATTAATTCCAAATAGAATAAGTAACCCGACTCGGATCGAAAAAATTGAAAAACGTTTAAATTTGATGAATTTCTCCAGGAACATTTTATTTAAATTCTTCGAATAATAACAATAATAATGAATGTTATCAAAAAATATTTGCTTTATATATATATAAGTTTTTATTATTTTACAAATGTAAATAATAAATTTTAAATGAAATTTTGAAATAAGATTGTCACGAAAAAGAAAAAAAAATTTATTTTTAATAAATTAATATGACTAGACCAATTTTTAATTTAATTTTAGAAGTAAAAATAATTTAAGTTTGTTTTTCTATACTTATCAATTTCCAAATGCTTTTTAATTTTAATAAAAAAAAGTTAAAATTTGATATTACTTATTCTCTTTAAGAAATGGAAGGAATCCATATAATCGATGATGATTTACTTTTTAATGGCAATATTTTTTTTTTAATTTTTTTTTTTATTTTTTTATTTTATTTTATTTTATTTTTTTGCATTACTATATAATTACTAATAACAATCATCATGAGAATGATTGAATTCTTGTTGATAACAATATTCTCTTTAAAATAAGGGAAATATGAATGTTTACTGGAATAATTGAAATTATAAAAAGCTTTTAGACTGAATCTATCTTTTTTTAAATTACATCATTCAGAAATCGGGTCTTTAATGTAGGTGATATATATTTTTATATATTTATATAAATATATATATATATATATATATATAGATTATTTTTTTTTTAAACTCTGCTACATATAGAACAGTTAAATATATCTTATATATACATAAAACAATTAAAGCCTATTTAATATAAATGAACATAATAGTAATTGTTTATATACGTATATATATTAGACTAAATTAAAAATTTTTAACACGTCTTTTTTTTTCTTTTTTCCTAATGATCATTTAATACGATAATATATAGATATTAACATTTATTTGATCCAATCTAAATGTTTGTATTAAATAGAATTTAAAAAAAAATATTTAATTCGTTTTATTATGTTTATATATATAAATCCTATTTAATAATAACATTAGATTATAATTCATGTTTATTTTCTAATCTAATACCATTCTTAAGACAATTAAATTTATTAATGTTTGATGACGTTTCAATGATTATGAAGCACATGTATATATAAATATTAAAATTTTAAAATTTATAAATGATTTTGTTTCAATTGAAATAAACTTATTTAAATTATATGTTTTCAACTGTAATATATGATCAACAGCGGTTGTAAAAATTTACAAAAACAATTCATTTAATAAATCAAAGATCAAGCAACTCACAAATTTGATCAAAAAAATTCAAATAAATAAAAAAAAACATATAATTTAAATTAAATTTTAAAAACAATAAAATAAATTATTATTATTATTTATATTATTATACCATAATATTTATTAGTTATTAATATATATAATTTGTTAAAATTTTTGTTAAAAAAGATCTGTGTTAATTTAGTAATTTTTATTTTGAGTTTTGTTTTCTGTTGAATTAGGAGAAATCATTTATTATTGATTAATATAATACAATTTTTTTTATATTGTTTATTTTTTTAAAGAAAGAAATATTTAAAGACTTATTTTGTAGTATATTTCAATTATTATTGTCTGAAGAATAATCTAAGTTTTGAAGGTGAGCAATTTTTTTTTAAATATTTAATTATTTCCACATAATTTAGTGTTGGTTATTTCTTTTCATTATTTATTTTATTTTGGGAATGATTTGTCCAACATTATTTATTATTTTAATATATTTATTATTTTAAATATATTACATACCAATTTTTTTTGATTAATCAGGTAAAGAGCGTCAGTAGAAATTTATTTAAAAATAAAATAAATAAATATCAATCATATTATCCTTCAACTGTTTGTTCAGGTAAAGATCGCTCATAAAGACATAGAGCCCGATGTACGAATTCATATTGGCTTGGTGTTTGTACCATTCCTCCCCTGAAAGTAATAATTGAATTAATAACTATAAATATAATCATAAAAATTAATAACAAATCAAGATATAAAAAATATTTATTTTATAAGAAATAATATAAACATTAATTTAATTTAATGAATGGAACTTTTGAAATGTACTTTTTTAGAGACAAATTAAAGTATTTTTTGAATAAATAGTTATCCTAAAGAGTAAATGAATTAATTTGGATAAATTTAAATTAAAGATGGTTTATGATTATTATAATAAATAAAAAATAACTCAATAATTTAAAATAATCCTATAATTTTTTTTTATTCTTTAGGGAATAATTTAAATTATTCAGTTTTAGAAAAAAAAGCTTAATCTACTTAAACTTAATATTATGTAATACAAACATTAAGTTTATGTGATTTTATTTATATTTATTTAAATATCATTTTAAAAAGATAATATAATACAATCAATGAAAATATAAATTAATGTAAATATTTCCCAGAGAGAGAAGAGCACAGATATAACTACAACAAAAACTCCACAAGTAGTTTTAAGGAAAGAGAACTCTTTAATTTAGAAGAACTTAGAAAAGAGGGTTAAAGGCTTAAACTAGGTGAATCCCCAGGCCTCTATGAAATTCCGAACGAAATAATCAAGCGGATTATTGAAGTATAACCAAAGAAATTATTCAAAATCTATAACGCCTCTCTTAGTAGTGGTTCCTTTCCAACTTCGTGGAAAAAGCAAAAGCTTATCTTTCTAAAAAAAGGGGACAAACCGCTAGAAAAAACTTCGTTCTACTGACTAATAAATTTGTTAGACACACTTGGCAAAATTCTTGAAGGCTTGATCCTGTGACGATTAGAACAACATATAAACTCCATAGGTTTCACGACGTCAATACGGTTTTCGTCGAGGATTTCAACAGACGTTATCCATGAAACGTTGTACTTAGAAAAACTGCAAGAGAAAAGGAGACGAAAAAAGGGAGTGTTGATTGCGATCGACATACAAAATGCTTTCAATTCTCTAAGGTGGCAGGACATAATAGCTGCCATAAGCAAAAATAATGTTTTTATATTTATCTTTACAAAACTAACTATCTCAGCGAGAGAAACATGGGGTGAAAGATGGTGTATTCTGAAAAATGTGACTTGCGCCAGGGTTCGCGTCTCAGGCCATTTTTTTGGAATATTGTTTATGATTCCCTTCTGGAGATTGACCTACCAGAAGGAGTTATAATCCTTGGGTTTGTTGATATATATATATATATATAATAGTCGTAGAGGTGCTAGAAGAATATTCACTTGAGGTCAAGATCGAAGACAGCATCTCCACAGTCAAATCTTGGTTAACAAGTAAATACTTAAAGATGGCAGTTAAAAAAACAGAGGCAGTCTTAGTGACCAAAAGAAGAGTATATAGAATGCCAAGATTCACTATAGACGGAGTACGCATCAACTGGCCTAAACACCTAACATACCTTAGGGGTAAAATTGGACAGGAGTCTTAAGAAAAGAAAAGAAGACTGTGAATTTCATCTAATCCGTACTATTGTATGCAGCCCCGGCCTCGGCCGATGGTATGGATAAGTAAACACACAAAAACAAGTTGATTTCGGATCAACGAGTAAGAGTCTCAGATGCCTATCGAACAGTCTCGGAAAGAGCGGCATTAGTGATAGCTGAAATTTCACCTATAGTCCTTCTTGTCAAAGAAAAAAATAGAAATATTTGAACAACATAGAACCAGCGGTGTTATAGCAGTTAAAGTTAAGAAATAAGTCAGAGAGAAACTTCTAAATAGGTGGCAACAGAGATGGGTTTTAAGCGAATATGGGTCTAGATGACTCAGTTTCAGAAAACCCACGCAAGGGTGCCTGTGTTCCAATAAAAAGGTTTTCTTCTCCTCCTCAAAAAAATAAAATTATATTAGTTATTAATTTCTAATAATTATAGTATTTTATTATATCGACTTAGAAAATTTCTCTTTAGTTTTCCATATCATAAAATTACATATGAATGTAATGATATATGATATACATTGATCATTACTTGAGAGGTAATGCATTAGTTACAATAATTGTCCTCTCAGGTACAGAAATAGATAGTTTGTTTCTTTTTAGAAAATATAACATTGAGAGAGAAAGTAATAGATACCTGTCATAACGTAATTGACAAACTAAACCCAAAATGTCAACATTGTTTTCTTCAATAAGTTGTGTCATTCCAACGGAAAGGGCGATAAAACACCCGGTACGACCAATACCAGCAGAGCAATGAACTAGTACTGGACTATGAAGATAACAATTTGATGGATTCGTTCTATTATTTTCGGAATTATTAAGAACAGCTAATTTCAGTTGTCTTAATCTTTCAACTTCACTGGCCATGGATACTAAAGAAAGTGGTGATTCAGGAATTTTGTGATCTGGCCAAGAATCATACCAAAAATGTTGAATAGTACGTGTCTGGTCTTGGAACTGAAACAATTATTAAGAAAAGAATTTAATTAATGTTAGAATAAATAAATTTATAAAAGATAGATAAGTAATATAAAAATTAAGCAGTGAAAATCAATGAATTAAATTTTTGTTAATACATAGATAATTGTGTTAAGTGAATTTAGGAATAAAAGTCAAGGAGAAAAAAGGAATAAAAAAGATTGACTACATAGAAATTGTATGATTTTTATGCATGTTTATATAAATATTATAATTATAAAAACGAGTAAGTTTGGAGATTAAAACGTTAATATAAATAAAACAAAGTACGATTTTTATATATAATTTGGGTAGAATTAAATTAAAAATTTTCTATATTTTTAAAATAAAATTCAAATTGTTATTTAAAAGACTTGAAGAGATTAGAAATAATAAAATATAAAAAAAATGAAGTTTGAAAATATTACATTGATGATAGCTTGCAGCTAATTCAATGTAGTCAATATAATAAATATTATAAAAGAATATTAGCTAATAATTTAAATATATTTTAACCAAAATGTTTCAATTATTTTAAGCAGGTCTGATAATAAATGAAAAATTACATTAAATATTATTTGATTTATTTGTTTTTTATAAATAATTCCTTAAACATGTTAACTAAATACTTGAGTTGAATATAAAATTTTAACAAACAATTATTGAAAAGTAATCTTACCTTAACAAGTAAATCTCTTATAGTGTATCCATCCCTTTCAACGATGTTAATCAAAGTTATAGTAAAATCTCCATAAGTTTCTGTTAAAATGGATGAATCTGTGCATCCAGGGAAGTAGGCATCGCATTTGGGATTTCCTTTCTCAAAAAGTTTTGTTATCATAACAATAAAGAAGACTCTTTCATTCCAAACCATCAGCCAAAAATCAGCAATGGTATGAGCTAAAGGACCTTGGGTGGCAATGTAAGCTTTTTCTTCTCCGTCATATCCCTAAATAAATAAATTTAATTTTTATTAAAAAAATTTTTAAAAATATTTCTCTAATAATTTAATATAAAATTTCAAATGCAAAATTAATTTTTACATATATATATAAACAAATAATTCATCTTAGTAATAAAACTCAGTAGATATTTTGAATTTTCTAGACAGAGTTAATACAGACCCGAACATAATTGGCATTAATATATCCAGCTAATGAATCTTGGTTGCTGACTGGTAATCGAACACGGCTATTTTCATTTGGAAGAATCGAGCGATAACGATTTTTTGTGCCACTTCCAGGGATAAGAGACTTTTCAGGATGATTTAATGGCAAATCAACAAATTCTATATGTAATGCTTTGGAATCTAATAAATAAGATCGTAATTGTTTTCGAGAAAGAACATTTCCCGCTGAGAGGAGGTATTCTTCCGCTGTACTAAAACATAAAGATATAATAATATTAATTAAAAAAATTAAAAATCAAATTAAAATAATAATATACTAAAAATAATTTAAATATAATATATGTAAATATGAATATAAGATAAATTTTTGAATTTCAAAATAAAATTAATGTATTACCATTCCCTGGTAGGAGTCACTTTAGAATTTAGATTTTCAGTGCTTCTTTGTAAATCAATTGTTAAACTTGCACTGCTACCACGTCTCTCCAAAAGCCCTTTAGCCTTAATGTGTACAGGCTGAATTTCTTGTAATTTTTGTCGGCGCATTACTTCAGGAAGAATTGAGTATTCTGGAAAAAACATTTGATTAAATGATTAAAAACGAATATCCAGGAGAATTTTAAGAACTCTCAAAAGTTAGAAAAACGGTTGAATTATTCATAGTGTTTGATATTAAAAATTCACTGAATTATTCAATGTTTGGTAAAGAAAAATCACTTTACAAGATGTATAATTAATAACTAAATTTTTCTTTTTTTACCTTTAAAAAAAATTATATAGTCATTATTTTGAATAATTTTAAATAAACTGAAGATGATAAAGAACATTATATAAACCAATTTTAAATATGACCGTGATAGATACAATTATATGTATATATGTCAAAGATGAATTAATTTAATAAAACTTCAGAATAAAAAAATATTTAATATATATATATATATATATATATATATATAGAGAGAGAGAGAGAGAGATACATACATATATATAGATCATGCATGAATGATTTAATTTTAAATAAAATAATTTCCAATTGTTTTCTACATGGTAAGATAAAATTAAAAAAATTACCCTGTGGTTGAATTTCAGCATTGCAAGCATCAAGTTCGGGTTTAAGAATAGGATGGAATATCCATTGCTGATTTTCGCGAGAAGTTGAAGTAGTCAGATCAGGATTTTTTTTTAATTTGTTTGATATTAATACCATACTTTTAATCCATAATATCATCTAAAAATAATTAATCCCAATTTATTGAATAGTGTATAGATTTAATTAAACTTTTAGACTTTATATAAAATTCAGAATTATATTAAATTATTTCATACAATTATTAATTCATTGTGTTTTCATATTTTCTCTAATATTATAGATAAATTATTTTGATAAACCAACATATTAAAAACAAGAGTTTTATATTTAATAAAATAATCAATATTATATAATTAAATTTAAGTAAGAAATTTTATATTCAAAATTTTTTATAATTATAAAAAAAATATATTTAACCTAACAGTTCTGATTCTTTTTTATATAAGGAAATAATAAATATATTTATATATATAAATACATAAATCTGAAATAGAAACAGATTAATATTACAAAAAATAAAACTACAATAAAATTTATATACAATAGCTGTTATTGTTCTTTCTAGAATTTAATATAAATTAAACTGAATTTAAAGGAAATGATGGCCAAAAATATAGAAAATATAATAATGAGATCAACTCTTTATAAAAGTAATTACAAGTTGGTCGGTGCTTGGTAACTTGTACTGAATTGTCAATTAAAGGCTTAAGAAAATATTTTCTTTCTTTTGACTAAAAACAGTACATGTCAAGTGGTTTAATTCGATTATATTATGAAAGGAGAGAAATTCCAAAAAATGTATTTTTTAAAATATATAATAAATTTAATAATAACTTACTAATATAGCTAGGGCAAAAATACAAATTATTGTAGGAATTAAAATCAATAGAGGTAATTGCAAATTTGTCCAAACAGAATCTCTCGAATCTGTGATCTCCTTATTGGGTAATGGCGTTTGATTAACCAATTCATTTTCTTCTTTGGCCATTCCTTCATTTTCTAAAAAGGAGAATAAATTGTTTTAGATTATAAAATAATATCCTTAAAAAATATATATCAATTTACCTTTATTTTCTATTGTATATTTTAAAGGATCTAAATTAATAGAATTATAATCCTTTGTAATTTTTGAGTTTGGCATTAAGTATTTATAGAGAATAGGATTTGCTGCACCGTCTTAAAACCAAAACAACCATTAAAAACTATAATTATAAATTTTAAATTATATATATTTTAAAAAATATGTTAAACCTTCAAGCAATATTCTAATTGCCTTGAAATTATTATTTATTTAGAATTAATAAATTTCGATATTTTATATAAAGTATTCTTTTGAAATTAATAATTCTTAAAAATATTATTTCTGGAAATATTTTATATTTATTTAAAAAGAATAAAAAAAAATATATGAACTTTAGAAATACTATTTTTTATAAAAATAAATTTTATTTTATAATCTTATAAATAATTAATAAGTTTATATTTATAAATTAATTTATAAATACAAAAGAATGAAATTTAAGGCAATATTTGAATTATAAATATGATGAGAAATACTGAGTGTGTATATCAAAATAATTGATTTTATATACTCATGATTCGTTTTATAAATTAAGTTTTAGTGTGGGCGGTGATGGTTTTGTTAACATTTAATCAGATCAGAAAATTGATCAAGCAACATAAATAATAGAATAAAATTATGAACGAATTTGTAGAGTGATTTATTATTTTTGTTAAATTAGTATTTTAATTATTATAAAATTTAAAATGTATAATAATTAAGTTAAAGAAATATTATATTATTATTATACAATAAAAATTATATATAATCATATAAATTAGAAAGAAAATATATTTTTAAAATAAAAATAACAAGGCAAAACAGATGATATTCATTTATTTTTAAAATTTAAAATATATAAAAGAACTCACATAAATATTTAAATTTTAATTATTTTAATATAATATATTAAATGTAATTAATACCTAAATAGGAGAATGGAAATTTTTCTGTATTCCATTCCTGTTTAGACAATAATTTTTCTTTATTTGATAATATTTCTACTTGGTGTTTTGAATAATGTACAAATGCAGATGCAGATAAAACTAAAACAAATAGATTTATATTATAAAAACAATTTGGTTAAAGAATATTTATAAATAAAAATAGAAAACTGCTTTAATTTTACTTTTTATATAAGGTTTGTATTATAATCTCATTCAAAAAATTGAAATAATATATAAACTATAAAAGAAAATACGAATAGATTTTCACTCGAAATGATTAAATTGAATACAATAATAATTTTGAATCATATTGACAGAAGCGTTTCAAATAAAAATAAAGAGGAAATCAGATAAGATAGTTAATTTCTTTATGAATTATGTTAAGTTTTTAAAGCTAAATATGTCTAATATCTTATTTATTACCTTGGAAGTTGCAAACTTGCATAAATACACATAAATTAATAAAATTAAGAAATAATTCAGAACTCAAAGGTAGTTGAAAAGGAAATATTAACGCCATATTGGTTTGTTGGATTAGAATCCTATCGAAAACCTAAGTTAACATAGATTTGAATTATAGAAAATAATCAAGAAAAATATAATCAAATAATAAAAATATATTTATTTACTTCTTATTGGAATGAATATCATTTAAATATCAATTTAATTAGATGAAAACAACATTTATATTTTTTTTTTAAAAAACCCGGGAAAATTAATTTTTTTTTAAAATTAGTTAACATAATTTATAGTAATATGTTTAATTTATTTATATTTTACATTAAGTATTTGATTTAAGGGAATAATTAAAAGAGTTAAATAGATTAAATTAAATATTGCTCAGGATAGGATCGATTAGAGAAATACGGCTGCGGGCAAGAACTTTCTATAAAGAAATAGATATTATTTTTTTAATCTATGGTAATTTAAATTTAAGATTTTTATAAATTTTAAAAAATATATTTTTTATGTAATATTCATTCTATTTTTTATATATTTATTACAAAGTTTTGCTTATATATATAGTTAAACAATTTTTTTAAATAATATTTTCTCTTGGATTTTCTCACCACTCCACAGATTGAGAATCGCTGAATTTCTTAATATTGTTATGTATTTATAATAATAGTAATAATAATAATAATAGAAATAATATATATATATATATATAACCTTTGTATTTTGTCGGGGTGGGGGGATATGTTAATATTTATATCAGACTAATAGTTTCCCAACTAATTGTAAATTTTTTTAAGGGATTATTATTAGATATTATAATTAGATGATAAATCACCAAAAATAATGATTAAATTCTTCTTACAGATCATTTCGACCTTCATAATTATCCTTTATTCTTAATCTTTTCGTTTTTTTTTTATTTTTTTTGGTATCTCAAGGTTTATATTTGTTTATTATATTGTACCTAATAAAGTGCCTCATCTTTTTCATCATTCTTTCTTTTTCAATAATTTCAAATAAAAAATAAAAATGAAGAGATGAAACATATGAATATAGTATATCTATCTATCTCTGTGGCTCTACGGAACTCCAAAGTTCCTAGCCGCATCAACCACATTTCTTCAAGTGTCCATATCTGTGCTGCAACCATCCAACTCCTATTTTCTCTCATTTCTCTCATGTCCTTTCTTACATTGTCTTCCGACAGCGTCCTTGGTCTTTCAATCAGTCTTCCCACAAATAAACATTTCGCCAGTCTTTCTTCTCCCATTCTAGACACGTGCCCTGCCTATCGCAACGTAATGTATATACTCGTACCTATACTTTTATCTCATAGACAATTAAATTTCAATCACTATACTTAATCGTGATTGCGAATTAAGAGGGAACTATTTTTTATGGGCAGGTTGTTAATTGAATGATTAGTTTGAAGATTCGAAATATAATTCTCAAGATATAATAAAATATAAAATAAAACTATTAATATTTAATATTATAGAGAGTGAAATAAAAATTATTTTTAATATCAACGCGCGTAATACACAAATAAAAAAATTATAATATTTAATATTGAAAATTGAAATCACGAAATAATTTTTCTTAAAATATTTTTAATTTAGTTCATAAAAAGAATTTCCATATTTTTTTTTTACTATTCATAGATATACAGAATATATTAATAGATTAAAGTAAAAATGGTATAATAATATATAATAAAGTTTATAGAAGTGTGTACAGAGGAGTCATACACCCTCTCTAACATTAAAAAATCTGGAGTGTCTCCACTCGACTATCTTGCAATTTAAATTGGATTGAATAACATAAATAATATTTATTAAACCAGCGCGTGTTTGGCTCTTTGTTGAAAGCACCACGTCACGTGATGGCACATGTGATTTGGAGTAATAAAAAACTAATTCCGGTACTTTCAGCGATTCAATTAAGCTGAAATTCTATATATATCAGTTTTATACAATTTTTAACCACGTGAAAAACTATCAAAAATATATCTTTATTTTTACGGTCAGTTTAGAGGAGAAAAAATGAAAACATGGTAGGTAATGACTCACTTCCGGATGAGTTACATTTCCCAAAAGTTGATAGAAAACTACAAATTTTGAATAATGCCCGTGTACCAAATTTCATGATTCTAGCTCAAACCGCTTTTGCGTAATCTTGTATACAAACACACACACACGCACACTGACAGACATTTTTCTCAACCTTACGAAAATGACTCAGGGACCTTCCAAACGTATAAAAACATCAAAATCTCGACATCGAAAATTTTCGTGATCGCAATACTATTTTTTGCGAGATAGTAAAAAATAAATTTTTTAACAAGTTTATTGAAGAAAATAAACAAAAACTATGATTATAGAAATTTTTAGTAGGTTTTATTTTTAAAAGATAAAAATAATATAAAAATTATATTAAATCAAATTAAAATCAAATTGTAAACCTTCCTAGCTTCCAAATTATAGACTTATTATATACTACTTAGTTAATTTATACTCTTACTATAATGCTTATGATAAAATCAAATATTTAGAAGTAGAAATATAATGAAAAAATGATAATATTCAAAACTTAAATACAAATATCATTTACTTAGAATTTTACTGTTTAACTAATCAATAAAATTTAGATTTAAAAAAAATTGTATTCAAATAATTTTCAATATTGTTTTATTCTAATATTTATATAAATACTAAATATGCATAAAAATACTAGATATAAAAAATAGCTAACTTAAATAAACTTTGTACCATTTTTATTCAATATACAATATAAATAGAAGATTTATTTAATAAGAATCTGTGACATCACCAGTACGACAGAATTATGCTGAATAATTTTTTTTATTTTCATGATTTTTATACGCTTTTTATTAATTTCACTTTTCTGTCTGTAATATTAAAAATTTGTATTCGGATTTTAACCCATTTCGCTCAATTTGAGACGTATATTGAAAGTCGATGACACTGTGCATATGTAAAGGATAATATTCAAGGTTTAATTAATATTTTATTTTCTATTTTTTAGGGCATTTTTGATTAAAAAGCGTGTATATTAAAAAGTTTTTTTATTAATTTATTTTTTATTCTAAAACATTTAATGTATTATTTTATATTAAAAAATAATTGGTATGTTATATATTCTCAATCCTTTATAAACAACGAATTATAAATATTCGGGCTAATTATCTCTTTTTTATGTTTCTTATAGAAAAAAAAATTGAATTTTCTTATAATAGATAGATAGATAGATAGATAGATAGATTTTCACTTTTAATTTATATATACCACATATATATAATAGTTTTTGAACAATATAATCCGCAATCCAATTAAATATAAATTATTATAAAATACTTATAGAATTTGCTATACCATCTAAAAATAAATATGAGTAAAAAATAAACATGTCCCTATATACATGTTTGTTGCTTAACTCTGACGATATAAATAAATAAATATATAAAATTCAGGATTCCCAAACTAGACAAGGCCAAAAGATCACTAAACAAATATAAATAACAGAGATTTAAAATAGATAAAAAAATATTTTTTTACATAGATGATAAGAATATAAATTAATTAAGTTCAAAATTTCTAATAAAAAAATTATTTTGATAAAAAATATAATAAAATAAATAAAAATTATTATAAAAAATCTGGAGTGTCTCCACTCGACTATCTAGCAAAATTCGATTATATATTATATTTATATTTAAATTAAATTTAATTAATTAAATTAATAAATAATATTTAATAAACCAGCGCGTGTTTGGCTCTTTGTTGATAGCACCACATCACGTGCTGGCGCGTGATTTTCAGTGTTAAAAAATTAATTCCGGTACTTTCAGCGATTCAATCAACCTGGAATTCTATATATATATATATATATATATCACTTTTATACAATTTTTAATTTACAATTTATAATTTATATTTTTACGGTCAGTTTAGAAGAAAAAAAAAATCAAAACGTTGTAGGTAATGACCCTCTTCCGATTGAGCTACATTTCTCAAAAGTTGATAGAAAACTACGAATTTTGAATAATGCCAAATAGAGCCAAATTTCATGATTCTAGCTCAAACCGCTTTTGCGTAATCTTGTATACAAACACACACACACGCACACTGACAGACATTTTTCTCAACCTTACGAAAATGACTCAGGAACCTTCAAGACGTATAAAAACATCAAAATCTCGACATCAAAAATTTCGTGATCGCAATACTATCTTTTGCGAGATAGTAAAAATAAGGAAATAAATAAAGTGGATTACAGTAAATAAAGTATCTAATATACCTAAAAAAGAATAAAATCATGAATCTCTCTCTCTCTCTCTCTCAATATATATATTTATATATATATCCTATATTTAATTTTATATAAAAAAAATAAAATATGAGAACAATTTTGAGAAGAAATTTTTTCTCCGAAAAAGATGCAAAATATTATACACACATATACTCTTTTATCTCTTTCTAAATATCTCTCTTTTATACATATAAATACTCTACTATATGTATGTATAAGTGGTATATAAATTTATACGAAGTAACGGATTACAATAAAATTTGGCACAGATACAGTTTAATACCAGGAATCGAACAACTAGCATATTTTTATCTTAAAATTTGCAAGAGAAGTCTAAAAATATTCAAAATTTTTCCCATAAGGAACGATATATAAAATCATCTCTGGTGTGAAACCATTATGCAACTTTCACTTAACACCCTACTTTTTACAATTTTGTTGCAATTTTCATCTAATGCTAATTATCTATATTGTTCATAATAATATTTTGTATTCATCAATATTTTGATACTATTGCGAAAGCTCTCTTTGATTATCTAAAATAAATAAATTAATTAAACTTCCTTTGAAAAAGCAATTTTGAAAATTGGACTGATATAAAAGATAATTTTATTTGATATTGTTGAAGGTTTAATCAAAATTGTTAAAAGCGTTTGTGAGAAAATTTCAAAAATAAATAATGTAAAGTGCTTCTATCGAATTTTAGAAAAAATATACTGTAATCTTTCAGGATTCTTAGATATGGAATTTCATTTTCAAACCTTTATTTTTTTAAGTTAGGCTATCGGAAGCTATTTTTGGGGGCTCAAAACGTATATTTCTATTAATAAGTTGACCTGTGGCCAGCTCCGAACCGACCGACAGTTTGAAGTAAATTAATTTCCAGCTACAGAAACAATTTCAAATAATTTTAATATATCTATTAATGTAATAAAAAACAGATATGGATACATAAATAATAAATATAAACATTTTTAATTTTATTTTATTTATAATATATATGCAAGACCAGGTTGTGACGTCATGAATGACTGGATGACGTCATATAATTTTAAATCAAGAAAAAACTAATAAATATGATTTTTCTCGAGGATAAAACCAATAAAAAGTGCATGAGAGAGAGAGAGAGAGAGATTCGTGGTGATATACAAAAAAATCTCCTCATGTGAAATTTGGTGTGAAAATAACCCTTCCCTTCCTATCGTCGATCGCTAATACTACCACTTCCGGTTTCCGGATTTGCACCAAAAGTTGATCAATTCATCCCACCGATGCATTAAGTAAATATACCAAATTTCATCAAAATCGGTTGAGCCGTTCAGGCTGTACACATCTATACGGACGGACAGACGGACGGACGGACGGACAGACATCATGCTAAAAATACTTTTTTACTTTCCCGCATACTTCGTATAATTACTTTCCCGCATACTTCGTATAAGGGAAGTATTGGAATCGTCAAAATTTTCGACTTCGAGATTTCGATAGATCTTGACGTTTTAGACCTCCCTGAGTCGGAAAATACCATTTTTCGAATTATGTCTGTGTGTGTGTATGTATGTATGTATGTATGTAAGTAATGTCTGTAAGCAAATTTACTCAAAAACAAATCAAGCTAGGACTTCGAAATTTGGTACACCGATATTATTCACAGTTTGTAGATTTCTATCAAAATTTCGTCAAAATCGGTTAACCGGAAGTGGTACTTTACCTACACTGGTTGCGTTTACCTTTCAAGTAAAGTACCAGTTTGCTTCGAGATATTTGCTTCATATTTTGTATATAGATTTAAAAATATGAAAAAAATTGAGATAACAAATTTCATCATGATCTGACTACCGGAAGTGACATTTTACCTATACAAGTAGCGTTTCTTTTTTATCGACCGACGATAGTAAGGGAGGTATTGTTTTCACACCAAATTTCACCTATGGATATTTTTAGGTACATATCTCCACGAATCATGCATTTTCTTAACAGAAAAAAGTATTTTTAACATGATGTCTGTCCGTCTGTCCGTCCGTCCGTATAGATGTGTACAGCCTGAACGGCTCAACGGATTTTGATGAAATTTGGTATATTTACTTAATACATCAGTAGGATAAATTGATCAACTTTTGGTGCAAATCCGCAAACCGGAAGTGCTAGTATTGCCGATCGAAGAGAGGAAGTGAAGGGTTATTTTCATATCAAATTTCACGTGAGGACATATCTCCACGTGTTATGCACTTTGTATTGGTTTTATCCTCGAGAAAAATCATCTTCATTAGTTTTTTCTTAATTTAAAATTATATGACGTCACCCAGCACTTCATGACGTCACAGCCAGCCCTTATATATTATAAATAAAATAAAATTAAAAATATTTATATTATATCCATATCTGTTTTTTTACATTTGAAATATCAGTTAACCGGAAGTAGCACTTTATTCTATATATATATATATATATATAAATGTTACCAAATATCAAATTTGACACCAATAAACTAATACGAACTGGCTCTTTATCAATACCCAGTTTACACATTCTAAATATTCATTCACAACTCTTTATACCTATTTATATGCGGGAAAGTCTAGGGGAGGACACTCCCGCTTATTCTGTTAAGAAAATGCATGATTCGTGGAGATATGTAAAAATCTCCACATGTGAAATTTGGTGTGAAAACAATACCTCCCTTACTATCGTCGGTCGGTAAAAAACAATCATACTTTTGACTAATAGCGTGATAGCAATGTTTCCTTCCTATGTAGATCCTATTTATTGGTAAGATGGTAAATGAATGTAAAAACATAATTTTATAAAATAAAATTACATGTTATGCTTTAATTTAAAAATAGTAATTTATTTTTAATTTATCAATTAATAATTTTATGAAGGGCTTTAAATTTTAATAAATATAGAATTTTGGTTAACTTAAGATTTATTTTTTAGAATTTAGATACTATTTAATTAAGTTTTTTTAAGTAATTTTATTCAAATATTTTAAAAGATAAACCCAAATGTATATAATAACGATTATGTATATATATATACTGTACAATTCTTATATATATACATTGGAAATTCTAATATATATAAATGATTTTCTATTTTAATCAAATTTTGTCATTTTTTGGTATATTTAATTTGTGAATTAGAATATGAAATAAATTCATGATGAATGAATTGCTTTAATTATATCAAAAAAATTATTATTTACATATAAATCTCTATATATATATATATATACATTGTGTTAACATATGAATTGAATTTATGGTAATTGTTCATTCTAACCGATGTATCATGGATTTGAATAAAATTTTACCAGTGGATTCCTTTTTGGATGCCAAACAAACTTTCGTTAAGTAGTATGTGGCGGTAGCGTAATAAAGTTTGCATAAAAATTCATCCAAAATTAGTGGAGCCCCCTGGTGGTCAAATAATATAACATGGTAACTAAATAGAATATCAATAGATTTATATGCACATTTAAATAATTTTTATCTCGTAAACTAGAAGCGACTGCCACATACTACTTAAGGAAAGTTTGTTTGTGATGAATAAAGGAATCCACTGGTAAAGTTTTATCCAAATCCATGATGATACATCGGTTAGACTGAACAATTACCCTTAATTAATTTATTTTATTAAGTGAAGGGGGGATGGAGTTATAAAAAAAAGTAGGTTTTTATATTCAAATATGTATAAAATAAAAAACAAATAAATTAAAAAAAAATTAACATAAATTACCTCGATGAACTTCAATTGTATAAATCTAATAATTGAAAATATGATTAGGAGGGATGTTCAGGGGATGTCAATTCCATCTGTCTATATCTTATTGTATATTATATATCTGAATTCATTTTTTAACATTAAGCTTATTTTAAAATTCCTGTCAAATAATGTAAATATTTAATAAAATGTATTTATTTTACTTATGCTAATTACAATTGCGTATGTACATGTTGGAGGTGTTACAGACATGGTATTTCCATGTTTAACTATAATTAATGAACAAATTCTTATTTCTTGAGGTCATAGGTTACCTTCTAGGAAATGAAAATCAGAACCTATTAAAATAATAATAATAATAATAATAATAACTTTCATAATGATTCATTATTATAACACCAATTAATAAATCAATCATCAGATAGTCACAACACCCTTAAATTATTTTTCTCTGTTTAACTCATCCTTGAAATTTGCATAACAAACATTTAAGTATCTTAAAAATTATTGTGTTATTTTAATTTTTATATATATATATATATATAAGTATATAGTTATAAATTATATTCGAATTTATTAGATAATTCATTTAAAATAAAATAATATAAATATAGATATTGTGGCGTATAAAGTACACTTTTCTATTTAATTATATGTATAAAATTTGTATATTTAAGAACTTAACAATGTAAAATTCTAAAAATCTGGAGTGTTCCACTCAAATATCCCGCAAATTTAAATTGGATTAATTAACATATATTATATTTTAATTAATTATAAATTAAGAGTAATATAAAGTAAGTATAAATTGGATTAATTAATTAATTAAAATATTTAAATTTAGAGTATAGTATTGTGTTATTCAATTAAATTAATTAATTAACATATATTAAATTTAAATTTAAAATTGTTACCTTCATTTTTAAGAGTCTAAATTTAAAAAATTAATTCGCGTGTTTGACTCTTTGTTGATGAAACCACATCACGTGCTGGCGCGTGATTTGCAGTCAACGTTTTAAAAAAATTAAAAAATTAATTCCGGTACTTTCAGTGATTCAATCAAGCTGAAATCCTCTATATAGCAGTTTTATACAATTTTTTATCATGTGGAAAACTAGCAAACATATATCTTTATTTTTACAGTCAGTTTAGAGGAAAAAAAATGAAAATGTGATACGTAATGGTCCTTTTTCAAATCAGCTACATTTCTCAAAAATTGAAAGAAAACTACGAATTTTGAATAATGCCCGTTTACCAAATTTCTTCTAGTACAAACCGTTTTGCAGAATCTTTTCTACATACACACAGACATTTTTCTCAACCTTAGTGAAAATGACTCAGGAACCTTAAAAACGTATAAAAACATCAAAATCTCGACATCGAAAATTTCTTGCGAGATAGTAAAAAAAAAATCAAAATATATAAATAAATTCGTTAAGACATATTAGTTAAGATTGAAACCACTTGTTAACTGATATTTAATTAGTTTACAATATATATATTTCTCTTGATTTTATATTTTTTTTTCTTTTCAATACAATTGATTAATTAACTTGATATAAAACTATAAATCAGAATGAAAAACTTACTTTTTTGATGCGTCGAGTAATAAAAAAAATTTTTTTTTTTTTTTAATTTAATTAAAATGTTATAATTTATTATAATTTTTTTATTAATTTTAAATAAGTAAAGATAATTATTTGGGTTAACCATTGAAGGACTATAAAACATATCTATATAATACATAATATTAATACAAAAGAAAAAAAAATACAAAACAAAATACAAAGAACTAAGAAAATAAATTTTAATATTAACTGAAATGATATAATTATTTATTGTTATTAATTTTAATTATATTGAAATATACAAGGACAATAAGAACATTATTTAAAAAGTCAAAAGGTTTAAGCTTGTCGCCTTGAACAATCAACTAGAATGTCAAAGATGATGGTCATTGAAGGAGTCTTGAGCTCATCTGCTGAAGCCTAAAAGATTGGCTTTCTCCTTGAGGTCTGCAAGAGAGAGGGGAGATTCTTCACGTCAGCGAGCTATTGTCGTAGAGTCTTACCTGAAGAGCCTTCCCTTATAGTCAGTGCGCAGGTAGTTGTTGTCGAAACAATATCGAAACAAGTGAAAATGCGATCGCCCGATGTCGCGATGCCTACCAAGTAAGTCCATTCTATAGAATATATACATTCGAAATTATATATTAACGGCACTTTTCTATTCTTTACTTATTCCATACCATGTTTTGTTTAAATTAAAATAAAACATATATAAAAAAAAAATCCTCCAGTGTGGATTTAATTCAATTGGGCCTTAACACTGTATTCTAATTATTTTTACAAAAAAATTTATTATATTTATTTCATTATATTATAAACAAAAACAAAAAAATAATAGTAAAATGTAGAATCAAATTAATTATTAACATAAATATATATATTATTTGCCGTGTATGATTTAAACAAATATATATATATATATATATTCTTTATCTTATAATATTTATTCTTAAATAGAAAAAGTCTATATACACATTTTTTTAATGAAGTCATTCAATTTATAGTTTTTATTTTATTTATTTTCTTTTTAATATTAATTTAATAATTTCAATACAATATTTTATATATCTAGAAAATATTTTAATTAATTTCAACATTTGGAACGCCAATATGAAAGTGACAATACGAAATAATTGATCTACTTTAGAATATATATATATATATATATATATATATATATATATATATATTAGATTATAAATAAATATTATTAAAACTAATAAATTGTTTAAGGGTGTCAAAAAAGGAAAATTAAAAATTAAATAAAACTATATGAGATGAAAAATAAATAAATTTACATATAAGCATATCTATTAGAATAAATATAATATATACCTATATAATTAATTATATGATATAATATCGATAGGATAATTATTTTCAGATTTATTGCTATATACATCAAATATAGTATGTGGGAAAATTACTATTTAAATTTGTTAAAATTTAAGAAATAAATTTAAAAATATTTTATTGAATAAATTAACTAAATAATATTTATTATATTTTATTCTTAAAAATTAAAAAAAAATTAAAATATATTGGATTATTTTGATAGAAGTTATGAATAATATATATATATATATATATATATATATATATATATATATATAAATGTGTTTATTATTAATTTAAATTATTCAATTATATATGTTATACAATATTATATTTAATTGAAAATAAAAATAATAGCACTAAATGAAAAATAATAATTTTATTAAAAATTCTTAAAAATTTCTAAAACTATTTTTATTATTTTTTTTTTTAAGTTCACTCTTTTTCCGCTCTCTTGCCCAAAAGCAATCAAATAATAATTGAAATTTTTACGTTGCTTTATCTTCATATTCACAGTTTGAATTTTTTTAATAGCAATCACTTTCGCTGATTTTTTTTTTATTTTCTACTAAAAATGAATTAAATTATTCATTTTTTTTTAAAAAAATACATTAAAAATTAAATTTCTTTCACGATTATATTACTTTTCATATATATAAATAGTTTATTTAAATAGTAAATTTTTTTTTTATTTTTGTTAATTTACTAAGATACTTACATTCATTCTAAAATAGTTAGTTTACTATTGAAATTCTAACAAAAGAATATATATATATATATAAGAGTTAGTTTTATAGATTTTCTAAAAAAATATTTGAAAATTATTACAAATGTTAACAAAGAGGAAATAAGTGCAAACTCTTTTTTATAATTTTTAAATGTATTATCAATTAAGCAAAAAATACCTTAAGAAAATATTATAGGGTCAAGGGATATTATATTTTGTTCCTCTTCTAGGATTTTTTTCCCTTTTTTTTATTATTATAGAAATTTATAGAAAAAATTAATTATTTAATTAATTCTGATATATTATAATTTAAAGATCTTTCATTAATGATAAATAAATTAATTAATTAAAATAATATTAAATAGATTTACTAAAAAAATATATGATATATTAACTAAAGTCCATTCATCCATCATAATTGGGAAGTTACTTAATTAATCAGAGTTGCGCTCTGATCAAGCAAATTAAGGATAAAGGTTAAGGGAATCCGTTCAAGTATTAGGTTACCCTGGCGATTTAAAAATAATAGGTTAATAGATAAACTCAATTAAAGATGCGGTATAAAAATTAATAGATGCTGGAAAAGAGGTGGGACTTGAAATAAATAGTGCTAAGACAAAATATTTAGTAGTAGTATTAACACACAAAATCGTAACATACAAAATGTCTTCTTCTTCTTCTTCTTAGCCTTATTTCCCACGGGGTGTGGGAAAATACAAAATGTAGAATTTGAAAATGTAGAAAAATCAAATATTTAGGTTCTGTAGTCACAAAGGATATTAATATTATTACCAAAGGGAATCAAAATAAAATATATAAAACAATTATTTTGCAGGTTGTATTAAATGGTTGTGAGGCATGGTCTATGACATTAGGAGACGAGAGTAGTTTTAGAGTATTTGAATATAGGATTTTGCGCTGTATTTATGGACCAAATAAGGATGAGGTTGGGAATGGTGGAGTCTGCATAACGAGGAATTGCATGACCTCTATGCTTCTCCAGACATAGTTGGGATTATTAAATTGAGAAGGCTGCGATGAACAGGGCATGTGGCTAGAATGGGAGAAGAAAATATATTGTTGGGGAGACCGCTTGGAAGACCAAGGACGCGGTGGGTGGACAATGTAGGAAGACACGTGAGAGAGACGGAAGAGGGTAGGGGTTGGATGGTTGTTGCTCAATATAGGGGTACTAGAAGAAATGTGGTTGCTGCGGCCAAGAACTTTAAAGTTTCATAGAACAAAAGAGATAGATAGATAGAGGATTCTTTTTACTGATCATAGAACATCTCTACCCTGCTCAGGGCTTGATAGGCGCTGACCTTTCGTAAGGATGTTCAAAAGTAAGAGGTTTATTTTAAATAAAGCAAAGTAAAAGAATGAGGAAGAAAGATAAAAAAAAAACATTGTAAATTGACAAAAAATCCTTTATATTTAAATAGATATTGTCAATAATCTAACTGTGTAAAAAATTCAATAATTTGTTTAATATTATTATTTGAAAAGTTCAAAGAAATCATTAAATATATATACTAGTACATCCAATCCTTATTCTGGTTATTAATTTTCTTCTTAATTTATTTATTATTATTATTATAAATATTATTAATTTTATTATTAGAAAATTTAAATCCATAAATTCGTGTTCTCATATCCCAAGTACTTTAACAATTAAGCGAATTTTACTACATCCATTCTAGTTTAAAAATAGTATAAGAATAAAAAAAAATATTGAAAAAGTACAATAAATAAAATAAATATTAAAATGTGTTTCTCGTTCAAGATCTTTTTCTTAGGAATATGTTAAATTGAATTTAAATATTAATATCCTGAAATGGTTGCACTTACTATTTATATATGCATAAACATACGCACAAACGAATGCAATAAAATATATTATAATGGTTTAATTTCAATTTGTTACTTTAACTTGACTCTCATTTTAAATATTGTTTTCCGCTTCATTTTCACATAAAATCAATATGTCTATTCTAATTAAATAAATTTATTATATTATTATTAATAAAATGAATAAAGTGATAAATAATAAATTATAAAATTAAATAAATTAAAATAAATAAAAAAAAAAAATGAATAAAATTTATGTTTAGTTAAATTATATCATCTTTTTTTAAAATTAATTACAAGCAATTTAAAATATTAATAGTAATATATTAAAATATTATTTTATTAATCTTGTTTTTGATTTACTTAAAAGGTATTTTGATGTTTTAATTGATCAGTTATATTATCTTTTAATAAAAAGTAGTTGGATCACCGAGCCCCCGGTCATTAAAAACCATTATTCCTTATTATCGGGTTAGGCTGGTAATATTAATACATGGTTAACCGAGCCGCCGCTTAGTTTTAAAAAAATTATTCCTTATGAACTATAAATAGTTAAGATTAAGATTATTAATTAAAATAAATAAACGACAAAATATGTGAAATATTTCAAATAATTTAAAAGAACATAAATTAAAAAAAAATAGTCATAAAACATACAGTCCTTAAATGTACATATTAATGCACGGAAAGACAGAAAAATATGGTCTGTGGATATAACATAAAATATATTTCGTAATTTAATTTTATTTATATTTATAATATTTTGTATTTATGCGCTATCTAACGTAGTTGCTGACGTCATTTAAATTTACTATTTTAAATTAAGAAAAAAACCAATAAAGATGATTTTTCCCGAGGCTGAAACCAGTAGAGATCGATTTTTCTTTATAAAAATTATTTATGGTGTGAATTTCAAAAAAATCCTTCGAGCGGTTTAATTTTTCAAAAATACAAATATATATACTTACAATTTTTGTTAGTATAATTAGATAAGATAATTCAAATAATGGACCTGTATCATTTACTTAAATTTAGAAATTTCAAATTTCATAAACCTACCAGAAAAATTTTATTAATAATTTATTAATTTTTCTGCAATTTATTTAAACTAATACTGATTGCGTTTGATTGTAATTGCAGATTATTTAGAAATAGTAGTAATTCAGTCCTTGTACTTGATCGATTCAGCAATTTCAACAATATTTTCTTAGTAGGCATTAATTTTTTAAGTTTACACAAAAGTAAAATGATTACTTAAGAATTATTAGATGTTTTCTCGCCTTTTCTGAAAATAATTGATATTACGATAATACAAACATTTACAATAACACATTTTTTTTATTTAATATCATCAATTAGCGTAAGCATCTATTAAAATAAATTTTGTAACAAAAAATAAATTTCATAAATAAATTATAATAGAAGTGTAAAAAAAAATCAAATAATTCAAATACATAGTTCACATTATTTTTAAATATTAATTATAAATATTTTAAATATTTATTAATTTTGAAATTAATTTCTATTTATAAATATTTTCATTAAGTTCTCTCTATTATCATAAATAAAATTACTAGATAAACATAACACTGACATAACAATGATTAGTTAACAATTTTTATTAATTAACATTTATTTTAATTTGCTTAACATACAAAAATCAATAATTTAAAAATAAGTGTATTCAAAAGATTATTAAGCTATAAAATTTATAAAGGGAATTTGAATTTTTTTGAAATTCAAAAAAAAAAAAAAAAAACAAAATAAAATAAAAAAAATGTTATAATATGTAAATTCAAAAAGTAGACATTTCCAGGTGTAATAAAAATTCTCTAGGCCTAATTAGAAATGAATTCTATTATTTTTATTTTATTTATGAATACCTTCTTTTATAAATTTTAAAGATATATTATAAAACAAATATAACTTTCAAATAATAAATTAATTTATAAATTAAACTTGATAAAATGATACAATTAAAAAAATCAGTAATATTTTACTTTTAAAACTTTGCTCCTTTCCCTCTTAAGAACATATTTTCAATTTTATAACAACTGCTTACTCTAAGGGGAATACTAATTAACTTCTCAAATATTGATGTTGACTAGGTTGAGTAAAGATTTAATTCACATTTTATTAGATTTATATCTGAAATATTTATTCTCTCAAAATATTATTATAAGAAAATTTTGTTAAATTCTACCAAATAAGAAAAAAGGGACACAATCTTTTGCCGTATAAAATATAAGGAAGGAATGAATTTTCCAGAGGCTGAAAACTAATAATATCGATTTTTCTTTATGAATATTGTTTATGGTGTGAATTTCGAAAAAATCCTTCGAGCGGCTTAATATTTCAAAAATACAAATATATATACAATTTTTGTTAGAATAATAAGTAACATATTATTAGACATATTATAATATTTTAATTTATTTATTTTTCATTTTTTTTTTACCAATTTTCAAAGTGTGAGTGAAAGTTTCATATATCTTAGATAAGTTGATGGATGCACGATTATTTTACATCTTAATAATTACATTTTAAAATATATTATTTATTTCTCCAAATTTTCTTTTTATATTTATAGAATTCACGTTTATAAATGAAAACAATCCTCGTTTTGGTATTAGTAGAATTGTTAAGCTCGGTAAATAAAATTAACATTAAACAATACTTATTACCTCCGATATACACTGAAAGTATTTTATTAAGATTATTTATATTCAATTTAATGAAATTTAAATAAGTATACCTATAAGATAATAGTGCCAGGTTCACCGAGGCGCCGCTCGGTCATTAAAAAAAAGATTCCTTATTATCGGGTTTGGCTGATAATATTAATACCTGGTTCACCGAGCCGCCGTTCAAATAATTTAAAAGAACATAAATTAAAAAAAAAAATAGTCATAAAACATACAGCCCTTAAATGTACGTATTAATGCACTGAAAGACAGAAAAATATGACCTGTGGATATAACATAAAATATATTTTGTAATTTGATTTGATTTATATTTATAATATTTTGTATTTATGAAAGCGCTGTCTGACGTAGTTGCTGACGTCATTTAAATTTACTATTTTAAATTATGAAAAAAAACAATAAAGATGATTTTTCCCGAGGCTGAAACCAATACAGATCGATTTTTCTTTATAAATAAATATTATCTATGGTGTGAATTTCAAAAAAAATCCTTCGAGCGGCTTAATATTTCAAAAATACAAATATATATACATACAATTTTTACTAGTATAATAAGATATGATAAGATATAATATAAATAAAATAACAAAATTCCTATTCGAGGAAACTTATCCATTCCCTTCCATTTCAGCTTCCATAATTTAAATGAAATCTCTTTTTTACCAACTTTTTGGTTAATTTCATAAAATCGGAAATAATTTTGTATTCAGAAATATATAATTTCATAAAATAGACGTTATATATATATATATATTAATATCATTATAGTTATAATAAACGTGACTGGGTGTACCAGAGAGATTTCTCCGTTACTTCCGGAAACATCCCAACTTAGAAACAGAGCGTCCTTATTTGCAATATAAAAAAACGGATGGGCTCAGCTGTGGCGTGTTTTTATACATCAGTCTCCCTCTCTCCTAATTATTTCAATTTTGAATCATGTCGTTGACAAATTCTACATGACTGGTCTCAATCCAATTTATATCAAATAATTTTATCTATTAAAAATTTAAATTTTAAATTTATCTATTAGAAATTTTGAAATTATTTTTTTTTTTTTAATTTTCATCTTTGACATCATAATTTCGGTTATGTATTTAAATAATTCCATCATTTCACAAATTTATATCTTTTACTTTATTAAATGGCAAAGATTTCAAGGTAGAATTGCAGCGTATTTTTTTTCTTCTATTTATTTATACAAACATAAGCCATACCACGAGTTCACGCCATTTCGTAAAACACATTCACTTTCTATCCAATTGTATAAATATTTACATGAAAAAAATAAGGTGTTAATTTACAAAAAATACAAGTCAATGACTTTTTAATACTTATTTAATTATTTATAAGAAATACTTATTTAAAAAAAATATTATTTTTTCCAATAATATTATATGATGACGTACATAGTATTTAGATTGATTGAATTTTATGGAAACTATATATACTCGTATATATATATATGTATATGCATTTTCTGAAATCTTTTTTTTTATTTACATAATCGAAATGATAATTAATTATTTAAATAATTTTATCAAATTATTTAAGTTCCTTAATTTATTTACTTTTACATCATACATTTATAGTGACGAAAAAAAATAAATAAATATCAGGGCGCTATTGTCGGGCAATCAACCATTTGAGAAGGCCCATTACCATTGTTTGAGCTACAGCGCCACCTTAGTCTTTACTTTACTGTACAAAGAGTACAAAAATATTACAAAAAGAAGGGTCAAAATATTTTAATGAAATTAGTCGGAAACCTATAATGAAAAAATGCAATATAATATATAATATTATAATGGTAATAATAATAAATTATACATATTCAAATTTACTTAAGAATTATTATTTATTTAAATATATTCACTTTTCTCTGAATTGTGAGAGAACAAGCCACTGGTCCATTTGGGTGTTATTATTATAGATTTGAGGTCGGCAACCCGCGGTTCTTTTATCCAGGTTGCGTTGGTTACCTTTGCCACACATAATAACAGGCGCAAATTATTTATTTCTTTTGCAAACATTTTTTATTTTTATTGAATATAATAATAGAGAAATAATAATTTATAAATAAAAATGATATTCCCATTATCAATGTTGGTGGCTCTTCATAAGATTTATTCAAATTATTTAAGTAATTTCTATTTACTTATTGTTCTTTATATCTTATCTTATTATACTAACCAAAATTATATATATATTTATTTATATTTGGGATGTATTAAACCGCTCGAAGGATTTTGAAATTCACACCATAGATAATATTTATTTATAACGAAAAATCGATCTGTATTGGTTTCAGCCTTGGGAAAAATCATCTTCACTAGTTTTTTCTTAATTTAAATTTATATATCGTCAACAACTACGTCATCCAGTGCATCCATATATACAAAATATATTATAAATAAAATAAAATTAAAAATATTTGTTATATCTATATCTGTTTTTTATTGTATTAATACATACATTTAAATTATTTGAAATTATTTCAGAACGTTTAGAAGATTTATCTTAATTTAAAATAGGAAATGTAAATGAGTCGTCAGCAATACATCACAAAGCGCTTCCGTAAATACAAAATATTATTATCAGCTATTCATTTTAATAAATTTAAAATGTTTGTATTTATCACATAAGAGAGACGGGAAAGATGGAGTTAATAAAATAAATAAAATAGTTATTATTATTAAAAATCTTTGATTGCATTTCTAAATCCTCTTATTTGTTATTATTATTATTATTTATAATTTTTTTTATTTATACAAAATAAGTATATTTAATAAAAAATATAAATAATAAAACGAAATAAAAATGTGGAAATATATATTATACTCCTAATATATTATTAATATAGAATTATGATTGTAAGTTATTTACAGGTTATATTATTATGAAGCAATTTATGATTTCGCTTGACTATTGAACACTTTCCCTGCCAGAGGCTCAAATAAGAAAGTCTTTACTTGCCTCTTGATTATTCTCATCATCCATTGTGTAATATTAAACATTCACCGATTGATTGCTTGCTTGATTCAGGAACCCTTAAAACAGATATTTCCGGTGAAAAATAAACATCGAATTTTTTTATTCGTTTGTTATATATATGTATATATGTATATATATATATAATCTTATATCAACTATATAAATGAAAGTAATAAAGCTGAGTATGCAAGTTTTGGTTTCGACCGTGAAATTAAAAAAATAAATAAATAAATAAAATCAAACAAAAATTAGATAATTTATTCAATCATCACTCCAAGTTATTAAATTGAGATTTTGTCATCGTGTGAGGATTTGAAATAAAACAATTTTTTTATATACTATTCACCTTAATAAAGAAAATATTCAATACAAAAAAAAAATTATGTTTAATTAAATAAAAAAATTATTTATTGATGAAAGTCTTGAATAAATTATTTATTACAATTGTATTAAATAAAAAAAAATAAGTTGACCTGTGGCCAGGTCCGAACCGACCGACGGTTTGAAATAAATTAATTCCAAGCTACAGAAACAATTTCAAATAATTTTAATATATCTATTATTGTAATAAAAAACAGATAGGCATATAACATAAATATTTTTAATTTTATTTTATTTATAATATATATGTAAGACCAGGCTGTGACGTCATGAATGGTTGGATGACGTCATATAATTTTAAATTAAGAAAAAACTAATATAGATGATTTTTCTCGAGGATAAAACCAATAAAAAGTGCATGAGAGAGAGAGAGAGAGATTCGTGGTGATATATAAAAAAATCTCCTCATGTGAAATTTGGTGTGAAAAAAACCCTTCCCTTCCTATCGTCGATCGCTAATACTACCACTTGCGGAATCCGGATTTGCACCAAAAGTTGATCAATTCATCCCACTGATGCATTAAGTAAATATACCAAATTTCATCAAAATCGGTTGAGCCGTTCAGGCTGTACACATCTATACGGACGGACAGACGGACGGACGGACGGACGGACAGACATCATGCTAAAAATACTTTTTTACCGACCGACGATAGTAAGGGAGGTATTGTTTTCACACCAAATTTCACATGTGGAGATTTTTACATATCTCCACGAATCATGCATTTTCTAAACAGAAAAAAGTATTTTTAGCACGATGTCTGTCCGTCCGTCCGTCCGTCTGTCCGTCCGTATAGATGTGTACAGCCTGAACGGCTCAACCGATTTTGATGAAATTTGGTATATTTACTTAATGCATCAGTGGGATGAATTGATCAACTTTTGGTGCAAATCCGGAAACCGGAAGTGGTAGTATTAGCGATCGACGATAGGAAGGGAAGTGTTATTTTCACACCAAATTTCACATGAGGAGATTTTTTTATATATCACCACGAATCATACACTTTGTATTGGTTTTATCCTCGGGAAAATCATATTTATTAGTTTTTTCTTGATTTAAAATTATATGACGTCATCCAGCCATTCATGACGTCACAGCCTGGTCTTACATATATATTATAAATAAAACAAAATTAAAAATGTTTATATTTATTATTTATGTATTCATATCTGTTTTTTATTACATTAATAGATATATTAAAATTATTTGAAATTGTTTCTGTAGCTAGAAATTAATTTACTTCAAACCGTTGGTCGGTTCGGACCTGGCCACAGGTCAACTTATTCTGTTAAGAAAATGCTTGATTCGTGGAGATATGTAAAAATCTCCACATGTGAAATTTGGTGTGAAAACAATACCTCCCTTACTATCGTCGGTCGGTAAAAAAAGAAACAAGAAATTAGTTACTCAAATTTTATCATGAAATTTTAATTAAAGTCAAAATTAAAATAAAAATTTTCATTGTAAACAAATCAATAAAATGAACCCTTTATAAAAATCCTGTTTTAATTTAATTTATTATTTTTATATTATATATATAATTACTTAATAATTTAATTTATGTTATTTAATTCAGTAAAATAATTAATGATGATTCGAGATATTCGAGAATTAAGAGAATATATATAAAACGTTGTTCTCTATATTTATATGTATGCATTAAAACAAACATAATTTTGTTTTAATTAAAAAATTAATAATTAATAATAATATAAACATATTTAGTTATTTAATAAAATTGTTTTAATTTATGTCAATATATGAAGATGTATTTCTAAATATTAAATTCAAAATAAAAATTAGGGAATTATTAAAATGCATAGTAGGTAATGGATCGAATATTGTTTTTTAGAAAGTCAATAAAAATTACATACTCGTGAATTTGATAATCATTAAAGGCTTAAAAGAAAATTATTAACAAAAATTGAATTATTCATCAAGTGCATTGTCAATTATAAACAAAAAATAAATATTTTTACTATCTCGCAAATTTCATCACGAAAATTTTCGATGTCGAGATTTTGATGTTTTTATACGTTTTGAAGGTCCCTGAGTCATTTTCACTAAGGTTGAGAAAAATGTCTGTGTGTATGTGGACAAGATTACACAAAAACGGTTTGAGCTAGAATAATGAAATTTGATATACGGGCATTATTCAAAATTCGTAGTTTTCTATCAACTTTTGAGAAATGTAGCTCAACCGGAAGAGGGTCATTACCTAACACGTTTTGATTTTTTTTTCCTCTAAAGTGACCGTAAAAATAAAGATATATGTTTGATAGTTTTTCACATGATTAATAATTGTATAAAACTTCTATATATAGAATTTCAGCTTGATTGAATCGCTGAAAGTACCGAAATTAATTTTTTAACACGTTGACTGTCAATCTGTGACGTGGTATCATCAATAAAGAGCCAAATATGCGCGCCAGCGCGTGTATACTATTATAATAACAAATGCTATTTCATAAATTTGCGCAACTCACAAAAATATAGTATTAAGCTAAAGTCTTCTTATATCAATAAAATGTTATCAGTGAAAATTATATTAAAAACCTTAAATCCAATGATCGAATAAAACAAAATTTTAATTAATTTCCAAATATAGAAAAATGCGCTTGATTATCCAATTCAAATTTGCGAGATAGTCGAGTGGAGACAGTCCAGATTTTTTATAAGATAAATAAACCAATACATCAAATTAGTATTTTCTAACATTATAGTATGAATTTCTTCAAAGGAATTAAACATTATATATATAATATAGTTGAAAGTCAATTTAAATATATTGTGCAAAAGAAATTGATAATAATTAATTGAATATTTAATTCGATCATTGGTTGTGCCTATATATATATATATATATATATTTAAATAAAATAACAATCATCATTTCCTAAATTAGCTTAGCTTTTTTTACTAATCATAAATATGACTGATGATGATGAGGATTATGTCCTCGAAACTATACATCTATCTATTTATTATTATTGAAATAATAATATATATCATAAAATTAATATTTATTATAAACTTAATTTATTTTTTATTTATTTATTTTTTTATTATTAATTCACATTTGTATTTTTTTAAATAATGGTTTTAAATTTTGTATAATAATATATTTTTAAACAATTGATGAAAAAATGGGGTAATTTGTCGTATCTTTACAAATTGTTTAATAATTATAATAATATTTTGTTCTACCCGATCCATAGATCTTTTTTAGATGAAATGTATACAAATATACAAATAATGAAAGAGACAAATATTATATATTTATTTTAAATATTATCTTATTATACTAGTAAAAATTGTATATATATATATTTGTATTTTTAAAATATTAAACCGCTTTTGAAATTCAAACCATAGATAATATTTATTAAGAAAAATCGAACTGTATTGGTTTCAGCCTGGGAAAAAATCATCTTTGTTAGTTTTATCTTAATTTAAAATAGTAATTTTAATAATAAAAAAATGGCGCCGGACAACGCCAGACAGAGCTTCTTTAAATACAAAATATTATAAATAAAATTAAATTAAAAATATTTATTATAATAATATTTTTTAATTTATGTTCTTTGAAAATAATTGAAATTGATTCATATATTTTATCGTTTATTTATTTTAAATTAAATAATAATCTTAATCTTAAATATTCAAAGTTCGTAAGGAATAATTTTTTCAGTGCTACTTATTTCTTTTATATATAATACAATAGGCGATGGTCATTTTTTATTCCAACTTATAGATCAAATTTCTCTGTTAATAACTTATATCTTTTTCGTTATAATTGAATTATTAATTTATACTTTGAAAGAATATAATATGTAAATAACTGTCGGACATATTTTCAAAATGAATTTGCCCATTTCTTATGTGAACACCTTCACCTCCCTCTCGACTCAAGGAAGAAGAAAAAATCCTAAAGAAAGGGACGGCATTGAAAAGACGAAAGTAGTAAATTATTTCCTGGATCTAATGAAAAACATGATTTTCCTTGATCTTTGATGAGAAGATGCCTTGTTGAAATAAAATGAAATAACGATCTACACTAGCTATGGATTATAAAATAAAAATAAATAAAATCATAATGTCCAGTTATCATAAAAGAATATGATTGATATCAGATAAATATTATTAATGAAATTCATTCATTTCATCTATTTTTTTTGTTAATTGATTACTTGCAAACTGAAATTTATTTTTTACACTAATCTTCTTAAGTGTTAATTATATTTATCAGAAAATAACTTCCTGTATATTATTCTTCCAAAATACCTATTAAACTATAATCGATTTAAGTTATATAAGACCTTCATTGAAGAAACAAATACAATATTTAGATATCCTTAATATTAATTTTAATATTCATATATTGCAATCATAGTAAAAAAAAAAAATCAAAAAATCTGGAGTGTCTCCACACGACTATCTCGCAATTTGAATTGAATTAATTAACATATATTATATTTAAATTAAATTTAATTAAATATAAATTATAATTTAATTTAATTAATTATAAAATATAAATTAAAATTAATAAATAATATTTATTAAACCAGCGCGTGTTTGGCTCTTTGTTGATGGCACACGTACGGGCGCGTTATTTGCAGCCGTGTTAAAAAATTAATTCCGGCACTCTCAGCGATTCAATCAAGCTGAAATTCTATACATAGCAGTTTTATACAATTTGTAATCACGTGGAAAACTATCAAACATATATCTCTACGATATATCTTTACGATCAGTTTAGAGGAAAAAAATGAAAACGTGGTAGTTAAGGACCCTCTTCCGGAGGAGCTACATTTCTCAAAAGTTGATAAGATAAGTGAAACAAGTTTAAATTATTATTTAATACATAGTAATTTGTTGAAGGTCTGTATTCATTTTAATTCAATCAGTATATTAAAATATTCATATCCACGACGGGGTTCAGTGTATATAACTCTTTTGTTGATCACTTTTGAGTAGCATATCTTCTTTTTTCGAATTTTAAATTGTTTATATACCATATTAATAATGACAACACGCTCTTTTATTTTATTAAAATCTATGTATAAAGTCCTCAGAAAAATGAACATGGTTTAAAAAACCAATGTTTAATTTTTATCATCATAGGACATCTTAGTTAAAAAAGATTATTATTCAAAATTTTAAGTTTTAAATATTATTTAATAATTTTAATTTATAATTTAATTAATTAAATTTAATTTAAATATAATATATGTTAATTAATCCAATTCAAATTTGCGACATAGTCGAATGGACACTCTCCAGATCTTTTTTAAAATATGATTGTCACTTTGGGCTCTCTTGGGACTTATTTTTTTATTTAAAGATTTTATTTTATTGACCACTACAAGAAACCATCTTTGGTATGATTTACGATTTACCCTTTCTAAACATATATTTTATTTCCCAATATGGAGACAATTCAAATTAAAATAAATTATATTTGATATTTTTCGGGACGCCGGGACAGAGCACCTAAAATCGGGACAATCCAGGAAAACCGAGACGTCTGGTCACCCTATCGATATACAATAGATACATAAAATTGATGTATAGATGTCCTCAGAAAAATCAACATGGTTTAAAAAACCAATGTTTAATTTATATCATCATAGGACATCTTAGTTAATAAGCTGGAGTGAGTGCAATTTGAATTGGATTAAATATAACATATATTATATTTAAATTAAATTTAATTAATTAAATTATAAATTAAAATCAATAAAAATATTATTTAAATTAGCGCGTGTTTGGCTCCTTATTGATCGCACCACGTCACGTGCTGGCGTGTGATTGCCATTCAACGTGTTAAAAAATTAATTCCGGTACTTTCAGCGATTCAATCAAGCTGAAATTCTATATCTAGAAGTTTTATACAATTTTTAATCATGTGAAAAATTATCAAACATATATCTTTATTTTTACGGTCACTTTAGATGAAAAAAATCAAAACGTGTTAGGTAATGACCCTCTTCCGGTTGAGCTACATTTCTCAAAAGTTGATAGAAAACTACGAATTTTGAATAATGCCTGTGTATCAAATTTCTAACTCAAACCGTTGCGTAATCTTGTCTACATACACAAATACACACCAGTAATGTATTGGTAATATAAGAAGTAAGGGAACGCATAGTGGGAGCAAAATAAAGTCCTATTTTCAGCAAACTATTTTTTGCCATATAAGTTTTTATTTTTTCTTATTCTTACTATACAAAATATTAATGAACACAAAAAAGAAATTCTAACAGTAGATTTAAGTCGGGACATGAAAAAGTACTGGAACGCGTTCGGGTGAAAAAAGGTAAGGGAAACGTCGTTCCCCCGCATTCCCCTCCCAATACACCACTGATAAACACACACAAATCACAATTTTTTCTCAAACTCAGTTAGTAAAAATGACTTCAAAACGTATATAAATATCAAAATCTCGACATCGGAAATTTTCTTGATCACAATACTAGAGATAGTAAAAACATCCCACTTTTAATATAAATATATCAATTTCAATTTAATAATATTTTAAAATCAGTATATATATATATAAAAAATGAATATTAAAAAATTAAAATTTAGTAATTCAAATAATAAAATTAAATTAATTTAATCCAATATACCTGAAAGAGAGTATTAAGAAAAAAACCTCTTTTTTTGTACATCCTACACAAGGACAATGCCTATCAAGTCGGTTATATCAATGAGGTGTCCTATAATCAGTAGAACGGGTCCTATCAACCTTTACCTTGATTTTCTTGATCGGAGGCGCTACTTTTTATCAAGCAGCTTCCCAATTTTGATCCCGGAGGCTGGGTTGACTCCGTTCCTTAGAACCCAGCTAGAGAAAATCCCTTGCCACGCTCGGGACTTGAACCCAGGACCATCTAAACCAGCTACGCTACCTCACATACTGTGGCGCCTCATTAAGAAAAAAAAGCAAATATTAAATTGTTTTCTTGGAAATTAAATTATTTATATTAAAAAATAAGGTAAGTTGTGTAAAAGAGTACACAGTATTCACATTCTGCAAAAATAAATTATAATAATTAATATAAAACAATATTCTAAAAATCTAAGATTATATATAAATACATATAATCTTATATATTTAATTTATAATTTAATATTCTTCCAAAAGACTTCAAGAAAAAAAATATATAAATCAAAAATAAAATAAAATAAATTGATTTAGTATCCATTTCGTTAATTAATGTGATTCACATAATGTAAATGAATTTTATTATTATAATCTTTATTATACACAATTCTATTAATATATAATTAATTTAATATTCTTTTACATATATTATATTAATAAATATTGATTATAAAATATTAATAAAATATTAATGAAAATTGAAATAAATAAAATGTTATGTTTTTATATTGAAATTACTAAATTTGTGCAATTATATTCTATTGTTAGTATTCATTTTTTTTTTTTAATTTTATTTCTGTTTTCTATAAAAATCTGTAATCCTACGAAATTTTTTTATAAATTATTCAAAATAAAATAAAAATTGTATAATAAAGTATTAATTATGTGGATGATGAGATAATAGTCAGAAGGTCAAAATTGATTATGAATAATTAGAACTAGTTATTCTAGTTCATTATCATGATTAATTAACGTCTTTTTGTAAATAAATAATATATGTACACTGATGGAAAAAGTAAAAGCCGGAGTGGCATTGTCGGGCAATAGCAAAGCGCTTTCTCAACTGATTGATTGTCTGATAACAATACAACCATGGCGTTTACTTTTTTACTATAGCACACAAAAACGTGACTAACTTTTTCAGTTGTCAAAAACAAACTACTAATCCAAAATGGCTGATAATGTAAACATATGAGAAACATATATGTACGACCACAACAACAAAAAAAATAATAAATGAATGTACACAGCCGGCAAAAATTCAAAATTCACCTTTTCTTTTGAACATACCTCGAATATATATATTAATAGGGAAAATGGCTGTACTTTTTCCCAAAAAGATTGGTGTTTTGGGGGACATTTAAATAATTTCTAAATAATCAATTTTCAATAGACAGATGAAGTAATTATGAGCTCACGTGAAGGCAGGCATTCTACACCCTGAAATAGATCTCATCACTACAGAAAGAATTTATACATTAAAGAATGTATACGTAATATATTCTTGCTGTAAATGTTTATCATGAGGATTAAAATATCATTTTTAATATTATTATACTTTTATTGATATCATTATTTTTTTATTTTTAATTTAAATTTTCTCTTATAAAATTTGACATCTAATTTTAAAATATACTCCCTTTCTTTTCTAATCCAATTCCTTCAGGTATTTAATAACTTTAAAACAGAATTATAAAATATAATATACCTAAACTATTTAAATTAATTTTCTAATAAAGTTTATTAAATCTTAATTTTATTATTATTATTAGTAATAATTTTCATTCATTTTTTGTTTTGTCTATATTTATCAAATATATTAAATTTAATTTGTAATATCTCTTTATTATTATTATTATTATTATCATTATTATTAATATTATATTTTTTTTTATTTTAGTTCACATCAACCATGCGAGGAGATCAATGGACCAATTGTCGAATTTTATCGAGGTCGCTCGATTCTTATTACAGGCGCGACTGGATTTATGGGCAAAGTCCTAGTTGAAAAATTTCTTCGCTCGTGCCCGGATATTGAAAGGATTTATGTGTTAATGCGACCGAAAAGCGGGAGAGATGTACGGACTAGACTTGACGAACTGCTCAATACAACAGTAAATCTTTCTATATAATTATTAAACTTTTAAAACATATAATTAATATATTTTAAAAAAAAAAACAAGAATAAAAATCAAAATATTTTATATTTTCAAATAAATAAGAATAAATTAAAAATTTAAATATTTAGATTCTGTGATCACGAAGGATAATCATATTCGAGAAGAATTTAAAACGAGGTTGCAATCGGTAAACGCCTGTTATCATGCAATAAAGGGGCTTATCTCCTCAAAATTATTATCAAAGGGAATCAAAATTAAAATATAAATAATAAAATTATTTTGCCGGTTGTATTATATGGGTGTGAGGCATGGTCTATGACATTAGGAGAAGAGAATAGTTTTTAGAATATTTGAGAATAGGATTCTTCGCAGCATTTATGGGCCAAAAATAGATGAGGTCACCATAACGAGGAATTGCATGACCTCTATGCATCTACAGACATAGTTAGGGTTATAAAATCTAGAGGGCTGCGATGGGCAGGGCACGTGGCTTGAATGGGGGAGGAAAGAATGGCGAAAAATATATTGGTGGGGAGACCGAGTGGGAAACGATCGTTTGGAAGACTAAGGACGCGGTAGGTGGAAAATGTAGGAAGCGGCGTAAGAGAGATGGGAGAGGGTAGGGATTGGATGGTTGTGGCTCAGGATAGGGACAATTGGAGAAATGTTGTTGCTGAGGCCAAGGACTTTCGAGTTCAGTAGAGCCATAGAGAAAGATAGATAAGAATAAATAAAGTGATATAGGGAGGTTGAGATAAATCGAAATAATATTTATACTTTTATTTATTAAATTATGTTATTGTTTTGTATTGTATTTAATTTATTATTCTTAGTTTCATGACTAATGTACATATTTAATTTATAACATAAATTGTTTATATATAGATAGATAGATAATATAGTACTAATAGGCAGAGAAAAGAAAAGGTGAAGGGAATTATAAATTATTGTAAACTAATAGTTTTCATTCAAAAAATAATAATAATTAATACTTGTATTTTTTAGAATATATTATTTTTTTATTTTTTTTTTTCCTAGATTTTTGATACCCTTCGACAGGAGAGGCCTGAAACATTGTATAAAATTGTAGCGATTAGTGGTGATATTGCATCCCCTAATTTGGGTATTAGCCCATCAGAAATGAAATTGTTAATAGACAATGTTTCAGTTGTTTTTCATTCAGCAGCTACAGTGAAATTCGATGAGGCATTAAAATTATCAGTTGCTATGAATATTACGGGAACAAAGAATATCGTTCAACTTTGTCATAAAATGTTGAAATTGGAGGTATAGTATATTTATTTATATATATAATTATTAAAATAATTAAAAAAACAAATTAATCAATTTAAAAAATATATATAAAATCTGTCATGATCTCATGTGAAGAGCTAGATGTCAAAAAAAATATATTACTTTAATTTTTATAAATTGTTCTTAATACTACTTTTATTTTAGTAAATTGTTTCTAATATGTTATTATTTTTTTTGTAAGAAATCTTTTATATATACAAGGTCTGTTCAAAAGAAAATGTGAATTTTGTATTTTCGCGGGCTGTTACATTCGATTATCGAATTTTTTGTTGTTATGTTGGTAGACTTATGTTTCTAATATGTTGATATTATCAGCCATTTTGGATTAGTAGTTGTTTTTTTTTTTGACAACTGAAAAAGTTAGTCACGTTTTTGTGTGTTCTTCTATTTTTTACTTAAGAAAAATGGATCAAAGAATCTGTATTAAATTTTGCATTAAAAATGGAATAAAGTACTCCAACTCATTTTAAAATGTTGACTGTGGCATTCGGCAAGTCTACTTTGCCTCAAAAAAATGTTTATAAGTGGTACAAGCGCTTTACAGAAGGCCAAGATGTTGAAAAAGCACGCCAAGTTCGACCAAATGTGAAGGTTTTGCTCACTGTTTTCTTCGATTAAATAGTGTGGTGGATCATGAGCTCTTGCAACAGATCGAACTATTAATAAGGAATACTAAAAGGAAATTATGCAACGTTTGCGTGAAGCAATACGGTTCAAACGATCGGAATTGTCAAAAAACAAATCATGGATTCTGCATCGAAATGATGCACCAGTTCACACATCATTGCTTGTTCGTGATTTTTTGGCCAAAAACAACACCGTAATCATGCCTCAACCACCGTATTCACCAGATTTGGCTCCCTGTTACTTTTTCCTATTTCCAAAACTGAAGATAGCAATGAAAGGAAAGCGTTTTGCCACAATTGATAAAGTCAGAATCGAAGAACGAACGAAGAAGCGCATTTCATAAGTGGTTCAACGATTGAAAGAAGCATAAATGCGTTAAATCTGAGGGGAATTACTTTGAAGGGGACAAAATGGATATTGATGAATAAATAAATACTTTTCGAAATAATTCAAAATTCACCTTTTCTTTTGAAAAAACCTCGTGTATCGTTTATTAAATATATCTGGAAATGAATAACAATTTTTTTTTTTTTGTTATTTGATGAGAGGAAATTTATTTAACTCCTTTCAAGTGATTATTTAACATTTATAAATTCATTAAATTAATCTATTGAGATATATGCATGCATTGAATATTAAATGACTGTTTTCTTACTCTTTTCTCTAGTACTCTCTACACCTCCTCTTTAATTTAAAGAAAAAAAAACAAAAACAAATACCAAAAGAGTGAGCTCTGTTTTGGTTGCAGAAAGTTCAATAACGTTTCTGTGGTTTTTGTTCAATCATTTATATTTACTTTTTTTTTCTTCTTATTTACTTTCATCAGGATAAATAGAAATGAAATTCTATTATTCCATTGTTTTTTATATTGGAAAAAAATGAAAGAGCATCGTTAAAAAATGTTATCTTATAATCATTGTAAATCGGGTTTTCACATATCTCCCCACCACTCTATTTAAAAGTATATATATATTTAAAAGTAGTACAACATTAAAATATATTTCAATCGGGCCAAGAAAATATTTGTGATTAATCAGTTTTATTATTAATCATATAAATAAGATGGAAAAAAATTTTAAAAATAAATATAATCCTTTTTTCAATATCAATTCAAATTATAAATTGCTAACGGAAGTCAAATCACTAAAAATAATAGATTTTTTTTTTATTCATTACGATAGTTTAATTTAATTGGTTTTTGAAAGTAATTGATCTTTTAATTGATATTATTTCACTTCCTATGCAAATAAATTGATTAACTCAATTACTATTTTTTAAGAAGTTTAAAAAGTAATAAATATATATATATATACTATATAATAAAGAATGAATGATTTGTTGTAAATTTTTAGGCATTAGTGCATGTGTCTACTGCTTATTGCAATTGTGATAGAAAAGAAATCAAAGAATATATTTATCCCCCACCGTCTGACCCAGATAAGACAATTCAATGTGTTGATTGGATGGATGATAATCTTTTACAAGATATTACCCCCAAGTAAGTGTTTTTAATATTTATAACTGAAATATTTGAAATATTTATTTAATATTATTGGTTTCATGTATAAATTTGAAATATTCCTTTTCATCTAGATCAGCGGTTTTAAAATTGCAGTACATGTACCATTGGTACCTTATTACCTTGAATGTGGTACCTATAGTACTTTACTTTTAGTAACAAAATAATTTTAGTACCTGAACTTTCTTCTATCTCGCCAGAGATAGTATTGCGATCACGAAAATTTTCGATGTCGAAATTTTGATGTTTTTATACGTTTTGAAGGTCCCTGAGTCAGTTTCAATAAGGTTGAGAAACATGTCTGTGTGTGTGAGTGGATGTAGACAAGATTACGCAAAAACGGTTTGAGCTAGAATCATGGAATTTAGTACACGGGCATTATTCAAAATTCGTAGTTTTAAATCAAGTTTTGAGAAATGTAGCTCATCCGGACGTGGGTCATTACCTACCATGTTTTGATTTTGTTTCCTCTAAAGTGACCGTAAAAATAAAGATATATGTTTGATAGTTTTTCACATGATTAAAAATTGTATAAAACTGCTAGATATAGAATTTCAGCTTGATTGAATCCCTGAAAGTACCGGAATTAATTTTTTAACACGTTGACTGTCAATCACGCACCAGCACGTGTCGTGGTGTCATCAACAAAGACCCAAACACGCAAATTAATTTTTTAAATTTTATCTTAAAAATGAAGTTAAAGCTTTTAGATTTAAAAATTTAATATATGTTAATTAATTAATTAATCTAATTTAATTATACCTAATTTATAATTTAATTAATTAAATTTAATTTAAATATAATATATGTTAATTAATCCAATTAAAATTTGCGAGATAGTCGAGTGGAGACACTCCAGATTTTTTATACAAGTTTCTGTGGTCACAACTTCAAAAAGTTTGAAGATAGTTGATCGAGATAATTTTCTCCTCAAATTTTTTATGAAAAATTTCAGTAGAAATGTTGCAGTTAATAAATAAACAAGTAATAAAAAAAATAATATGAAATCACTCATTTCTACTACAAGCATTCATTTAATGTTCTCAAAGTTTAAATTGCAATACAACCACTGATTATTATGCATTCTCATCTAAAATATTAAACTACAAATTTGCAATTAAAGATTCAGGAAGTTCTCTATGTTCCTATAATATTGTGTCTAACGTTAACTATTAAAATAATTCTTCTTGAACGCTAAAAATTATATAAAAAAATTTGTTCACACACATCCCATTATTCTTATTTATTGTAAGAACAATACTATTTCAGTACAATAAGTATAATTTAACTTCAATTTTATTAATTTTTTTTTTCAGGATAATTGGTGATAGACCGAATACTTATACTTTTACTAAAAGTCTTGCTGAATATATTCTTTTTGAACAAAGTGGTAATCTACCAGTTTCTATTGTTCGACCTTCAATTGGTTTGTTCAGTTTTTTTTTTTTGTATACTACTTTCTTTAGAAAGAGTGATCTTTTAAATTATATATTTCTTTGGGTGATAGTGGCGGCTGCTTGGAAGGAGCCAATTCCTGGATGGGTAGATAATTTGAATGGACCAACAGGATTACTTGCTGGCGCAGGGAAAGGAATTCTTCGTTCCATGTACTGTAATCGAGAAATGATCGCTGATTTGATTCCAGTTGATATTGCTATCAATTTAATCATATCTGTTGGTTGGCATACGGCAATGAACAGGTAGATGGATAGCCAAGTAACAAGTAGTGATCATTTTTTATAACATACATAATTTTATTTCACAATTTAAATCAAAATGAACTGGCGATTAAAAGTGATACAATTGCTAGATCTTTCTTGAAATTAACTGATAATTAAGAGTCATTAGAATAAATCTGGTGTTGGAATTTGTGATTTTGGCCGACCGAGAGAGAGAGAAGATAGGAAGGGAAGGTATTGTTTTTACACAAAATTTCACATGTGGAGATTTTTATATATCTCCACGAATCATGCATTTTGTTAACAGAAAAAAATATTTTTAGTATGATGTCATTGATTAATTAAACTAAAAAAAAACAAGATAATATAATTTAGTAATTTTAATTCAAGTTTTAAAAATATATTTTTTTTTTAATTATATTTTATATTGTATTATATTTTGTATATATAATATTGTTTGGAAGAGAACGAGAGCATTTAATTAGACTATTTAAAACAAAATATGCAATGTCGCGAGTATGGCGACATTCGTTCGTTAAGGGTTAATTTATTTCAAATCGTCGGTCGGTTCTGTGCCTGGCCACAGCTCATATTTTTTAATTGACAATACATCAATTATACTTTATTAAATAAAAAAGATATTATATAAGAGAAAACATAATGACGTCACTGGTAGGCAAGAAACCAGCGTGGACACCAATTTTGCAGTCTATAGTTGTCTTGGAAAAAAGTTGGGCATATTTCGAATTTCAAATATTTCCACTAAACTTTTGTTTAATTGGGTCTTAAACATTTTAAAATCAGTCAAAGGCGTTGAGAAAATTGATTAATCTTTATCTCAACAACTTTCCATTGCTAACATCATGCGGTTTTGCCTACCAATACCGGTTGTGAATATAAACAGTGCTTTCTCCTATAATACCAGACCTAATTAATATACAATATTACCAATTATTTTGGTTTAATTCATATTCTATCAAATATAAAATTGTTTTTTCTTTCTAGATCGAGCAATATCACCGTTTATAATTGCACCTCTGGCATTTTGAATCCAATACGATGGAAAGATATTGAAACACTTGGACAAGAATTTATTATTAAACATCCTTTTAGTGAGGTTGTATGGTATCCCGGGGGTAGTTTCAAAAAGAATCGACTTCTTCACAATGTGGCATTAGTCGCATATCATTTGATACCTGCTTATCTTTTAGATATGATAGCAAGGTTGAGTGGTAAAAAACCCATGTAAGAGATTGAATTAATTTCTAATGTCAAGTATTATTTTTTGTTTAATATAAATATTTTTCACTTAAAATGACTAATTATAATTAATTTTATATTGATGACCAATCAATATATCTCATGAATTTATCTAATCGAAATTTCATAACACACTGTCCTATCCTGAACTTTTCCGTTTAATTCCTTCCAATACTAAATTTTCATGTTCTAGCTGGGATTTAAACCCCATATTTTGTAAATAAAGCCTAAACTACTACACTAACAGTTTTTGTTTATATATATTTTTACTCTCTCGCCAAAGATAGTATTGTGATCACGAAAATTTTCGATGTCGAGATTTTGATGTTTTATACGTTTTGAAGGTCCCTAAGATGGAGAAAAATGTCTGTGTGTGTGTGTGTGTATGTATGTAGACAAGATTACTCAAAAACGGTTTGAGCTAGAAAAATGAAATTTGGTATACGGGCATTATTCAAAATTCGTAGTTTTCTATTAACTTTTGAGAAATGTAGCTCAACCGGAAGAGGGTCATTACCTACAACGTTTTGATTTTTTTTCCTCTAAAGTGACCGTAAAAATTAAGATATATATTTGTGATAGTTATTCACATGATTAAAAATTGCATAAAAGTGATATATATACATAGAATTTCAACTTGATTGAATCGCTGAAAGTACCGGAATTAATTTTTTAACACGTTGAGCAGCACGTGACTTGGTGCCATCAACAAAGAGCCAAACACGCGCTAGTTTAATAAATATTATTTATTGATTTTAATTTATAATTTAATTAATTCAATTTAATTTAAATATTATATATGTTATTTAATCCAATTCAAATTGCGAGATAGTCGAGTGGAGACTCTCCGGATTTTTATTTATTAATATTATATTTTCCTATATTGTAATAAATATATTATTTGTTTAATGATAAAACTTTTTTTTATGATTGGTTATTAGATTGGTACGACTTCAAAAAAAATTACAAAAAGCTGTGGGATGTCTTGAATATTTTACAACAAATGAATGGTATTTTACCAATGAAAATGTTTCGAGTTTATTAAACAAATTAGATGACAAAGATCGACGTCTTTTTAATTTTGATGTGCGAGAAGTAAGTTGGAGAAAATATTTTGAACAATATGTGCTTGGAATAAGGCACTTTATTTTAAAGGATGATCCATCTTCATTGCCTACAGCTCGATCCTACATCAATAGGTATAAAACAATATTTCTTATATTAATTAAATAATCTCTCTATTTATGTTGTTTTTTTACAGGATGTACTGGATTCATAGATTTTTTCAATTTATAATATTAACAATATTCTGGAAATTTGTGTTATTAAAATCAGAAACATTCACAACATTTTCTCTTACAAGTATTAATTTATTCCTCAAAATGTATCAACAAATATCTAAATCTAAGAATTAAAACAACAGATTTTAATTTAAGTTACCTATATCTAGCCTAATATATAATAGGTTTATTACAAACATTACATAGCTACATTTTAAGGCATACACAGTAGAATATTCAATGTACAAATTCTATTGTAAGAATGTAATACAAAATTACCCATCTAAAAATTTTACCAAGAATATTGATTTATATTACGAGATTTACTTCAACCGCCCATTACCTAATTTTTAATCTTAAAACAATAGTGGGACAAGGGTGGCTATGTTATATTGAAAATAATATAAATCAGTCCATATAAACTTTTCAAAGGGTTAGAACTAACCTATTATATTATTATATAATATATATATATATATTATATTGTTATATAAATACTAATAATTGTATTTGGTTAGAATAGATTAATGATTTAATATTTAATAGTAGATTAAATATATATATATATATATATATATATATATATATATATATTTAAATGTATATATAAGTTAAAAGTAAATAAATTAATAATTTAATAATAACATGGTTACTAATATAAATTAGATTGATAATTAAAGGAAACATTTCTCAAACTATTTATTTATTAACTATATATATAAATTAAATTTGAATTTCTTTTATAATATTTATATATATATTAAAAAAGAAATAAATTTTAAATATATAAAATTTTTTTTTTAATTAAAATTAATATATATATATATATATATATTATGAAAAATTATTTAGGGTTATTTTCACTTGTTTGTGTGAGATTTGAGTCTCCATATTGTGGCACTTTTTCCAAGAGCATTTTCGGGATTCTGGGTCTTCCAGAAAATTATTTTAAAAATGGCTCAAAAAATGGACACAGTAATGTCGAGATTCAAATCTCACATAAACAGGAAATAATTTTTCATAATAAAATCTTTCACTGAAGCATAAACGCGCGTACATATATATATATATATATATATATATTGATTACTATTTTATACAAAGTATGATAGTCCTTGAAGTCTAATGAGTAACGAACGTCCAACGAATGTCCAACGAGTATTGCTTAAAATAAATGTATATTTAATTATTATCAGTGTCCGCTCTAGAGTGCGGCAAAAGGGGCATTTGTCGGGGGCGACAAATCTGACTTTTTGGGAATGAATGTAGTAAATCTTACGAATATAGGTGCAGCAATTAATTCTAATGCTTGGGGCGCCGTAAATGCTTCAGCGGGTGTTGTTGATTTCCCTTTATATATATATATATATATATATAGATATAGATATAGATAGCGTAGAAAAATTAATTATAGCAGGAATAGAGGTGGGATTGGAAATTAATAATGCTAAGACAAAGTATTAACACACAAAGTCTTAATATACAAAATTTAGAATTTGAAAATGTAGAAAAATTTAAATACTTAGGTTCTGTGATATCGAAAGATAATAATATTCGAGATGAGTTTAAAGCGAGATTACAATCGGGAAAAGCCTGTTATCATGCAATAAAGAGGCTTATCGCGTCAAAATTATTATCAAAGGGGATAAAAATTAAAATATATAAAACAATTATTTTACCGGTTGTATTATATGGGTATGAGGAATGGTCTATGTATGACCTTAGGTGACGAGAGTAGATTTAGAGTATTTGAGAATAGGATTCTGCGAAGCATTTATGGGCCAAAGAAAGATTGCATAACGAGGAATTGCATGACCTCTATGCATCTCCAGATATAGTTAGAATTAGAAAATCGAGAAGGCTACGGTGGACTGGACACGTGGCTAGAATGAGAGAAGATAGAATGGCGAAAAATATATTGATAGGGAGACCGAATGGGAAACGTCCACTTGGAAGACCAAGGACACGGTGGGTGGATAATGTGGGAAAGATCGTGAGAGAGATGGGAGAGGATAGGGACTGGAAGGTTGTGGCTCAGAATAACAATACTTGGAGGGGTGTGGTTGCTGCGGCCATGAACTTTCGAGTTCCATAGTCACAGAGATAGATAGATATACAATAAGTAACAAAAAACCTTTAATTTTTTGTTTCTTTTTTTAACTTTATTTGGGTAAATTAATATCACCTGGAGAGTTTGAGAAAAGCAAATTTAAATATCTAATTTTATAATTAATAATGATAAAAATTATATTATATAATTTTACATAATATTTTATTTAATTCTATTTATGTATTTTAAATGTATTTGTAAAAAATAAAATAAATTATGTTTAATTAGTAATCTTTTAAATATTATTATATAGATGTGTTTGTTTTTCCTCATAAACGAAATATTTAATTTAGATAACATTTTGTAAATAGTGAAGGAAAAGAGTACGCCTCTCTAGCTAACGCAGCCTTTTCAACAGCATTAATATATGAAGCAAATTAATTTTTAATACCAATTTAATTTTAAATGATCGACAGTTATATGTTTTCATGGTATTCTGGTGTACTCGTTTTTCAATCACTGTACATATATAAATAAATAAATTAAAATTTTAAAAGACTTGAAAATAAAATTTAATTTAGGAATTTTTAATTAAAAAGTTATTTTATTTCTATATTTTTTTAAGAAAAATTTTAAAAATCACTAAAAACAAATCTAAGAAAGATCAAGAGTAAGGATATGACGTGAAATTCTCATAAAGAATGGAGGATCTGAATAAAGTGAAAATATCACTTATTCTTTTATCTGAAATTAGAAAATTTTTTATTATAGATAATTATTTATTATTCTTTAACATTAGAATAGAAAAATAGATAAAAAATATATATATATATGAAACAATTATATAACAAAATGTTAAAATTCACTATATATCGTGACAAACTTTCGAAAAGTCAGGACCTATAGTTAATTTAACACTTTTATATTGTTATTTTATGCTTCATTAGCAATCACAATATGCTTGAAATACAATAACTTTTGCTGTGACATTTGTAATGGTCATCTGAGCATCAGGTTCAAAAAAATATACTTTTCCTGGAGATATCTCAAGACCATTAACTTTTCCTGAACCTTCAATTGTTAATAATAAAGAACATGAATTTCTCCGTTTAATATCATAGGAATTCATCGATGTTGAAACCTAAAAAACTTGAATAATAATTTCTTTGTAATAAAATTAAAAAGAAATTTAATTTTATTTACTCATGAGATTTATATTTTGCTTATAATAACGACAATCAAGTATAGTTTGTATGAACTAATTTTACATTCAAGGTAGGGAACTTGATTTGTTAGTATTGTATAAACATGAGATTAATTTGTATATGCATTAAGAAAAAGAAAAAATTTAACAACCAAATAAATAAGAAAATTTATGAATGGATTACCTCAATTTTTGCTAATTTAAATTCTGGAAATAGAGCTTGATATTCATAGGTACATGAATCAACTTTTTCAGGAGTAATTATATTAGCACTTTTACAATTATATGTAAGCATATCAAGTAAAACCTCAGAATCTATATATTTAGGAGTAAATGCTGCTCGGACTACATTATCAGAACAACCCATACATTCAACACCATCTGAAAACATTGAAAAAGATTGAATATATTATTTATTAAGGAAAATAAAAATAATATATTTTGCTATGAAACATATGTTAATATGAAATTTGAATAATTAATTTTGAATATATATAATACTAAATCTGTTCATTTATCTTTCACTTCTTATCACAGAAAGTATTTGAAAGTATTTGATGTAAGATACTCAGGTTAATGTTTGCTAGAGGAATATTTATTTTAATTATAAAATGACTAGAAGCAAAAAAATAATCATATTCATTAAATATTTATACGAGTGAAAACTCAAAAATCAAATTTCTCTTTAAAATAGATATCAGTTTATTAATATTATTTATTGGAATTATATATTTTTCTAATATTATTTTATTTTTTTCGTTATTTTATTATTTTCGTTATTTTATTATTATTAAGTAAAATTAAACAAAGTATATAAACTCACCTCCTGATATATAAGCATGAATTTCATTTGGTTCTAAAAATACAGCCTCTCCTGTTTGTAATTGAATATAATTAAGAAAAAAAATTGTAAAATTACCAACATCATTAGGAAAATGCTCTTGTAATTTAATAAATAGATCACCAAGAAATCTCTTTCTTAACGAAACTAAAATAAACAATTTATAAAATAAATAATTATTATTATTATATAATAAAAAATTATATTCATAATCAATTTAGATATTTACTATCAAGACTTTCAAACCATTTTATTAATTCCTCCGTCAACTTTTTAATTATATTTGGATCTGAATTAATTAATTTATAAAAAATCTTTTTCAGGGTGGCAGTATTTATTTCAATGAAAGTCAGAAAATCTTTTTTGTCATCATCATCCAAAAATGAGTGAAGAATTGGAATATCTGGAAAAGGAGTTTGTTTCAATTGTTTATAATGTTCCCATAGAGTAGATCTATTTAGATAAAAATGATAAGATTTAAATTAAACTATATTAAGAAAATCTTCATGAAACTTTAATAGTTTATAAGAATATCACAAAAAAACTTAAAATCATAAAAGTAATTAATAAAAAATTATCCAACTTCTTAAAGGAATTAGTACCTTAAATAAAAAAATTTCAACATGATAAAATAATTTAAGTTTGTTGTCTAATCTCATCACACACCCTCAGACTAATATTGATGTTATGTTATGTTTTTACACCCCAACCATTAATTTTCATAAAAATAGCAATTCTAATATTTGGGTCGATAACATTAATTTCATTTCTATATTTTTCTTTTCATAACTTTTCATGATTATTAATTAATTTTGTTTATGTTTTAAATTAAATTAAATTATTTTAAATATTTCAAATATCTTACTCGATATAAATTGTTTTATTTCTTCGAGTGGTCTAAAACCACACAATGCTTCAAAATCTGTAAGAGCTACTATCATTTCTGGTTTATGATTAGCATCTTTATAAATATGTGGAGCTTTATTGTGAAGGATTTTAGCCAGTTCCTAAAAATTGAATTGATTATATATATTTATATATATATATTAATCAAATTTATAATTAGAGTATAGTATATATAAGGTGAACTGGAAAATATTCCAACGATTAAATATTATATCCATAAATAAAGCTAACAATAAATAAAAAATAAGTAGGAGTGGTTTATAAGTTTTCTCAAAATTTAATTATTCATTTTAAATATTTTTGTGTTGAATTTTTTATAAATGAAAAATAAAACTGCATCAAGAAAATTTTCAAGGACTTAAAACTTGGCTCTTGTAGTAGACAAATTAAAGTTTTACTCTTAAATAATGTAGGATTATTGAATTTTCCCTAATCTGCAAAAACACATACAAAGAAAAAATTCTAATTTTTTATCAGGATATTATAATATTCATTTTAAATTTTGAATACATATTTTTGTGGTTCATTTACATAAATAATTTTAATTTCTAATTAAAAGTTAGTATAAAATATATATCTGTCATCGAATTTGAATAATAAATGAATATCAATTACTGAAGTCACCTTAAAATAATATCAGATATAAATATGAACACATGAAATAATAGTTAGATAAATAAGAAAAAGATTACCTTATCAGGATGTGCTTGAATTGAAAGTGGTTTATTAATGGAGAGTACTTTTAAAATAAATGGAAGTAAACCATCAAAATTTTTAACAATCGATTCACCAAGCTTGTCAGGATTGTTTCCGAGATATTTTTGAAATGATTCCCCATTATGTTTTAAAATTGCATCACCGGATGGATGAGTACCAATCCATAATTCAGAATAGGCTGTATTTGTATTAATTACAAATTCTGGATTATTTCCTTTAGCTAAACGTGCTACCAAACTATCATTTCCAATTTTTCCCCAATCATACTCTTTTACAGATGCTATTAACTCCATCTTTTATATATATTTTGTTAAAAGATAATAAAACGTATTTCTCAATTTAAATGACAGAACCTTAATAATTGAGTTGTCTTTTAACTTATCTTGTCTTTTATACTTATATATACATATAATATATATAAATATATATAATTATATATTAATGAATAAAAATTAAGTGAAATAAAGAAGTAATCTGCTCAATCAATCACAATCAATATAGAAGAATTATTATATAATCTTTATCTTTACACGTATAATTATTTATTGCATAATTTGAAAATATGATCAAATATAATTTATTTTTAAAATTAAATAATTGTATAGATATGAGTAAATAAAATTTGATAATTTTTTATAAAATTTTTATTAATTAAATATAATTAATTTTATTTTATATATAATCAATTTAAAGATTTGATCCAAAGAATCACAAAGAATTTATTTTATAAAATTGGTTCGGTATAAATTTCCTAGATGGCAGAGCGATTCAATACCACGTGTTCTAAACATCTAAATTATTTGAAAAAAACTTGAAAATTCAAATACGGGGTCATCGTAAAAGAATGATGCGGTTTTAAACATGGTTTAAATCATAGGTTCCCAAAATGGTCTATATAGACCCATGTGGTCTATTTTAACCTCCAGGGGGTCACCGCAGCAAATAACAAATTTGGGGGTCCATGTTTTCCTGAATCTAAAAAAAAGGTAAATCAAAATCAATTTAGGGGGTCTACCCAAAACCGAAAAACATGTCAAGGGGTCTACGACACAAAAATAGTTTGGGAACCTATGGTTTAAATGAAAACAAAATTACTTACAGTTTATGTTTTTGATTTTTCGAATTTGTCGACTTTTTTTACATAATTAATAAATTTCAATAGGTGCCCCCTTAGTGGCTCGACAAATGTTTAAACATTAGTTAACAATTTTTGGTGTATAAACAACACTTTAGATGTACCCCTACAAGAAAAAAATCGCAAGGTGACATTGGCACGGACGCTTTGAACGAAAATTTGGAGACCAATAGATAGGCCCACAAGGATCTATGTTTTGACCTTCAAGGAGTCCAGAACTGATACCTTGCGATTTCTTCTTGTGAAGGTAATTCAAAAGCGTAGTTTATACACAAAAAATTAGCAACATAAACATCTTAAAAATCATAATTTATGAAACACTGACATTCATTAATAAAGGAATGTTAACTAATGTTTGGAGAGAAATTGAAAATCAATTGGACATTTGAAAAACGACTAAAGGGGCACCTATTGAAATAACCGATACAAATATTTGGTTAGATCTAGAGGGGTGTATTTTTCTACGATTGTACCATGAATATTTAATGAATATTTAGGATATTAAATTTAAATCTTTTAAAATTTTATCATAAACTTCTAACTTTTATTAAAATGAGATTGATTTTTTTCTTTTCTGCACCAGCTGAACAAATGAACAACTCATATCACAATATTTTTTTTTCAATAAACAAATAAATTAATTTCGAAACCACAATTATTTATACGTACTTTGTGATCATTACTTGATGACAATACCATTAGAACAACCCAGCAAGCAATGTGAAATGAACTGGGGAATGAATAATCAGTGAAGGATTTTCACGCGCTAGCGTGTGAATGTCTTCTGAGACAGAACACCTCAACAAGCGCCAGAGCGTTGATGAAACCACGTCACGTCCTGGCGAATGATTGGCAGTCAACGTGTTAAAAAATTTAAAAATTAATTTCGGTACTTTCAGCGATTCAATCAAGCTGAAATTTTATAAATAGCAGTTTTATACAATTTTTAATCATGTGAAAAACTATCAAACATATATCTTTATTTTTACGGTCAGTTTAGAGGAAAAATAATGAAAACATGGGGTAAGTAATGACCCTCTTCCGTATGAGCTACATTTCTCAAAAGTTGAAAGAAAACTACGAATTTTGAATAATGCATGTGAACCAAATTTCATTATTCTAGCTCAATCCTGTCTACATACACACACACACACAGAGACAGACATTTTTCTCAACCTTAGTGAAAATTACTCAGGGGCTTTCAAAACGTATAAAATCATCAAAATCTCGACATCGAAAATTTTCGTGATCGCAATACTATCACTGGCGAGATAGTAAAAAATGGTACGCTTCGTTCACCCTGGATGGAGGAAGAGAATAGTTTCAAAAATTTGATTCTTCGTAGAATTTATGAAACAGAAAAAGATCAATTTCAAAATAGCAAAGAATGCAAAATAATAATTACATGCTCTCAAAGTCTCCGCAAACTTAATCAGAATTATTATATCGAGGAAGTTACGATGGGCGGAATATCCGGTTCGAATGGAGAGAGGGGGGATGAGAAATTAATCTATTCGGAAAAATAATAAGGAAACGTCGGTTGAGTAGATCAAGGACGCAGTGGGTTGACAAAATAAATAGATTTAAGGGAATTTGGTGAAAATAGGAATTGTATGGAGCTAGTGGTTTAAATGTTACTGCGACCAAGAGCTTTTGAGTTTATTAATACCATAGACTTAGATTATTATTTCAGCTAGTAAAATAAAATTTTACAAGATATTTTTATTCAAAATAAAAAGTTATTAAAATAAAATATAAATGACAATCAAACAAATATTGTTTCTATTGCTTTTATCAAGAAACCCACCAAAAACAATAAATTTGGATTTATTTTAAATTAATTTTAAAAAGGAGACCACAATGATTCATGGTACGCCAAAGTGGGTTAGTATTGAAAAATATAGCCTTGACAATTTCTGAAAGAAATGATTTGTCAAGCTTAAGTTCAATACAATGAGTAACACCCACTTGTAACTGGGTTTAGAAGGGCCTGTGATTTTATTAACAAAAAAATGTACACTCAAATTTTATTAAGCCATTGAATTAAAATCAAAATAATTTAAAAATGCAAAAAAATTATAATAATTGAAAACAATTATATCAAATTAGATACTTGTTCACCGTCCCACTGCTTGACCATTAAAAAATTATTTCTTATTATCGGGTTCGGCTGGTAATATTAATACCTGGTTCATCAAGCCGCAGTTCAAATAATGTAAAAGAACATAAATTTATAATTAGCTGGAGTGTCTCCACTCGACTATCTCGCAATTTGAATAGGATTAAATAACATAATATATTATATTTAAATTAAATTTAATTAATTATAAATTATAAATAATAAATATTAAACCAGCGCATGTTTGGCTTTTTGTTGATGCCACCTGGTCACGTGTTGGCGCGTGAGATTTGCAGTGTTAAAAAATTAATTCTGGTAATTTCAGCGAATCAATCAAGCTGAAATTCTAATTATAGCAGTTTTATACAATTATTAATCATGTGAAAAATTATCAAACATATATCTTTATTTTTACGGTCACTTTAGAGGAAAAAAAATCAAAACGTTGTAGGTAATGACCCTCTTCCGGTTGAGCTACATTTCTCAAAAGTTGATAGAAAACTACGAATTTTGAATAATGCTCATATACCAAATTTCATCATTCTAGCTCAAACCGTTTTTGCGTAATCTTGGTTACATACATACACACACACACATACACACACACACACACACACACAGAGACATTTTTCTCAACCTTAGTGAAAATGATTCAGGAACCTTCAAAACGTATAAAAACATAAAAATCTCAACATCGAAAATTTTCGTGATCGCAATACTATCTCTTACGAGATAGTAAAAAAAACTCATAAAACGTACAACCCTTAAACGTTACATATTAATGCACTGAAAGATAGAAAAGTATGGCCTGTGGATATAACATAATATATAATTCGTAATTTAATTTATAATATTTTGCAATTAAAGAAGCACTGCTGACTTTATATAAATTTCCTATTTTAAATTAAGAAAAAAACTAATAAACGTTCTGAAACAATTTCAAATAATTGAAAAGTACGTATTAATGAAAGACAGATATGGATATAGCATAAATATTTTTAATTTTATTTTATTTTATTTAATGTAAGGTAAGGTAATCTGCAACATCTGATAATCTTAATATTGCAATCAATGGCGTACCTAGAACTTTTGCCGCCCGGGGCGAACTTTTGCCGCCCTTTCTATTATAAGTCAATCAAATAGTGGCTTTTATAAATTAATACACATAAATAAATTATTAAGTTATTTTATCAATATTAATTAATACACAGAGTAAATTTTAAACCTAGCAGACCGCCTTCCGCAGGCCCTGCTTTTCAAAAGAAAAATCGATGATTTAAAAAAATATTGGTATATCACTTCAAAGTAATCATATAAACTTTTCAAAAGAAATGATATTTATAAACTGATATCAAAAAATTTTACTTAGGAAAAATTGCCGAACAAAATCGTAAAGATGCGTTTACGAATTCAACGAATTTTAATGAATACAATAAAATAAAATTATTATCCTTGGAATTAGAATTCAAAATTTACACTAAAATGCATTTATATACACCAAGGAATAATATTCGAAATCATATAGTTGATCATAATTTATATAAATCAAATAGTAAACTTATAATAATCATAATAATCATTTATTATTCAAGAAAGAAAAAAAATAAATATGAAATGAATAAGTTGCTTTTTAAGACTATAACTAAATATAAAAAATGCTGCCCCAAGATAAATGCCGCCCGGTGCGGACCGCACCCACCGCCCCCCCTTAGGTACGCCACTGATTGCAATGCAATATACATTTTTCTGGAAATAATAAACCTGAATTTTCTACAAGCTGTACACTTTGAGCTTCATTTTCTCAGTTTCTTTAAATTGCTTTGGTTTCTGAGTGGCACATATATAGCTATATATATATATATAATACAATTTTTGCTAGTATAATAAGATAAGATATAATAAATTTATTTAATCATTGCATTAACAGGAAGTAGAAAATAAGATATATGTGTAAGTAGTCATGATTTCTTTATATAAGAAGATGAGAGGGAGTGGGGAAGAAATCATGAGTTCACGTGAGGGTAGAGTTACTAGATATATCCAATAGATAAATGTATCCATTACCCTGCAATAAGCTGGATTTCTTCCAACCATTTTTCAAATGTGCTTTGTACTTAAATAAATAATTTTACTCCACCAGCCCATCTCTGCAGACTCCTAACATTATTATATCTGTAATTAACAAATTAAAAAATGTGTTTATAAACATGAATATTGACTTAGTATAATAAATTTGTCAAATTCATTAATTTTTGTATTATAAGTATGTTCGGCGGTCTTCCTCGATGTTACCCAGGCATTTGATAGAGTCTGGCACGAAGGGCTGAAACTCAAGCTTTATAAAGTGCTCCCAGCAAAGTACGCCGAAATATTAGAGTCTTATATATCAGACAGATTCTTCAGAGTACGCCAAGATGATGCATACTCTACATTAAAACATATCCGGGCTGGGGTGCCGCAGGGGAGCGTTCTAGGTCCACTGCTGTATCTACTTTATACAGCTGATCTACCGGAAATAGAAAGAAATACCACCGCAACGTTTGCGGATGACACGGCAATTTTGGGAATTGGAGATGACACGGAAGAGTCGGCAATGAAACTGAACCTCTCCATAACCAAGGTCCAAAAATGGACAAAAAAATGGAGGATCACTTTAAATGAGACCAAATCGGTACATGTGAACTTCACCAACCGAAGAATAAATTATGTGCCGATAATACTCAACAACAAAATCATACCATATGCCAATGAAGCAAAATACTTGGGAATGACATTAGATGCAAGGCTGCGCTGGAAAGCTCATGTCAAAAAAAAGAGAGACGAAATGAATATCAAATATAGAAAAATGTATTGGCTAATGGGGCGACATTCAGTCCTGTCTATTGATAGCAAATTATTGCTATATAAACAGCTCCTAAAGCCAGTGTGGACCTATGGTAGTCAGCTCTGGGGCTGTGCTGCAAAGAGCAATGTGCAAATCATCCAAAGATGTCAAAACAAAATACTAAGGGCCGTTGTCAATGCCCCTTGGTATATTCGTAACGAAGAACTTCACCAAGATCTTAAGATAAAGACAGTAAAAGAAGAAATTCAACGATTTGCAGCAGCTCATCAAATTAGACTGCAAAGGCATACAAACACTGAGGCCGTTCGACTCCTTGACGTAGCCAACCAGACGAGAAGATTAAAAAGGAATAAACCGCACGAACTAGTGGATTAAACTGCTCATGTTTGCATGTTTTTGAAAGCATAACTTTATATATTTTCTTTAAATAAATATCACTTATTAGTTAAGGTATATAACTAGGTTGTGATTTGTAAAAAAAATAAAAAAAAAAAAGCAAAATGTGCAGCATCGTACACGTGGCGGAAGTGAAACTTCTTACAATCTAGAGAATAAGATAAATTTTAGTTGAGAGTGTGAGTGAGAGAGAAATAGAGAAAAATAAACCACACTGCCCTCTCCTACAAAGAATATTTCCAAGCACATACAATTAACAAGTCCACCCTTGCAATTTTCAATTGAATGACTCTCGCCAAGTGTTTTACCTGCTAAATGCTAAGAACCTTAATTTTAAGAGGTTGATTGATACATCGCAAATTATGTCGAATCATAAACTTACTATTTCAATTGTAATGTTCACATGTGGAAGTGTGAACGTGACAAACATAACTTACTTATTCTTAATTGTAATGGACACATGTGGGAGCTTGACATTATAAGCCTTTCTGGGAAATTGCAAAATGTGTTTATTTTTTTATATAAATAATGATCATGCAAATTACACTAAAAATTAAAAAATTATTAGCTATAATAAACTATTATTGGCTATAAATTAATTAAAATTAATTAAATTAATAAAAATAATTTAAAGATACAACTCGTTGAGAAATGAACTTATAATTAACATTTCCTTTAAAACTGTTTAAAACCCCAGAGTGGACGCTGACAATTTGGGTTTTTCCTGGTAAGACTGTCCCCCCCCTGGTTTTTCCCAATAACAAAGTGAAAGAAAATTCCCTTATGTTGCCTCCCCTTCCGACCCCCTAAGAGGGGTTATTTTAAAGGAACATTCGGAAAATAATTTTAAATGAATGAATAAATGAAAATTCAAATTTTATATATAGTTTTTTATATATGTTTATTTATTCACAAAAAATTAATTAAATTGTAATTTAAATTCTTATAGTTTTATTAAATAAATCATTTTTAGTTATAATTTTATATAAGCATTTTTTAATTGAACCTATTCAATCTTGTCATTCCCTAATCAGCATACGCGGTTTCAATAACCCTTTTAATTATTCTAAATTCAATCTTTAATTAAATCTAATTTAACACACAACAATTCCGTCTCATTATTGTAATACAAAGTTAGAAATATTAAGTTAATATAATTAATATTATTTATTTATTAATACCAATTAATAATATTAATTACTTATAAATAATTCATAATAATAATAAATTGTGATACCAACTTATAGGAATATTAAAATAATATAATTATTATTTTACATATATATGAATATAATATAAATATTTTTAATTTTATTTTAAGAATAGATATATATCTAAAAGGCGGTAACTGTGAGGTCACATACTAATTTTTATTCTTTCACCCAGCAGAGGCTAAGAAATATTATTCCGCGTCAACGTACTAGTGCGCATGCGCGCCGTGGACTTTCAACCTAGCGACAGGGTATTAGAACGAAAGACAGCATAAAACGAAGACGCAGATAGCCTCTTTCTCAAAGACGAAAGACCGGACAAAAGAAAGACCCAGATAGCCTCTCTCTTAAAAACGAAACACCGCACAAAAGAGAGACAGAGATAGAGGCTATCTCATTCTCACTCGTTATATCTATATCTTTTTTCTCTCTTGCGTTTCGTAACGCGTTACGAAATTTCAATTTTTCAATTCACTCTCCATTCTCAACCAAATGTCAGGACGCCGCTAAAGAAGTTTCACTTCAAAAAAAAATTCATTCATTTTTGTATTATAATTATTAATTTATTTTTTATCAAATTTGTTCTTAAATAATTTCATAGTTTAAAATAACTTGATCCACTGTTTCAAATGCTATTTTGCAATTTCATGTGCTCTTAGACTTAATAAAAATAGTTAAATTAAAATAAATAATATATATTAAATAATTAAGTGTTAATTTGTTACATTTCTAATAAGCCACACACATATGTACATTGATCTTTTGAGATTTAAAACTAAAATTTCGATAAAATCTCGAATTCCAATTTTTGGAATATTTTTGTATATATTCTTTAAATATTCAAGTAATATAAAATATATAATTAATGTATGGAATTAACAAACCAAAATTAATAAATACATAAAGAGTTGTATTTATTAAAATATAATAGTTTTTAAGCTACAGTTTGTTTAATGTTTTATAATAAACAAGATCCTGTTTTAATTTAATTGATTTAAACTAAAAATAAATAAATTTAAAGATCATTATGTATAATTACATATTTAAAATTTCCTATATAATAAATATACGTATAATGGACGAGGAATTGCATGATCTCTATGCATCTCCAAACATAGTTATGCTCATAAAATCGAGAAGATAGCGATGTGTAAGATGAAAGACTGGGGTAAAATATATTTGTGAGGAGACGGATTGGAAGACCAAGAATGAGCGGACACAATGTAGGAAGGGACTTGATAGGGATACTTGGAGAAATGTTGCTGCGGTCAAAAACTTTCGAGTTCTGTAGAGCCACAGAGATAGATTAAATATCTAAAGATGGTTATTATTATAACGTTTTTATCAACTTCGCTTCATGTCTGTCTGTCTGTCTCTCTGTCTGTTCGGTCTTATGACAAATTGAAATCGATTTTTCATCAACTTTAAATTGAGATAGACTTTTGAAAATTTGTATAGATATTTCAATGGATCGCTAGAAGGTTTAAAAGAAATATAATTGAATTATAATTAATTAATTGTAATGCAATTAGCGATTAATTTCTTTAATATTCGAATTTTCATTCACGTCATCTGACGGATAATATTAAGTTAGGTTTTATTTTGAAAATAATTCAAAATAATTTTTAACATTAAAAGCGGAATTTTTAATTAATATAATAATTATAATAAATATATTTTAACAACATTACTTCAATAATAACATTTACTTAATATAATTATAATAATTTTTAGAAAATTATTATTTTCATTTTGTTTTCTATCTGCAAACTCTAGTATAAAATCATATTTATCTATTTCATCATCTTAGATCCTTTTCTATGAATTATTTTATTTTATCGAATTAAAATCGCACTAAAAACAATAAAATAATATAAATATAAAAAAAAAAAAAATTATAAAATAACGTTTTTTTCATGGAATAAAAAGAATAAAATAATTTTTCTATGAGCATGACAAAGTTTATGGATGAATTCCTTTATAGAGTTATAATTTATATATATACTTACATACCATACTAAAACACTACTTTAACAAGTAACACTATTTCTTCTAATATAATCAACTGTTTTGGATTTGATTGATAATATGTAAATTTAAAAAAAATAATCATTCTTTTAAAATTTGTTACATACTTTGATATATGTATATTAAAGTGAAAAATAATAAAAGATTAATTTCTTAGCTTTTAATCTATCAATTTTATTGCATAATAAAGAAAATTGTCAGTATATGTGTTTAATAAAATTTTTATTAACACAAAAATTTGACTTGATGTTTCATATAAATAAATAAAACTAAATGCGTTCAACGTTTTTCGTTGTTATGAAGCAATTCATCCATAAACATTGTCAGGCTTATAGAAAAATTATTTTATTCTTTTTAGTCCATGAAAAAACGTTATTTTATAAACATTTTTTTATATTTATAATTTTTCATAATAAGTTTATTTTCTAATAATTTCTTATAAACCAAGACGAAAGAGTATTACTAAAAGATAAATATGAGTCAATGGCCTTGTTTGATATATTGATTTTTTTTTAATAATAACAATATCGAATGTAGGAGAAGGTTTCTTTAATTAAAGGTTTCAAAGTTGAATTGGAGAAGGTGGAGAAATGGCGAGTCAGGTTCTACTACCTCTCTACTTTTCTCAAGTGCTTTGAACTTAAATAAAAAATTTCATTCCACCACCCCTCCCCTCCAGAATCACTTTTCACTGTGTAGGTAGGTAGGGGGACAATAACCAGTTTATTTAACGAATAATATCTTAAATATACAAAAGAATATATAAAATGGTTTTAAATTTATATACATATATATAATCATCAACAGAGCGTTTCATGGTAGTATTCAGAAGATAACCAACCAGTAAATCGATGGTCTTTTTATAAATTTTTTTTAAATAATAGCTTATACGAATAGATTTTTGTTTTGTCAAGTTTTTTCTAATGTGGTAAATTATTAAATTATATTTTCAGTAAATAACATTTGTTCGGTTTTTACTTTATTTTTTATTTTAATTTATTTATCAGCTAATGAAGAAATTTTTTTTAAAGCGTACAAAACTCAAAATTTGAAAAAATCAATAATTTTTATTTCGTCTCTATCTAATAAGTATAAATATTTATAATTTAATCTTGAATTTAGTTTTTTTGATTGTCATTTACGATGATATCCTTTGAGACCATTCCTCTCACTTCTAAAACTTTTTTTAGATATTTTAATAAAAAATTAACCATCCCAAAAAAAGACATCTGTTTTAGATAATCTTTAAGGTAATATAATAATAATAATAATTTAAGGGCCCATCCTACTATTTTCAAAAATTAGTTATGAATTTCATTCTTATTTTTATTAGACGATAATAATTAACATATAAAACAAACACCTATCAATCTAACTTTTCAAAAAATAATAATAATATAAAAGTCTTGTATTTTTATACAGTAAGATTATTGACAATGTATAGTTAAATAAAAGAATATTTTTGTCAATTTACAATGACTTTTTTATCATTCTTCCTCATTCTTTTACTTTGACTTAAGTTAAAATGAATCTCTGACTTTTGAACATCCTTACGAAAGGACAGCGGTTTAGTACCGCAGGTTAGAGTTGTTCCATGATCAGTAGAAGGATCCTCTATCTATCTAACTCTATGTCTCTGCGAAACTCAATAGATCTTGTCCGCAGCAACCACATTTCTCCAAGTATCCCTATCCTGATCCACAACTATCAAAAATTTGCTCCCATTTCCTTTACGTCCTTTCCCATATTGTATGTATAAAACAAAAATAGAGAAGATAATTTACTTCATATTTAAAAAAATAATTTGAAGTGTCTCCACTCGCGATTGTCTCGCAAATTTGAATTGGATTAATTAACGTATATTTTATATTATATTTATATTAATTAATTATATAATTTATAAATTAAGTATAATTAAATGATATTAATTAATTAATTAAAAAATTTAAATTTACAGTATAGTATTGTTATTCAATTAAATTAATTAATTAACATATATTAAATTTAAATTTAAAATCTTTACCTTCATATTTAAGTCAAAATTTGAAAATTTAAAAAATTAATTGATGTCACTTGCTGACGCGTGATTAGCAGTCAACGTGTTAAAAAATTTAAAAATTAATTCCAATACTTTCAGCGATTCAATCAAGCTGAAATTTTATAAATAGCAATTTTATACAATTTTTAAATATGTGAAAAACTATCAAACATATTTCTTTATATTTACGATCAGTTTAGAGGAAAACAAATGAAAACATGGGGTAGGTATTAAAATTCCTATTTTAAATTAAGAAAAAACTAGCAAAGATGATGAAGATGAGCACTACAGATCGATTTTTCTTTAATTATCTATGGTGTGAATTTCAAAGAAATCCTTCGGGCGTTTTAATATTTCAAAAGTATATATATATATAATTTTTGCTAGTATAATAAGATAATATATAATATATAGATATAGATATAGATATACATACATAACTAAATATATATATATATATATAATTATCCCTTGATTAATAAAAATAAATGAACTATCAATCGATATTTCATTTATTTATAAAAAAAAAGAGGAAGGTGGTGCAAATGAAAGTAAATTCATTTGTTGTTTAATATATTATAAGAAAAAGTACAAGGTAGAATTCCATTGAATGACTGTACCGCGAACCTTCTATATGAAATATCAATTTTGCAATCTTTAAAATGGTTTGTTTAATGTACAACGAAACAGGATCTAAGCATCGATTGAGAGCAGACGACCAAGTGCATTGCTCTTTATAAATAGAAGTGACTCGCCACTTGTATTCCTTTTTACGGTCAGAATTCAAATCCTCAATTCGATGAACATTTTGTCATTTTATCCTTCTATTCTAGAAGACAAACAAACCAGTTTAATTAATTGAATATAATTTAATACTTTATTTTTTAATTTCTTTATTAATTATGTATTTTCTATTTAAATAATGAATATACATAAAAAAATGTATTTTTTTTTCTTAAATTATTTTGTTGATATTCTTTATTATATTACATCCTTATAAGATGGAACCTTGAAGATTATTAACTTATATAAGAGATATATATATTCAAAGATGTTTTATGTAAAAATAAAATAATATTAATATCTATGTCTCACGATCTCTAATTTAACAAACGATGAAGAAATTTTTGTTACATAAAGTATTCAAAACAAATTGATAAAGAAAAAAAAAATAATAGAAAAATATTATAATAATAATAGTTGAAATATTTATTTATGAATTCTCACATTTTAATTTGGATTATACGATGTTTATTATTGAAGGAAATTCTCAATAGATTATTACTATCTCGCCAGAGATAGTATTGTGATCAAGAAAATTTTCGATGTCGAGATTTTGATATTTTTATACGTTTTGAAGGTCCCTGAGTCATTTTCACTAAGGTTGAGAAAAATGTCTGTCTCTCTCTCTCTCTCTGTGTATATATATATATATATATATATATATATATATATATATATATGTGTGTGTATGTGTGTGTATGTAGACAAGAGCTAGAATAATGAAATTTGGTACACGGGCATTATTCAAAATTCGTAGATTTTTATCAACTTTTGAGAAATGTAGCTCATCCGAAAGAGGGTCATTGTCATGTTTTCATTTTTTTCCTCTAAACTGACCGTAAAAATAAAGATATAAGTTTGAAAGATTTTCACATGATTAAAAATTGTAAAAAAACTGCTATTTAGAGAATTTCAGCTTGATTGAATTTCTGAAAGTACCGGAATTCATTTTTTAACACGTTGACTGGCAATCACGCGCCAGCACGTGACTTGGTGTCATCAACAACGAACCAAATATGCGCTGGTTTAATAAATATTTTAATTTATAATTAAATTTAATTTAAATATAATATATATAATTCAAATTGCGAGATAGTCGAGTGGAGACACTCCAGATTTTTAATTAAAAATATCAAGCAAAGATAGAAAGAAAAGATAAGTGAAGCAAGTTTAAATTATTAATTAATAAATAGAAATTTGTTGAAGGTCTGTATTCATTTTAATTCAATCAGTATATTAAAATATTCATATCCACGACGGGGTTCAGTGTATATAACTCTTTTGTTGATCACTTTTGAGTAGCATATCTTCTTTTTTCGAATTTTAAATTGTTTATATACCATATTAATAATGACAACACGCTCTTTTATTTTATTAAAATCTATGTATAAAGTCCTCAGAAAAATGAACATGGTTTAAAAAACCAATGTTTATTTTTATCATCATAGGACATCTTAGTTAAAAAAGATTATTATTCAAAATTTGTAGTTTTAAATATTATTTATTAATTTTAATTTATAATTTAATTAATTAAATTTAATTTAAATATAATATATGTTAATTAATCCAATTCAAATTTGCGAGATAGTCGAGTGGAGACACTCCAGATTTTTTTTAAAATATGATTGTCACTTTGGGCTCTCTTGGGACTTATTTTTTTATTTAAAGATTTTATTTTATTGACCACTACAAGAAACCATCTTTGGTAGGATTTACCCTTTCTAAATATATATTTATTTCCCAATATGGAGATAATTCAAATTAAAATAAATTATATTTTATATTCTGATTTTTTCTTTAATAAAATATAAAATAAATTAAAAATATATATACGAAAATGATCCTCACCTTGAATTCACCAAGCACAGATTCTATATTGCTATAAAAATATATATCTCTTTTTTATTAGTTTGAATTTGATATTCGATGTAGCCTGTTTGGGATTCCCATTATTGGTTGAATAAAAAGAAAATTACCGCCGACCAATCTATGATTGGAAAACTGAAAGATTTTAATAAGATATTGTCATCAGGTATTTCACATTGAAAAAAAATTACATGATTAATATTATTATAATTATTTTTAGGAAAAAACATAAACAAATTTATAATGTTTAGTGGTTGAAGATTTCTTTGAAATAAAGACAAATAAAATCACAAAAGCAATTTATAATATTATTTAATCAGATAAATCCAATTAGTTTAACCAGAAATTTTTCTAATGTGTGCATTAACAAAAATTTGAAAAACTTATAGCCATAATATTAACAAATAATGAAATTATAGATCCTATGAATTCGATTTAAAAATAATAATAAGATTATGAGTTAAATTTCACAATAAGTATATAAGCCAAATTTCACAATGATAACTTTAAATATATACATAAAGGTACGAGGTCTGCTTAAAAGAAAAGGTGAATTTTGAATTTTCTTGGGCTGCGTACATTCGATTATGGATTTGTTTTTTGTTGTTATGTTGGTAGACATATGTTTCTCATATGTTGCCATTATCAGTCATTTTGGATTAGTAGTTTGTTTTTGACATCTGAAAAAGTTAGTAACCTTTATGTGTGTTTTTTGATTTTTTACTTAAAAAAAATAAGGAATACTACTAGGATACTACAAGGAAATTGTGGAAAAATAAATCATAGATAATGATTATAATGATGCAAAAGTGCTTGTTCGTGATTTTTTCGCCAAAAACAACACCGTAATCATGCCTCAACCACCGTATTCACCAGATTTGGCTCCCTGTGACTTTTTCCTATTCCCAAAACTGAAGAGACCAATGAAAGGAAAGCGTTTTATTACAATTGATGAGATAAAGTCGGAATCGAAGAACGAGCTGATGGCCATACGGAAAAGCGCATTTGAGAAGTGCTTCGACGATTGGAAGAAATGCTGGCATAAGTATCTGAGGGGAATTACTTTGCAGGGGACAAAATGGATATTGATGAATAAATAAATACTTTTCGAAATAATTCAAAACTCACCTTTTCTTTTGAACAGATCTCGTACACAACGTCAATAAAAATAAGTTGACCTGTGGCCAGGTCCGAACCGACCGACTGTTTGAAATAAATTAATTTCCAGCTACAGAAACAATTTCAAATAATTTTAATATATCTACTAGCTGCTCAGAGCGCCTTCGGCGCTCTTCACACCTAGACGGGGGCTCCGCCCCCTGTACCCCCGAGTGGTACATAGTATTTGGTGGTTGAAAGTAGTAAAAGGTTTTCATTCATTTTGTTTCAATCAGTATATTACATAAAACATTCATTTCTTTTTGTGTTCTTATTTAAAAAATATATTTTAATTTAATCACTATATTAATTATATATATTATTATTGTATATGTTATATCTATCTACCTATGTGGCTCAAAGATACTCGAAAGTTCTTAGCCGCAACAACCACATTTCTCCAAGTGTCCCTATCCTGAGCTCTTGTTCCATCTCTCTTACGTCCCTTCCTACGCGTCATTGGTTTTCCAAGCGGACGTTTTCCAATCGGTCTTCCCACCAATATCTTTTTCCTCTCCCATTCTAGCCACGTGCCCTGCCTATCGCAGCTTTTTCCCTTTTATAACCCTAACTATTTCTGAAGATGCAGAGAGACCATGCAATTTCTTGTTATGCTGTCTCCCCCATTCCCCGGTGACCTCATCTTTCTTTGGCCAATAAATGCAGGGAAGAATCCTATTCTCAAACACTCTGAATCTACTCTCATCTCCCAGGGTCATAGACCATGCCTCCCACCCATATAATGGAACAGGGAAAATAATTTTTTTATATATTCCCTTTGATAATAATTTTGAAGAGATAAGCCTCTTTATTGCAAGATAACAGGCGTTTCCTGATTGCAACCCCGATTTAAATTCTTCTCAAATATTATTATCCTTCGTGATTACATTCAATTTTTCTACATATTCAAATTCTACATTTTGTATCTTAAGATTTTATATGTCAATACTCTTCCTCTTTGTTACTAAATATTTTTTCTTATCACTATTAATTTCAAACCTCCATTAATTTTTCCTCGCTATCTGCAATTGCAATTTCCTAATCTCCTATTATATTTAAGTCGTCTGGGTAACCTAACATTTTACAATTGATTTCTTCATCTTATTTTTTCTTTACTACCTTCAAGACAAATTTGAAGATCAAAATTTGAAAAAGTTTATGCTGATCTATATTGAGTCATGTGTATGTTTTACTAAAGTCTACAAATAATTAGTGAACAGAAATATTGAATTCGCAGTTTTTTTCCTAATATCTGTCATAATGAAAATATCTTAATTAATGTTGATCGATTTGGCCTTAACCCGCAATGATATCTCCTAATATTTCCACCGCCTATGGTTCTTAAGTATTTTCTATGTTATTATAGTGAAATAGAGTATAATATTTCTTGATCATTACATTTTGATATTTTATTTTCATTGCTAGATTATTATTGAATATTTTTAATTATAATGAAACTTGGGAAAATGCAAAAATAGAGACTTGAGACAATTTATAAAAATTAACGGTATAAAACTATAGATAAATTACCAATATATACATTCATTAATAGTATTAATTTAAATTAATTGATTTATTTGTTTTTTTATTATTAAGTTCATTTATTAATTTTTTTAGATCATAGTTATTTTCCTCCCTTAAAATAAACTTATCTAATTCTGGTGGTGCTAGGGGATTTGAAAATTATTCGTCGCAATATGAAGATTTCGCTTACAGTTTCTGTCATGTCCGACCTCGATCCAACAGTTATTTTCTGTCAAGTTTTTTGCTTCTCTTAATCATGTGATCTATATATTTAATTTTTTTTGATTCATTATAATAAAATTTAAACAAATAAAAATTTTTACTTTTTAATTTATATAAATTTCAATATAAACTGATTGTGAGTGATACGCTTAGCCAATACTCTGAATAATTTGTGTACAAAAATATTGAATGTTCTTAGCGAGATTTGATATAATGTTGTACGATTTGTCCTAAATCTGAATTAGAAGAAAATTATAAATTGCCTCCTTTTCCAGCTCAATTCATTTACCCACCCATGTTGCATATGGCATCTAAATTTCTTAAAACTCCGTTTTTTTAATTTAAAATAGAAGGAGAGAAAGAGTTTTAAATTATATTCGAATAGTCTATATATTCTATATATCAGTATTTTTTTTCTGAATTTAATAGCAAGTTGATTTTAAAAATTTTCCATTCTTAATGCATATGATTGATTACATGTGTTAAAATTTAAAAAAATTCAAATATTCTAATTTTTATATTTATATACAATTTAATATTATTTTTTATTAATATCATATCAAAAAAAAGAGAATTTATTAAAATTAAAAATAAAAAAAGAAGCCTATTAATAAAAAATTGAATGGTGATTTAAATATTTTATTAAATTAATTAAAATGAGACCTTTTAGAATAAATTATTTAATTGAAATGATATTTAAATATAAGAATTTAAAAAAATATTATATTCTTTGTTTGGCAATTGTTATTTAATTATGTGCAACATGATTCGACTTGCACAGAGCATCGTTATTTTTTATTAATATCACATAATAAAAATGAATCTTTTAAACATAATAAATAAAAAAGACATTTTAATAAATTTAAAAAATATACCCAATTTAAAAATGTCAAAAATTTAAAACAACTTTATATCATCATATTTTAATTTTTATATAATATATATATATATATTTAGTAATTAAATAATAGAGTAATTAAATTAAAATAAAAAACAAAGATAATATAATTCAGTCATTTTAATTCAGGTTAAATAATATTTTTTTTTATTATTCAATGATAAAATTTATATATTATTATATATATATTATAGAAAAGAAGAAATATTCAATTAAATAAAAAATAATTTAAGATAAAAATATGATCTAATAAATATTTTAATTAAATTGAGAACTTTTAGAATAAATTATTTAATTGAATTGATATTTGTATATTAGAATTTAAAATAAAGTGAAATCTATATATATAAAAAAAGGTTTTTGTCTGCACATTGCTCAGAATTTAAAAATTTTTGCATATCTTCGCGTTTCATGACCTCTAGAATCCAAAAGTGACTTTAGAATTTTTCACGTCTGTCTGTCTGTCTGTCTGTCTGTCTGTCTGTCTGTCTGTCTGTCTGTCTGTCTGTCCGGAAAATTACTATTTTATAGACTCAGAATTGGCTGAACCGATTTCTTTGAAATTACATCACAATATTCTTATATACCTCTAGAGTAACATAGGCTATACATTTTATTAATATCTTATCAATAACCGCAGAAATTAATTTTTTAAAGTTTATATAATTCTCCGTGTTGTTCATTCAAGAGCAGCTCGCGGCTCACTGCCGGCCTAGCGGAATCATTTCAAACAATGAATTATCATAGCTATTCCCAATCAAAGAATTATTATAATATTTCCCTTTATTTTAAATTCTAATATACAAATATCAATTCAATTAAATAATTTATTCTAAAAGTTCTCAATTTAATTAAAATATTTATTAGATCATATTTTTATCTTAAATTATTTTTTATTTAATTGAATATTTCTTCTTTTCTATAATATATATATAATAATATATAAATTTTATCATTGAATAATAAAAAAAAATATTATTTAACCTGAATTAAAATGACTGAATTATATTATCTTTGTTTTTTATTTTAATTTAATTACTCTATTATTAATTACTAAATATATATATATATATTATATAAAAATTAAAATATGATGATATAAAGTTGTTTTAAATTTTTGACATTTTTAAATTGGGTATATTTTTTAAATTTATTAAAATGTCTTTTTTATTTATTATGTTTAAAAGATTCATTTTTATTATGTGATATTAATAAAAAATAACGATGCTCTGTGCAAGTCGAATCATGTTGCACATAATTAAATAACAATTGCCAAACAAAGAATATAATATTTTTTTAAATTCTTATATTTAAATATCATTTCAATTAAATAATTTATTCTAAAAGGTCTCATTTTAATTAATTTAATAAAATATTTAAATCACCATTCAATTTTTTATTAATAGGCTTCTTTTTTTATTTTTAATTTTAATAAATTCTCTTTTTTTTGATATGATATTAATAAAAAATAATATTAAATTGTATATAAATATAAAAATTAGAATATTTGAATTTTTTTAAATTTTAACACATGTAATCAATCATATGCATTAAGAATGGAAAATTTTTAAAATCAACTTGCTATCAAATTCAGAAAAAAAATACTGATATATAGAATATATAGACTATTCGAATATAATTTAAAACTCTTTCTCTCCTTCTATTTTAAATTAAAAAACGTAGTTTTAAGAAATTTAGATGCCATATGCAACATGGGTGGGTAAATGAATTGAGCTGGAAAAGGAGGCAATTTATAATTTTCTTCTAATTCAGATTTAGGACAAATCGTACAACATTATATCAAATCTCGCTAAGAACATTCAATATTTTTGTACACAAATTATTCAGAGTATTGGCTAAGCGTATCACTCACAATCAGTTTATATTGAAATTTATATAAATTAACAAAGTAAAAATTTTTATTTGTTTAAATTTTATTATAATGAATCAAAAAAAATTAAATATATAGATCACATGATTAAGAGAAGCAAAAAACTTGACAGAAGATAACTGTTGGATGGAGGTCGGACATGACAGAAACTGTAAGCGAAATCTTCATATTGCGACGAATAATTTTCAAATCCCCTAGCACCACCAGAATTAGATAAGTTTATTTTAAGGGAGGAAAATAACTATGATCTAAAAAAATTAATAAATGAACTTAATAATAAAAAAACAAATAAATCAATTAATTTAAATTAATACTATTAATGAATGTATATATTGGTAATTTATCTATAGTTTTATACCGTTAATTTTTATAAATTGTCTCAAGTCTCTATTTTTGCATTTTCCCAAGTTTCATTATAATTAAAAATATTCAATAATAATCTATCAATGAAAATAAAATATCAAAATGTAATGATCAAGAAATATTATACTCTATTTCACTATAATAACATAGAAAATACTTAAGAACCATAGGCGGTGGAAATATTAGGAGATATCATTGCGGGTTAAGGCCAAATCGATCAACATTAATTAAGATATTTTCATTATGACAGATATTAGGAAAAAAACTGCGAATTCAATATTTCTGTTCACTAATTATTTGTAGACTTTAGTAAAACATACACATGACTCAATATAGATCAGCATAAACTTTTTCAAATTTTGATCTTCAAATTTGTCTTGAAGGTAGTAAAGAAAAAATAAGATGAAGAAATCAATTGTAAAATGTTAGGTTACCCAGACGACTTAAATATAATAGGAGATTAGGAAATTGCAAATGCAGATAGCGAGGAAAAATTAATGGAGGTTTGAAATTAATAGTGATAAGAAAAAATATTTAGTAACAAAGAGGAAGAGTATTGACATACAAAATCTTAAGATACAAAATGTAGAATTTGAATATGTAGAAAAATTGAATGTAATCACGAAGGATAATAATATTTGAGAAGAATTTAAATCGGGGTTGCAATCGGGAAACGCCTGTTATCTTGCAATAAAGAGGCTTATCTCTTCAAAATTATTATCAAAGGGAATATATAAAAAAATTATTTTGCCTGTTGCATTATATGGGTGGGAGGCATGGTCTATGACCCTGGGAGATGAGAGTAGATTCAGAGTGTTTGAGAATAGGATTCTTCCCTGCATTTATTGGCCAAAGAAAGATGAGGTCACCGGGGAATGGGGGAGACAGCATAACAAGAAATTGCATGGTCTCTCTGCATCTTCAGAAATAGTTTTAGGGTTATAAAAGGGAAAAAGCTGCGATAGGCAGGGCACGTGGCTAGAATGGGAGAGGAAAAAGATATTGGTGGGAAGACCGATTGGAAAACGTCCGCTTGGAAAACCAATGACGCGTAGGAAGGGACGTAAGAGAGATGGAACAAGGGCTCAGGATAGGGACACTTGGAGAAATGTGGTTGTTGCGGCTAAGAACTTTCGAGTATCTTTGAGCCACATAGGTAGATAGATATAACATATACAATAATAATATATATAATTAATATAGTGATTAAATTAAAATATATTTTTTAAATAAGAACACAAAAAGAAATGAATGTTTTATGTAATATACTGATTGAAACAAAATGGATGAAAACCTTTTACTACTTTCAACCACCAAATACTATGTACCACTCGGGGGTACAGGGGGCGGAGCCCCCGTCTAGGTGTGAAGAGCGCCGAAGGCGCTCTGAGCAGCTAGTATTATAATAATTCTTTGATTGGGAATAGCTATGATAATTCATTGTTTGAAATGATTCCGCTAGGCCGGCAGTGAGCCGCGAGCTGCTCTTGAATGAACAACACGGAGAATTATATAAACTTTAAAAAATTAATTTCTGCGGTTATTGATAAGATATTAATAAAATGTATAGCCTATGTTACTCTAGAGGTATATAAGAATATTGTGATGTAATTTCAAAGAAATCGGTTCAGCCAATTCTGAGTCTATAAAATAGTAATTTTCCGGACAGACAGACAGACAGACAGACAGACGTGAAAAATTCTAAAGTCACTTTTGGATTCTAGAGGTCATGAAACGCGAAGATATGCAAAAATTTTTAAATTCTGAGCAATGTGCAGACAAAAACCTTTTTTTATATATATAGATTAAAGATTAATGTAATAAAAAACAGATATGGATACATATATAATAAATATAAACATTTTTAATTTTATTTTATTTATAATATATATGCAAGACCAGGCTGTGACGTCATGAATGGCTGGATGACGTCATATAATTTTAAATCAAGAAAAAACTAATAAATATGATTTTATCGAGGATAAAACCAATACAAAGTGCATGATTCGTGGTGATATATAAAAAAATCTCCTTTGGTGTGAAAATAACCCTTTCCTTCCTATCTTCGATCGCTAATACTACCACTTCCGGTTTCCGGAATTGCACCAAAAGTTGATCAATTCATCCCACTGATGCATTAAGTAAATATACCAAATTTCATCAAAATTGGTTGAGCCGTTCAGGCTGTACACATCTATACGGACGGACGGACGGACAGACATCATGCTAAAAATACTTTTTTCTGTTTAGAAAATGCATGATTCGTGGAGATATGTAAAAATCTCCACATGTGAAATTTGGTGTGAAAACAATACCTCCCTTACTATCGTCGGTCGGTAATTAAACCTTATAATATATGAAGTAATTCTCACATACACATATGTATTTATTATTATATTTTTTTTAAAATAATTTTATACTCTTCTTCTCTTTATTTTTTTCATTTATGATTAGCAATTTCAAATTAATTTGTCAGACTCTTCATTTACTAGTCGATGTGAAAGAAATTTACCAGAATCGTTTCAGAATACTGACCTTCTATTTAAATATCTCATAATTAAAAAGTCATCATCATTGGATTGGTCTTAAATTAGATATTTATTATGTCACTTTTATAATTTAAAAGTTATAAATAGATAACAGAAAAAAATAAATAAATATTATAAATGTTTTCATTCATTATCTAAAATTCGAAAAATTAAGATCATCATTACAAGCAATGATTTTCATTTGAATTTAAATTATATTTATAATATTAACCTTAATTATCATAATTAAATATTAAATTATTACCCTTGAAATTGTTTTAATTATTTACAGTAATTATGTGTAGTGATGGAAAAATATAAACGCAATATGGGTGCTATTGTCGGGCAATCAACAGGTTGAGACAGGTCATTGTCATTGCCCGACAACATCGCCCCCATTGCGTTTACATTTTTCCGTCACTATGCATATAAATATGTAGTAGGCGAATGGCAATTTTAGGAAAATAGCATTTTTCTGGCCAAATAGCTTCAACTATTATTTAATTTCAGTTTGACTAGGAAAATAGGATTTGGGTAGACAAAACCATTTGGCTAAATCTTTGTTGGGAAATAGCTTTAACTATTATAGTAGCCAATTACCAAATTATTCAAAAAATTCTTTGTTCTTTATTGAATATTTATCTAACTTAAGCTTGTATTAACTACAGTGCAGTTTTGAGTTTTAAATTAACCTGATCACACATCATTGTTCGTGATTTTTTCGCCAAAAACAACACCGTAATCATGCCTCAACCACCGTATTCACCAGATTTGGCTCCCTGTGACTTTTTCCTATTCCCAAAACTGAAGAGACCAATGAAAGGAAAGCGTTTTATTACAATTGATGAGATAAAGTGGGAATCGAAGAACGAGCTGATGGCCATACGGAAAAGCGCGTTTGAGAAGTGTTTCGACGATTGGAAGAAGCGCTGGCATAAGTGCATTATATCTGAGGGGAATTACTTTGAAGGGGACAAAATGGATATGGATGAATAAATAAATACTTTTCGAAATAATTCAAAATTCACCTTTTCTTTTGAACAGATCTAGTGTGTGTGTGTGTGTATCTATCTATATATATATATATATATATATAGAGAGAGAGAGAGAGAGAGAGAGCAATAGAGAGAGATTTAATAAAATTTTAAATCATATTAGATTAGATTACTATTTCAGACAGAGCACCTATATAAAATCGAGACAATCCAGGAAAACCGGGACGTTTGGTCACCCTATCGCGCGATATACAATAGATACATAAAACCTCTGTATAAATGTCCTCAGAAAAATGAACATGGTTTAATAAACCAATGTTTAATTTATATCATCATTGGACATCTTAGTTAAAAAAGATATTTAATAAAATTAAATAAAATTAACTACCTTATAAATTTTTACTACTACCTTTTAGTGATATTTACAACGAATACAAAGTAAGAAAATATGTCAGGAAATAAATAATTCTATAAAATATGTGTATAAAGAAAATAACAATTTAATATCATCAACAAAAATATACAGACTTATTTTACTTTTTTTCGAGATAACCATCGTCCCCTTCCTTATTTAGCCAACGACGTGTTCTCTCATTTAGATCTTCGTTTTCACTCAAATTTGCCAAGTGAACAATTTTTCAAAATATAAATTTAAATATAAAAAATATTACTTACTTTGTTTTAGAAAATATTAATCAATTAGGAGAAATATTCAATTTAATTTAATTTAATTTTACTTTTAATATTATAGAATATTAGAACTTATAAAATAAAAATTTAAATATTATAAACATTCTTTGTATGGAAATTTCTAAAATTATTAATTTTATATTGAGTGATTTTATTTTTATAATTAATAAACCGAATAATATTTTCTGGAAAGTTAATACTACCTAAGAGACGATTTATTTCAGGGGGCAATAATACGAAACATGAACATAAGTCCCAGGAAATCCCAAGGAATAAAGGAACGCAATCTTAGGTGGTCTAAAAGGTGGAGATGAAGGGGTTTCAAAACAAAAAGAATAAATATTTTAATTCTCAACAGCACATTTCCATCTTTCATTCTGTTATTGATTGACATCTCATTATTCTTAACAATAATTATAATAATTCATATTACAATTAATATTAATGTTAATAGATAATAGATAATAATGGCGCTAAAATGGGTGCCGAAACGTCGAGAAAACAATCTCACAAAACTTCGTGATCATATCCCGGATAAATCTGATAATAATAATAATAATTAAATTCACGGAAATCTAAACCAACATATATATATATACAGTAGAACCTCGATAAGGTAAAGTCCAAGGGAAACACACAATATTTTAAGTTATAGAGGTTTTCAGTTATCAAGGGCCCAGTGGCGTACCTAGAACTTTTGCCGCCCGGGGCGATCTCCAGTTTGCCGCCCTTTCTATTATAAGTCAATCAAATAGTGGTTTTTATAAATTAATACACATAAATAAATTATTAAGTTATTTAATCAATATTAATTAATATACACACACAGAGTAAATTTTTTTACACATATTTGTATGCACTCGTAAACATTTATATAATATTTACTCTTCTAGCTTTCATACTAGAAAAATCGTGTATAATGCTCTCAAAATTTATATTATTTGTAATTTCTTGTTCTATTGACAATATTGCAAGATTTTGTAGTCTTAATTGACTCATTGTAGAACGAAGATAATTTTGAAAAACAAAATCTTAAAGATGCGTTTACGAATTTAACGAATTTTAATGAATACAATAAAATAAAATTATTATCCTGTTCTTCGAATTAGAATTCAAAATTTACACTAAAATGCATTTAATACACCGAGGAATAATATTCGAAATCATATAGTTGATCATAATTTATATAAATTAAATAGTAAACTTATAATAATCATAACAATCATTTATTATTCAAGAAAGAAAAAAAATAAATATGAAATGAATAAGTTGCTTTTTACAATTATAACGAAATATAAAAAATTCCGCCCCAAGATAAGTGCCGCCCAGTGCGGACCGACCCACCGCCCCCCCCCCCTTAGGTACGCCACTGCAAGGGCCTATATTTAAGGCTAAATCATGTCGTTTACAAAATTCTCTAACCAGCCATTACTAGCTTTAAAATTTTTGATTTTCAGTGAAAATTTTTTTTTTCTTTTTTTATTAGTTGCGAGATTCTTGTTATTCTTCAATTATTTCAGGAAGTTTGTTTGCGATTGGTGATTTTGTAATTTTAAAATATGGAGCTATACAGAATTTAAAGATAGAGGGTCGATCTTGATCGAAAAAGGATATATAAAAAGTTTTTGGGTTTAATTATTTAAGTGATAAGTTAAGAAAAATAATTGTTAATTGAGTGATAAATATTGTGTTATGAATTATGAAATATGAAATTAGTTATTATAATGATAAAGTAATAAGATTTAGGGTTAAAGGAATTTTTTTTTAATATATTGAAGTAGCGAGATTGCTTTTTTACTTTCCCGCATACTTCGTATAAGGGAAGTATTGGAATCGTCAAAAATTTCGACTTCGAGATTTCGATAGATCTTGACGTTTTATACCTCCCTGAGTCGGAAAAAACCACTTTTGGAATTATGTCTGTGTGTGTGTATGTATGTATGTATGTATGTAATGTCTGTAAGCAAATTTACTCAAAAACTAATCAAGCTAGGACTTCGAAATTTGGTACACCGATATTATTCACAGTTTGTAGATTTCTATCAAAATTTCGTCAAAATCGGTTAACCGGAAGTGGTACTTTACCTACACTGGTTGCGTTTACCTTTCAAGTAAAGTACCAGTTTGCTTCGAGCTATTTGCTTCATATTTTGTATATAGATTTAAAAATATGAAAAAAATTGAGAAACCAAATTTCATCATGATCTGACTACCGGAAGTGACATTTTACCTATACAAGTAGCGTTTCTTTTTTACCGACCGACGATAGTAAGGGAGGTATTGTTTTCACACCAAATTTCACCTATGGATATTTTTAGGTACCAAGTTTACACATTCTAAATATTCATTCACAACTCTTTATACCTATTTATATGCGGGAAAGTCTAGGGGAGGACACTCCCGCTTATTAAATTTTGATTCGTATAACAAAATGTAAGAGGTTACAGAGAGTGGTCATGTATGGGCAAATCGTTGAAAGTCTCGATTCGTTTGAAGGGAGTATCGGTTGATATGCTGTTGTTGTTCATAATGAAATAATTAAACAGTTCAAATCATTAATAAACTCATTGTTTGTTTCTTCTCCAGGAGACTCGTACAGTGTAGAGAAAATGGTGGTCATCATTTAAGTGACCTAATTTTTGCTACATAAGTTATTTTTGTGCTTTTTTATTATGAATGTTAAATTTCCAATTCTCCTCTTTACAATAAAAAAAAATAATTAAAATATCTCAACAACTTTTTTATTTATCCCATTTCAAAAACCGTCAGGTTTGACTGCCGGACCCTGTATTAATAGAGCCAAAAGTTTATTTTTTGATAGTAGATTCATTTTTTTAATTGAGTCGAGTTGTGTCAAGGTGTTTCATTGTTAAAAGAAAAAGATGGATTGTTAAAGGAGAGAAAATTTTTAAATTTAAAAAAAAAAAAATTTTTTGATTAAATGTTAAAATGATCTAAATGCAAATTAAATAAAAAATTTATTTTTTATTTGTTTAAAAATTTATGTGTTTTGTTAAAGGAAATCAAATTTTTGTTTTGTTTAAAAAAAAAATAAAAAAAATATACATTTTTTAAATAATTAAAAAAAATTGAAAAAATAAAAATAAATGAAATTTTTCTATAATTAGTTTGTAAGTGAAAATATTTAATAAATAAGCTGGAGTGTCTCCACTCGACTATCTCGCAATTTGAATTGGATAAAATAACATAATATATTATATTTAAATTAAATTTAATTAATTATAAATTATAAATAATAAATATTAAACCAGCGCATGTTTGGTTTTTTATTGATGGCACCATGGCACGTGTTGGCGCGTGAGATTTGCAGTGTTAAAAAATTAATTCTGGTACTTTCTGCGATTCAATCAAGCTGAAATTCTATATATAGCAGTTTTATACAATTATTAATCATGTGAAAAATTATCAAACATATATCTTTATTTTTACGGTCACTTTAGAGGAAAAAAAATCAAAACGTTGTAGGTAATGACCCTCTTCCGGTTGAGCTACATTTCTCAAAAGTTGATAGAAAACTATGAATTTTGAATAATGCTCATGTACCAAATTGCATCATTCTAGCTCAAACCGTTTTTGCGTAATCTTGCCTACATACATACATACACACACCCACTTGTAACTGGGTTTAGAAGGGCCTGTGTGATTTTATTAACAAAAAAATGTACACTCAAATTTTATTAAGCCATTGAATTAAATCAAAATAATTTAAAAATGCAAAAAAATTATAATAATTGAAAACAATTATATCAAGTTAGATACTTGTTCACCGTCCCACTGCTTGACCATTAAAAAAATTATTTCTTATTATCGGGTTCGGCTGGTAATATTAATACCTGGTTCATCAAGCCGCAGTTCAAATAATGTAAAAGAACATAAATTTAAAATTAGCTGGAGTGTCTCCACTCGACTATCTCGCAATTTGAATAGGATTAAATAACATAATATATTAAATTTAAATTAAATTTAATTAATTATAAATTATAAATAATAAATATTAAACCAGCGCATGTTTGGCTTTTTGTTGATGCCACCTGGTCACGTGTTGGCGCGTGAGATTTGCAGTGTTAAAAAATTAATTCTGGTAATTTCAGCGAATCAATCAAACTGAAATTCTAATTATAGCAGTTTTATACAATTATTAATCATGTGAAAAATTATCAAACATATATCTTTATTTTTACGGTCACTTTAGAGGAAAAAAAATCAAAACGTTGTAGGTAATGACCCTCTTCCGGTTGAGCTACATTTCTCAAAAGTTGATAGAAAACTACGAATTTTGAATAATGCTCATATACCAAATTTCATCATTCTAGCTCAAACCGTTTTTGCGTAATCTTGATTACATACATACACACACACATATACACACACACACACATACACACACAGAGACATTTTTCTCAACCTTAGTGAAAATGATTCAGGAACCTTCAAAACGTATAAAAACATCAAAATCTCAACATCGAAAATTTTCGTGATCGCAATACTATCTGGCGAGATAGTAAAAACTAAAACTTTTTGTAAATATATAAATGTAAATATTTTTTGTATATAACATCCACAAACACTAAAGTGCTAGTGAATGTGAAGTGATGTGTGGTAACTACCCGGTTCATCAACAAAATAAAAAATTTTTTGGGCCCTTTCATCTCCCCAAATAAATTTTTTAAATCAGAAACAGGGGATGTAATGATATTCCAAAAATATCATTAATCCGTTAAAAATAAAATTTATTTTTTTAAATATAAATTTATTTTCATTGGAAGAGATTATTGTAAGACGTTTCCCCTGAAGAGACTAGTTGTTGGAAGAGAAAAAGGGCCGCCACTACACTCGGTCGTCCATGAAGTATCTCCTACGAAAGGACTGGCTACAGTTTAAAAAAAAAATTGTTTTCCAATATTGGTTTTTTTTATAATTTTTATAAATCATCTGTCTATATTTTTTTATTTAAAATATCAAAAAATTACTGTATGTAATTATTTAATTTAAAATTTTAAAATCTAAATCTCTAAAGGTTTTAAAAATTTATATTTAAATATCAAATAAAATAAACCTGTTTATTTTATATTAGTGATAAATTTAATCTTTTTCTATTTTTCTATAATCCAGATTTCCAGGTCAGTTCACGCCGATTCAAAGTCCACCCTTTTCCATTACACATATGAGACCAACCCTTCATTTTCTTAAATTTTCCCCTGCTAAATCCATCCATATACAAAAAATCATTACAATATATACAGTAGAACCTCGATAATTCAAACCTCGGTAACTTAAAAACCTCTCCAACTTCAAAAAATAATATATTCCCTTTCCATCAGAGCCCAAAACCTCAATAACTTAAAATTCGCAACCTCGATAACTTAATATGTAAAGGGTGTTTTTTTTCGAGGTATAGAACTTTAAGTTGGCATTACTGTGCAAGTTGACGACCGATTTAACAGCTGTCAAGTGATTTATTCTCAGTTTGGTTTGGCAATTCATCATGAATAGACTCACCCCTGAACAACGCTTGCAAATAGTGCAATTTTATTTTGAAAATAATGGTTCTGTTGTTCCCGATTTTCATAAGCGAATTTTGTTTAGCGATGAAGCGCACTTCTGGTTGAATGGCTACGTCAACAAACAAAACTGCCGCATTTGGAGTGATCCTCAAGTGTATGTCGAACACCGTTACATCCAGAAAAACTGACTGTTTGGTGCGCTTTATGGGCTGGTGGAATTATTGGTTCGTACTTCTTCAAAAACGATGATGGCCAGAACGTTACAGTCAATGGTGATCGGTATAAGGCCATGATTACTAACTTTTTCATTCCTGAATTGAACAACCATAATGTCCAGGAGCTGTGGTTCCAACATGTCACAGCTCGTGCCACAATCGATTTATTGAAAGACACGTTTGGTGACCGCCTAATTTCACGTTTTAGACCTGTGAATTGGTCTCCAAGATCTTGTGATTTAACACCGCTAGACTACTTTCTGTGGGGCTATGTAAAGTCATTGGTCTATTCGGATAAGCCACAAACGCTTGACCATTTCGAAGACAACATTCGCCATGTTATTGCCGATATACGGCCACAAATGTTGGAAAAAGTTATCGAAAATTGGACGTCCAGATTGGACTACATCCGAGCCAGCCGTGGCGGTCCTATGCCAGAAATCATATATAAAATGTAATGCCACAAGATTATCTTTCGTATAAATAAAATTCTTGTCAATCGAATAATCCATCGTTGTTTTATTGCAATTTTAAATTGTATACCTCTAAAAGAAACACCCTTTATATATATAGCCACTTGAATCATTAAAATATTTATTTTATTTTGATTAAAAAATTACTTGAATTGAGAAAAGAACAATTAAAATGAGATCGATATAGATACATCAATTTCCATTGTATATATACCTACATAGAAAGAATATATACAAAACATACATAGAAAGATATAAATTCTCCTAGTAGTTATAATAAGTTTCGATATCTTTTCCTTGATGTGCAATGAACATCAGGCAGAAGAGAACAATGAGCGAAAGGTCTCTGTGGGGCGGGTGTTGAGTCACTGGAATTTCCATCCGGAGATGCGTTGGTGTGCTTTTCCAAGATGTTCGTTTCACAAGGCGACTAACTCTTTGGCCTTGGCGAGAACGCAAAACCGGTACTACTCCCTCCACCAAAAAAAGGTGTGTGGATCTCAACCTTAAAAAGCTCTGTAACTCTTAAAAACAGATTATTATTTGCTTAACTAGATGCTATGCTAATCAAAGGGAAGAGCGATTCAATTATTCGTTAGTTAATTCAGTTATCTAAGCAAAAAAAAAAGGTAAGCATCACTTATCACATCAACTCTTCATATATTCCTACCCCTAAAACAAAACAAAAACAAATTAATAGTAATTATCAACCATGTACATAATTATTACATAACACTCATAAAATCATCTTAATCATATTTTAATGAATTATTATTATTATTATTATTAATTTTAATTAAATATTTTTTTTTTTCAAAAATATCTCCGGAAGGTTTATTAATAATTTTTTCAAGGCTATTGTGAATAAATTTTTGCTGTTTTTTTTTTAACTTATTTTTATTGATGACATTTCATCTTTTTTTATTCATTTTCAAGGTTTTTTTTTGGAATTTTGATTTTTATTTATTTATTATTTTGTTTTGTTTTATTCTTTCTTATATTTACTTTTTGTTTGTTCGTTTTGCCAAAATAAAAATATATGCAATCAAAAAAAAAAAATGAATTTGTTTATTTATGAAAAAAGTATTCTATATTTTGTTGGACAGTGTGAGAAGATACAAAATAAAATGAGTCTCACGATTTTTTTTTTTTTTATTTGAAAAAGTAATTTTAGAAAAAAAATATTTTTTATCTCTTATTTTTAATTCGTCGTAAGATATTTTAAATGCTAAACAATTTTTTAGGGAGTCTAATAGAAATATTTCTCCTTCCTTTTGTTAAATTTTAAGAAAATTTCAATAGTAAAAAGTAAAATTACATAATTTTACATTTATTTAATTTTATTAAAAAATTAATATTTTATTTTTTTTTTTAAATACATAGAACCTACTAAAAACTTACAATATTAGGTTACAAAATTGAACGATGTCCTCTCTCCTCCTGCCTCAATTTAAAAATTAAATTGGTACTCTTCTCAGCTTGTATAAACAATATACAGGGTGTCCGAAAAGTCTTTCCCTGATTACATAAATTAATTAATTATTAAATTAAATCAAATTAAATTAAATTAATAATTTATTAATAAAAATAAAACACCATGTTAAAAAAATACCATGTTTACGTGGTGTGTTTTATTTATAAGTCTTTCTCTGATTACATAAATAAATAAATTATTAAATTAAATTAATTAATTAAATAATGTTAATTAATTAAATTTAATAATTAATTAATTTATGTAATCAGGAAAAAAAAAGATTAAAAAATCTAAATAATAAAGATTTGCAATATATATATATATATATATATATATGATTACATAAATTAAATAAATTAATTAATTAACATTAATTTAATTAATTAATTAAATTTAATAATTAATTAATTTATGTAATCAGGGAAAGACTTTCCGGACACCCTGTATATATAGATATATATTGCAAATCTTTATTATTTAGATTTTTTAATCTTTTTTTTAAGAGGGGATTCTTTTAATATTATTTTTTAAAACATTTAATAATATGAATTATATTATCTATTTATCTTTTATTATTATTTTCAGCTGGTTTTGTTAGGAAAATGAAACCGGTGATTATCTTCTTCAGTTTATGTGCTCTCCATTCGGTCTCCGCTCAGTATGGACCGATTAAAAAGAAACCCCCGACACATACGACCCCGTCGTTTCCTAATGGTTCCTCTCAGGGTCCAAACTCCCTCGAGCCGTATCCAGGACCTCAACCAGGAAATCCATTAGGACCTCTCCCAGGGAATCCATCGGGACCTCTACCAGGAAATCCATCAGGACCTCTCCCAGGGAATCCTTCGGGACCACAACCCAGTAATCCATCCGGATCTCAACCCTACCCAGTGGGTGTAGGCGAGACGAATTTGATTCAACCTTCAAATCCATGGACGAACAATCCAAGTCCTCAAAATCGACCATCTGTACCTAATCAAGTGGCACCTGCACCCAATAATCAACCACAAGGTAAGGGAAAAAAGAATATTATTTCTACATTATACAACATTGTTTTGAAATGTAAACAATTTTGATTATTATGAAAATTTGTTTAGGGGGTCCTTATTGGTGGCAACAATCGAATCCATTTGAAGGTTCCTCAGCTCCCAAAGGGGTTGTTCATGTTCAAGAACAACCAAAACAACCGGGAGCTACATATTATGGACTCTCAACACCACAGCCTCCGATTCCTCCACCAAGACCACAAGGAGGTAATAGAATAATTATTATCAGTCCATTAGTTTTATTCATGCCTAATTCTTATTGTATAATGTAATCATAGTATATTACAACTCTCTCAAGAATCTTATCTTATTATGCTAGCTAAAATTGTATATATATTTCTATGTATATATAACCATTGGTTCTCAAAAACCGCTCTAACGATTTTTTTCAAATTTACACTAGATATAGTATTTATAAAGAAAAATTGAGTTTTATTGATCACATCTCTTGAAACTTACAGCTTCATTATTAATTTCTTAATTGAAAATTATATATGGGTGACGTAAATGGCATCCATTTTGAAATTTTAATCCCGCCTTTTTTTAATTTTGTATTAATATTTTTTTTATATTTAAAATATTTTAAAATTTATTATTTAATTTCGAAATAAAATTAAAAATATTTATTTTTAATAAAATATATATATATATTTATTAATCTCTCTCAAAAAAAAAATAACAACAAAATAAAAAATGGTTTTGAAATAATTTTTTTTTTTTTTTTTAATCTATTATTTTTTAATAAATTAATTAATAAATTACTATTTTATATTTATTTATTCATTGTTCTTTTATTAAATTTAATATTTATTAATATTATTTATTATTTATCGATGACATATGACATTCATATTGAAATTTTACTCCCGCTTTTTTTTTAAATATTTAAAATATTTTAAAATAAAATTCATTATTTAATTTCGAAATAAAATTAAAAATATTTATTTTTAATAAAATATATATATATTTATTAATCTCTCTCAAAAAAAAACAACAAAACAAATAAATGTCTTTGAAAGATGGTAAAAATATCTTTATAATTATCAAAATATATCATAGACCAGCGGTAAGAACAATTGTTTTTACTCCCCGAGTTCGAAGGATCGAAACTCGCCGCGTTCATTTTGTTTTTTATCTATTTTAGTGATTTATTTATTCATTGTTCTTTTATTAATTAAGTTTTAGATAGTTTTATAATTTTTAATATTTTTTCAATAAAATATTATTTAATACATTTAATAATTGTAATAAATAATTAAAGAATTGTATATCAATATTTTTTAAAGGGTAGAGCGAGCTCGGTGTCCCAGGTATTAATATTACCAGCCAAATCCAATAATAATGAATCATTTTTTTTAACTTAAGTACCGAGCCGAGGCTCGGGGTCCCGGTATACATATTTATGTATTATTGAGGACCCCAAGTTCCATGCAATGATGCAACATTTAATAATTGTAATAAATAATTAAAGAATTGTATATCAGCTCGGTGTCCCAAGTATTAATATTACCAGCCAAACCCAATATAATAATGAATTATTTTTTTTTAACTTAATTACCTAGCCGAGGCTCGGGGTCCCGGTGTGATCTTAATATATTGTCAGAATTAGATAAATAATGTAGAGAAAAATTATTTAAAAATAGATATTTATTTAAATGAAATAAAATTATTTAATTTACAGAATGAAAATGTCTATAATAATGTCTAAACATTTTTTCGAGCGACAGCTCGGTATCCCAGGTATTAATATTACCAGCCAAACCCAATAATAATGAATCATTTTTTTTAACTTAAGTACCGAGCCGAGGCTCGGGGTCCCGGTACTTAAATTAATATGTATAATTTCATTTAGCTTTAAAATTTCATGAAATAAATAAATAATAATAAACGAAAATTTTCAAGAATATAATTCACAAATCTATTTTTGATTTTTGTTTAAAAATTATTGATAAAATTAATAATTGAAATAATTTTTTTTAGGTGTCCCACCTCAAACGAGTTCTGGTGTCTATACAACATCCGCTCCATATACTGGTCCATTAAACACAACTCCCTACCCTGGATGTGCAGCAGCACTTAAATGCGTTGATGAAATTTATTGCACTGCCGAAGGTGTGATGAGTGATGTTCCTGTGCAATTGACAAGAGAGCAAAGTGAAAATCGTGTTCCACTTTCGGTATGGAAATAGATATCTCCCCTCTTCACTTTACCTTAGATCTTATTATTTCTTATGAATTATTTCCTTGCAGATTTGTCAAGATTTGGACACCGGTACTTTGGGTAAATGTTGTCGGGATCCTAACTATAAAGATCCCTGGCCTGGTGGTATGGACACCCACCAACATCATCATCATGATGATAATCAACCCGATCCGTGTGGCGGTCAAGGAATTTGTATCCCCACTTATTTATGTAAAAGTCAAAATCCTGGCTCTTCAATTCAGGTAGAAATTTATTTTTTTCATTGATTTTTTAAATTGATTGAAATAGAAATAGATTAAGTAATTGAAGAATTTTGTTAAAAAAATAACACATTTTTAACGTATTTTATTATTTTATTTTTTATGTTTAATAGACATGTCGTGTTCCTTCTGACGGTTCATCGGGAGTCTGTTGTGCATCATCGCCTCAACAACAACCGGCAAGACCTCCTCAACCTCAATTCAATCCTCCACAACCACAACCGGCAAGACCCCCTCAACCACAATTCATTCCTCAACAACCACAACCAGCAAGACCAATCCCACAACAGTCATACCCTCAACAAGTACAAACACAAAACCAACCTGGTAGTCCCGTTCAACCACAAACATATCCTCAACAACCACAACCTGTAAGACCCATAGTACAACAACCAGAAATTGGAAATCCCATTCCTCAACCCAGTCAAAACTCTCCATCACAAAACGAATTACCTTTAAATTCAAATCAAAATAATAATAAACCACCAACACCACCATTAAACCATGCCATTCCACAACCTAGTAAATCTTCATATCCAACTACTCCACAAAACTTTAAACCTGTTTCATCAAATATAAACCAAACACCTAATCAAGGTTTTGATACTCCCCAAAAACCTTTTAACCCACCATTAAATCATCCTCAATCAACAACAAATCAACAAATATATGTGTCCTCATCTTCAACACCACAGCTTCCTAGTTCTAACTATCCAAATACAATTTCTCCAAATCCATCAACTCCATTCCAAAATCCCCAACAAATTCCTAATTCCCCTCAAATTCATACTACTTCTTCAGTTGGACCTTCTTACCCACAAAAACCACCTGCAATTCACATTCAACCTACATCTCCACCTCAAACACCAAATTATGGACAACCTATTCAACAAAACATTCCTCAGCCCTCTCCTCAAGCACCAATTCAACCAGGAAGTTCATGTGGCGTACGACGACCCGTAAGTACTTTCAATCTTTGAAATTTAATTATATATACTACATAGTTTGAAATAAACAATTAATTTTTTTAATCAAATTATATATATAATTATGTATCTGAGATTTGTATTTTTTTTTTATTTTATTTTTTAATTAAAAAAATAATTTTAAAATTGTTATTTAATAAAATTTTGGAAATAATATACAATTGCTTAAATTAGGCATAGAGAATATAAACTATTAATTAATGATTGAACATGTGTTTCCAACTATATTAACATTAAGGTTTTTTTCAGGGCTTGCCTTCTCCAGTCCAATATGGCACCGCATTTGGAGAATTTCCTTGGCATGTTTTGATATTGTCAATAACAAATAATTCTGGATTATGCTCTGGTGTTCTTATTCAAAATAATGCTGTGTTGGCACCTGCTCAATGTCTTAAAAGGTACATAGTATTATAATTTGTATGTGTTTGTATATAAATATATATATATATATATATATAAAACTTCTGATTTATTTATAACAGTCTAACGCCGCAACAAATTGTTGTAAAAGCGGGATTATGGCGAATTGATGGAAATGGTCAACAGAAACCACCCCAAGAATCGAAAGTGATTGCCTGTGCTAAACATCCATCATACGATCCAAGTTCTTTATTTAATGATTTGGCTGTGCTCATTCTTAGCAAGCCATTTAATTTAGATTATCATATAGATATACTGTGTCTTCCAGACAATTCTGGCGTACAAAATAAAAAGAACTGCATTGGTACTGGATGGGGAAAATCAGCATTTTTAGGTAATTATAATATAAATTCATTTAAAATAAATGACTTGTGTGACATAATTAATCATAAAATAAAATGTTCTACTGAGATGATAAAAAATCGCTTTTCATCTAATCATTTTTTCTCTTCAATTATTAAATAATTTTTATATATCTTAATATTTAGATAAATTGATGATTAATTGATGATTGTTTCTAGGAGGCCCTCAACCCCAAACTTTAAATCAAGTACCAATACGATTGATGAATGGCGAACATTGTCAAGAACAACTTCGACAGACATTCCTTGGAAAATATTTTCAACTTAATCCTAGTTTTGAATGTGCTTTACCTATTTCAGAACAGGACGATTTATGCAAGGTTGGTGTTATTCTCTTCTCTAATCATTTATCATTTGATTTAAAAGCGTTAAAAATAATGTTAACGTTTTTATTTAGGTGGATATGGGAAGTCCAATTGCTTGTCCCAAATCGAATGGGAATTATGAATTGGCTGGTCTTTATAGTTGGGATGTAGGATGCACTACAAACAATAATCCATCTGTGATATCCCGACCGGATGTGGAATGGATTAAAAACACGCTTGCTAAATCCCCTGAACAAATTGCATCCGAATCGAACCAAGAAGAGTTGAGGAAACAGCTTGCCGGCCAATCCGAATTTGATACTGGGACCAAACCTGGATTTTCTCAGGGCTATGGTCGTTAATCTTAATATTTATCAAATTTAATTAATAAAGACAATAATCCTAATCATAACAATTAATTTCGTATCAAAATTCAATTGAATGCTTTAATTACTAAGATATACTACTGTTTCGTGTTTGAATTATTTCAGTATTGTTTAAAAAATAACTCAAATTTTAATTATATACTTAAAACTTAAATTCACAAAAATCAAATTGTATCAACCAATACTCTAACATCCTTTGCACCATTATTGTATGTGGTAAAGGATCAAAATATATCTTCATGATATTATTGACAAAAATGTGTCTTATATTGTTGTATTTTATTTAAATACCTTACGAATCGAGTGAATTTAAATATATATAAATACATGTGATATCCAATTATGATAAGATCGATAATTTTCTTTAAAAATATAAAAAAAAATTAAAAGATTGTATATTAATAATATACATGTATATTTTATATAATCAATCTATTTTAAAAATATATAATAAATGAAATATTATTAATTATGATAAGAGAAAATTATTTTGTAATATATTATTCATCTTTAAATATGTTCACAATAAATTTATTTTATAAAAATTATATTTATTTAATAAATAAAAATTGCTCAAACTGTAAAAATACATTATTAATTTTTAAAAGTTATTTCTCTCTATATATAATAAAAATTGTAGATATTTATTTTAATATAAATAAATTCAACTATATTTATGTTTGATATATATATAAATTATTTATCTTATATTATTATACTAGCAAAAATTGTATATATATATATATATATATATTTGTATATTTTTGAGATATTAAACCGTTCTAAAGATTTTTTTGAAACACATTTAAGAAACACATTTTTGATGGGTCAATTTTAGAAAACCCATTTAACAATTCTAATAAATAATTAAAAAATTGTAAAAATTTTAAAGTTTATAATAATAAATTGTATAAATTTGTTAGAGTCGAGCGATAGCTCGGTGTGTGTTACAGATACTTATTATTATATATAAATATATAGCGACATTTTTAAATTTTTTTTAATTAAATAAAAATATTTTAATTTTAATAAATAAAAATTATCATTATATAAATTAGATATTATCAGGCAGTCATCCGGCCGGAGGCAAATGCCTCTCAATGAACAGGAAGGGACTTATAGATAAATTAGAAGTTAAAGAGGAAAATATTAAGATATTGGGTCCAGTAAAGAAGGGGTGGAGAATCTAGGAAACGACCGAATTAGAAAATATATGTATAGTGATGGGAAAATTAAACGCAGTGGGGGCGCTGTTGTCGGGCAATTAACCGGTTGAGAGACAATTGTCATTACACGGAAACAGCGCCCCATGGCGTTTACATTTTTCCGTCACTGTACATATTGATGTTGATATTGAAAATATCTCACGTAATTCAGAAAAGAAGAATCATATTCTATGATCATATTACCAGAATGAATCCAGTGTGTCTGACAAGCAGAATATTCACTTATTTTCTGGGGAGAAAAACCAAAAGGGCTTGATTCACAGAGAAGTATGGATCATATGGGAAGGCATCCAAAAGTGTGATAATACTCAGCTTAAAATTTCAAGCATTCCAGAGATTCTAAGATAAGCCAAAGCTTAAGACAGATACGAAATGAATTGAAGAAAGAAAAAAGCAACATCAAGAACTATATTAGGCGAATATTTGACCTGGAAGTGGAAGACAGTTGAATTGACGTGGTCCCAAGATGGTCGTAACGGAAGAAAAAAAAATAAGAAATTATTACTTTAATCCTTATTTTTATTTGTTATATGATTGGAGTAAAAATGAACGAGATATTTTATAAATATATATCAGAATGACCTGAAACGTGGAGATCTGTAAAAAACGCATACCAGAAATGAATCGTGATTATAATTACTTTACTCTCGAAAAACAAATTTTTGCTGATTGAAAAGTAAAAATTTTTATCTGTTTGATGGGATTTCGAAGAAATCGTTAATTTTGAGGTTGAAACGATCAATTCTGAAGTGTACGGTCATCAGTAGGATAAATTGAATGATTTATGTAAAAAAAGGTATAATATGTTCCAACAAGATAATGCGAAACCATTTACAAATTAGGCCACTCGGGAGAAACTTAGAGCTTCGATATAATGCCACATCCACTACTCTTCAGACCTGACTTCAGATATCATTTATTAGGGTCTTTACAAAATTTTATAGATGGTAATACGTTTAATTTAAATAAAGTCAAAAGTCACTTGGATTAGTTTTTTCAACCAAGTACAAAAAATTTATAAGCGTTGAATCATTGTCAGAAAGATGACAAAAGATATTGGATCATAATAGACAATATTTAATTGGATAAAAAAATTAATTCACTTTTCACCTCACTTTTATAAAAAACGAAATTACTTTACGAACAACCCGATATATAATATTATATAATTGGTCACGGGACGTTTTTTAAATAAAATAATAATAAATGTACTTTAATCATCAGAAATCAGTTAGATTTAAAAAAATATTTAATATATGATAGGAAGTGAAATTCATTTTTTTTTTGGCTTTTTCGGAATATATCTCCATTTAGCCAGCTTTCTCTGAATTGTTTATTTTTATTTATATATCGATGCACTCGGCGAGGTTTGAACCCTCGAACTAGACTCGGCGGACCGGTCACTATAACTTCGCGGTCCCGGTCAATTCAATATTTAATAAAAGAAAAAAAAACTATAGATTTTTTTCGATTTAGTTCGATGTTTAGTATTTCAATCATTATTTTTTAAAAAATACATAGATTAAAATATTTTTTTTATTTATATATTTGCGTGACAATTTATAAACTTCTCCAACTTTAATAAGAAGCATTAAGAAATTATATTTAATTTTGAAAATAAATCAAATATCAAATATTTTATAGATAAATTTGATTGTAAATAATCATAAAAAAAATACAATTTTAATAAAAAATATAAATACTTTATTTTGAATAAGTCTTGAAGAAAGTGTGAATACTCTTAGAGGAAAAAAGAAACACAAAGAATAATAATAAGCCTAATATATATTTTTTAATCTTTAATCTTTTAATACAAAAATACGAGAGAACTTTTGCAATAAACTATAGATGAACTGATAATAAGAATATGAAAATAACAAAATGGAATTGAAAAATTTTATTAAATAGTTGATAGAATCGGGCATTATATATTATTTCTTTTAAATCATTCTGTTATCTTCTATTTATCTACAGAAATAGTTTTTAATCTTTCATATGGACTTACAAGACTTTTTTATAATTAGATTTTAATACGAAGTGAAATTTTCATTTTCAAAAGAATCAAATACAAAAAAAAATTAATTAACAATCATATATTCATAAAATTATTTTTCAAACATATTTTAAGAATATAAAAAAAAAATTGATTTTTAATTAAAACATTTTGTAATCTTGAATTCAAGATCCAAATAAAATATACATATTTTTTTGAAATTTAATTACAAAAAAATTTCGAAAGTCAATTGTTCAATTTGATAATTATTTTATATATTTATGTGATAAGACTATTTGAAAAAAAAAATTAAAAAAAAAATATAAAAAAAATTATTTCAAGTGTCTCACCATTTCCATTTCATAAAAAACATTGAAAAAACCATCTTATTATAAATTCTTTATAAAGTAAATAATTTGCAATAAATACGTAATTTATTTAATGGGAATTGAAATTAAAATAAGCTTAATCAATAATATATTTCATATAAATATATTAAATTATAAAACATAAAAATATAAGAATAAAATAAAAAATAATTAAAATAAAATATTTAACTTATTCGGTAAATTTATTTAAAATTATTTATAGTAAAAAAAACAAATAATTTAAATCCTTTTTTTTTCATAAATAATTTACATTTCAAGTTTTCAATAAATAATAGATATTTATATTTTTCCTTGACTAAGGGTAAAAAGTTAGTAAAATGTTTGTGTTGCTCATTTAAAAATAATTAAAATAGCTATAATTAATTACCTACAATTTTATTTGGTTTTTTTATAGAAAAAAGTTAAATGTCTACTTTATTATTTAATAATTTTTAAAATGTAATTTACATTATTAAAGAATTTTAGACAAAAAATTACATTGACCTATTTATTTTAATATAAAAATCTATCGGATTTATATTATAATAAATAGTCCTATGTTATTTTAATCTTAAAATGAAATAAAATAAAATAATTTTTAAAATAACATATATGTTATAAATTCTTAATATATATATTTAAATATACATTCAGTAATTTTGTTAATGTCTGGAAAGAATAAATTTAAATTAATTTTTATTTTATAAATGACTATATTCTTTTTCAATTCAAGGAAATGAATCTATTCCATGTTAAGTGATTATGAATTATATAAATTTTCTTTATTATAATTGTCTATGTTGAATTAAAAGTTTATGGAAATATTCTTTATGAGACAGAAAAGCATTTTTGAGACACTATATTTAATGAAGAAATATAAAAAAAAGACTTATTGATATAGGCCTTAAACAGAATAAATAACACAATATATATTCTTTGAACTGGAAATTACTCAGAATGCAATTTTTATTTTAATAGGTCTTAGAAAATTTTTAACTCTCTTTTGTTTTAATTTTTTAAAATTTTTAATAAAATTCAAGTTAAAATCATATATTATAATGAAAAAAATAAAACTAAGTTTAAATAAATATGTAAATAAATAACAAAAAAAATAATATTATACACTTTTATTTAAACATATCAGTTAAATTTATTTCAGTAAAATAAAAATATTTGTTATGAAATTATATATATATATATATATTTATTATAATCGAAAAATTAGAAAAAATAAAAAATAAGTATATCAAAATCGCGTTATAATTTTCTAAGATCTTGAAAACAAAACGTCAAAGAAAAATATTGCTTTAAAAATATTTTTTTTATCACTAACAATTTTATAAAGATGATTATCATAATTTTGTACAAGTTAAAAAAAAGGAAAGGTTAGAAAACAATTCACATCACTATTATAATTCTGTTATTTTTTTTAAATATTGCAATAAAAAAACGGTCATGAACCATCTATGATAAACCATCAGTCTTGAATCTTTTCACGGTTTGTCCAGCTTGCTTGTCCCCTGTTGCTCTCTTTGATGATGGTTTTTGAGATGTAGGATCTGAAAACAAGAAAAAAAAAAATTCAAATATTAAAAAATTTATTTAAAAATCTATATTACAAATATTTGATTTTTTTTTTTTTTCCTTTATTTTATTTACAATCAGCTCAGTTTTGGAGCTATAAGTAAATTTGATAATAATTTATTTACATACACTCTCACACTCAGACACTCATACATTCATTCATTCATTCTCACATTCACACATCACTTGAAGAGAAAGTCGGCCATCGACGACGTCCCTATTTTAGTTTCACCCTCCAGTTTTTTGATATAGCACGCTCCTCAATATCGAGAACATGGGTCTTCTTAAGTCTCCTGTAGACTTCACTGTTGTCTAGGAGAGCAATCGCTGATACATTTGGATGATTTTCAAGTTTTTTAATATGTTTGATGAATGACTGATGGATCACTTCTCTGACTGGCGGGACGAGAAGGTCATTGTGCAAGCTTGCATTTGAGACGTACCAAGGTGCATTTGCTATGCATCTAAGTATTTTGGATTGCACTCTTTGTATTTTATTTATATTGGACTCGCTGGCAGTTCCCCAGATTTGACATGAGTATTGCCAGATTGGCTTAAGCATTGACTTGTAAAGCAGTACTTTTGTTTTAAGTGTAAGTTGTGAGTTTTTTCCCAACAGCCAATACATTTTTTTATATTTGATGTTTAATTCATTCTTCTTTTTGTCTATGTGAATTTTCCAGTTTATTTTCGAATCAAGATACAGTCCAAGATACTTCACAGAGTTACTTTGGGGAATGATTTGGGAATTTAGGTAAACGGATGTCCATCTGATTTTTCTATTTGTGAAAGTGATGTGATTCGATTTGGTCTCGTTTACATGAATCCTCCACCTATGAAACCAATTTTGGATGGTGTCAAGTTTTTCTTGAAGTTTATTCGAAGCAGTACCTGGATCTGAGCTGGTTACTAGTATGGAGGTATCATCAGCATAGGTAGCAATGAATGAGTCTTCACTTGTTGGTATGTCCGCAGTATACAGAGAATAAAGAAATGGTCCAAGAATGCTGCCTTGGGGAACTCCTGCACCTATTGGATGATATTGAGATAACTCATTTTCTACCCGAACTTGGAACCAACGATCTTGAAGGTATGATTTAAATATCCAATAGTAATGGTCAGGAAATATTTTTTTTATTTTATATAAAAGTCCTTGATGCCAAACTTTGTCAAATGCTTGTTTAAGAAACACGCCGGAGCATATCTTCTTTTCTTCCAGGGTTGTTTGGATAACGTTAACAATTCGATGAATTTGTTGAGAAGTAGAGTGTTGGCGTCTAAATCCATATTGATGATTGGGTAATATTTCGTCAATTTCGACATCAGCCTTTAGTCTCGTTAAAATAAGTTTTTCAAAGATTTTTGATGTTTGGGGGAGAAGACTAATTGGTCGATATGAGGAGACTTCCGACTCTTGTTTTCCTGATTTAAGAATCATGATAATATGAGCAATTTTCCATTGAATTGGGAAATTGCGAGTTCTTAAAATTGCATTGAATATTTGAGTGAGTAGAAGTATTCCTTTTTTCCGGGAGTTTTTTTAAGACCTCAACAGTGATTAGGTCATATCCGGGGGATTTTCTCTTGTTTGACTCGTGCTTAATAATATTTTCGATTTCTTTTGAGGAGAATGATTGAATTTGAGGAGATAACTGTAATGGAGAATCCAGAAAGTTTTCTATTTCTAGATTCTCATGGTTTGGACAAGTTTGGGGAAAAGGATTGAAAGTATATTCCAAATGTTTAGAGAATGTTTCAGCTTTTTCTATATTTGTTCTGGCCCAAGTATTTGTATCGGTTTTTAATGGGGATACAAATTGATTGGGTCTTTTTAAATATTTAGTTGCATTCCAGAGAGAATGATCATTATTTCCTTGAGGAGATAAATTTGAAAGGAAGTCTTGCAAAGTATCGTTTTTGTTTTTTATAATTAGGTTCTTAAGTTCTTTTGAAACCCTATTGAATGCCAGTTTATCTGGTGGGTATTGACTCCTTTGCCATATTTTTCGAAGTATTCTTTTCTCTTTCAGTTTTCCTTTAATCTCCAGTGGGTAATTTATTCGCTTTTCTTGATTGTCTATTTTTGGTGTAGATAGCCAAGCTGAATCATGTATATTTTTATTGAAGTATTCAATTGCGTGTTCAATATCTTCTTCAGTTTTAAGGGGGATTTTAGTATTAAGATTATCTTCAAGATTTTGTTTGAAAAGAGCCCAGTTAGTCTTTTTATTGCATATTGTAGGGGTTCTTTCTTTTTTTTATAATCATGGAGCGTATAGTAGCAATCACTGGGGTGTGGTCAGAGCTAAGATCCAAACATTCTTCGATAGTGTAATATGAATTTGTCAAACCATTTGATACAAAGAAATCCAGTAGATCGGGCAATCTATTGGGATCTGAGGGCCAATAAGTTGACTTACCAGTAGAAATAATATTGTAACCTCTCGACAAAATTGTTTTAAGCAGGTTTCTTCCTTTGGGTGTTATAACTCGAGAACCAAATGATGTATGTTTTGAATTGAAGTCACCTCCAACTATGAATTTTGGACCAAGTGTTTCAAAGAAATTTTCAAATTTTTCTTTGGTGATGGAATGACGAGGAGGGCAATAGAGAGCGCTTATTACAAGATGTGTTCCATTTATGCCTGTAACTTGTATTGATGTAGCTTGAAGAAAGTTTTTTTCATATTTCTCCAATTCTAGGTGATATATTGTTCTTTTAATGAGAATTGCAGTCCCTGCATGGGCCGTACCATCAGGATGGAGTGTGGTGTAACAGTTATATCCAGGAATCGAGAAATAGCTTTTATTTGTGAAATGCGTTTCGGATATCAATAGTATGTCAATTTTTTCATTATGTAAGAAGATCTCTAATTCGAGACGTCGTTGTGCTAAACCATTAGCATTCCAGGGTGCTATTCTAAAAGAATCAGCCATTTTTAGTCATGTTATTTATAACTTTCGTTAGCAAGTTAAGGATGATGCTGTTTTGATTTAAAAGCTGATTAAACATAGATTTGAATTCGTTGATAAGAGTTGTTAACTGAATATTGATATCATTTGGATGATCGTTATAATTTTTATTTTGGACAACATTGGAATAAGATGCATGTGGATATATGTGTTGAGTGTTTTGACTCGAGGAAGGAGGTGGTGGAGTAGGTGGTATTTGAGGATGAGGAGTTTTATGTTGGAATGGTTAAAAGGTTTTCCCCTTCTTTTTTGAATGTCTGTATATGTTTTACAGCCTTTGTAGTTTGCCGGATGATTTCCTGAACAATTAGAGCAAGTCGCAGGGGTTTCTTTTGGTTTCGTGCACTTGGTAGATTCATGAGGCCCACTACATCTAACACACCTAAAGGGCTTAAGGCAGTAAGATTTTGTATGGTTGAAGGACTGACACCTGGTGCATTGAGGAATTATTTTATTTTTTCTCGGAGGTTCAATTTTTATTTTAGTATTTAATAAATAACATATATTATAAATAAGTTTATTATCCTCATTTGGTTCAAGGTCAAGAAAAAATAGTGAAAGCGGCTCTTTGGAAATTCTATGTTTAACATTGGTTATATTTCTGACATCAAATCCTTTTTCAGTTAATTCGAATTTGATATCTTCAATATCAGCAGAATAATGTAGATTTTTGATAACAACACGAAATGAGCGATCTTCTTTGAGTTGATATGTGTGATGAGTAATATTGTTTTCCCTTAGAAATTTTGCAAGCTTTCTGAAGGCATCACTTGTTAATACATTTATTTTCACAGTAGAATTTGCCATGGCTTTGCAAATATATTCATCTTTAGTTAAAACTTTCGAAATGCATTTAATCATTTCGGAGAAATTTACGACGTCATATATAAAAATAGGTGGAGGTTTCGGAGTTTTCGGGGTATCATTATTTTTAGGATTTTCATTATTTAAATTGATATTTCTTTTTAGCTCGTGATTTGAGAGCGGATTTGATAATTATATTATATACATATATTGGGTCGTTCGGAAAGTCATTTCGTGAAATACCATTTTCGTGTAATGAATAAATATTTTATTAAATTATTTCATTCTGATCCAACACATTTTGCCAATTTTAAATAGTAACATGAATCTACGCTCATAAAATTGTTCGTCTTTGCTGGAAAAAAATTTAGGTGAATTTTGAAGACTTCATTTGAAGTAAATGTTTTTCTGTGGTGCACCTTCATCATCAAATTGCCAGATTGAAATTTTGCAAACGAGTTCTGGAACCGCGTACTGTCAATACATCCTCTCCATGCACATTGGTCAATTTTTTACTGGTTTGAACAGCATTCTTACCATTTCTATAATAAAAAAATAAAATATGGCGGCGAAAATGCTGCTTATTGCTCAAAATATTTAAAAGGGTACAAAGAAAAAAGCCTTCGACTTTTGTATGTCCTACGCAAAGACGATTATATCAATTAAATGTCCTATGATCAGTAGAAACTTGACCTTGATTTTCTTGATTGGATGCGCTACTTTTTATCAAGTACATAGCTTCCCAATGTTGATCACGGAGGCTGGGTTGACTCCGTCCCATAGACCCCAGCTAGAGAAAAATCCCCTTGCTAGGCCTGGGATCACGAGAATGAGAGGCAGCGACGCTACCTCCCACCCTATGGCGCCTTCACAAACCAAAAACTATTGAGTAAAATAACTTGAATTTCTTCACACACAGCCCTTGTTATATCACCTCTCAAAACTCATAATGGTTATACGGCTTAAGTGGGAAGTTAGGTACAAAAATATACAAATTAACCCTCTGTCGAGAAAAAACGAAATTACTTTTCGAACAAGCTAATATATATATAAGCAAACTAATAAAGTATTTTTATATAATTTAATATTAATTAATTAATTAATAAGAAAAATTAAAATTTAAGTATTAATATTTAAAAAAAAATGAATTGAAATGATTCAATATGATCCATACCTTGTAGCCACCTAACCTGCGTAGCGGGACCATAACCTTTTTCATTTCGGGCGGCAATTCGGAAGATGATTGCTGGTTTAGTAGTAGTGTCAATGTGTGCAGCCGCCAGCGAATTGTTTGGTACCACGCATTGGTTAATTAGGCCACAGTAGACGCGCACAAAAGCCAATTGAGCTCCTAATGTGGGTTTTGCATCACTCTATACAAAAGATAGTATATTATTTTTCAAATTTTAACCAGTGAAAAAATTGAAGATAAGATTTTATATTTTCCCTATATAAATCGAAAAAGTAGAATAAAAATAAATAAATAAAAACACAATTTGAAATTTCTAATTACTTTATTGGATTTATAAATATCGCCTCTATCACATATAAAGATATATAATTTAAAAAAAATAAACGCTAGAAAAAAAATTATTTACCTTTGTCTGTTGAGGAGTTGCAGCCAAATAAACAGAATATTCAATGATTTTACCGGATGTTGCAGGAGGTTCCCAAGATAAATGCGCGCCTGCGTTGGATTTGGATATTTTGATTGCTGATGGAGCTCCAGGAAACCCAGGTAAGCACGTTTTAAAAGCAGAAACCTACGTTTTACAAAAATAATCAAGTTATATTTTAGATAAATTTGTATTTTTTAGATATTGGAGGAAAATTATAAAATATATTTGAGCATTGAAGTGTTCAGCATCTTTAGGAAAATCTATAAAATAAACAATTTTTTTGGTTAAAAATGGTTAATCTTCTCATAATATAATATCTAAAATCATATATATATATAATTTAAAATATAGACATATTATTAATAGGAACAATATTTAAGATCATAATTTAATAAAATAAAAATCCAAAAATATTTTATTTATAACTATAATAATAATCAATTATTATCATAAGTTTATATAAATAGGATACTAATCATATAAAAATATAGAAAAGTTAGTTTTTTAGATCAAAAAATTGTGATTTGAAATTTCAACATAAATGCGTATTTTTAATGTTCCCGATGTCCAAAAACATCTTTTTCTATGTTCTATGTGGACAATGTAAAACAAAACCTATAGATAATATCGGGTTGTTATTTTATATTTAAGATTCGCCTAATTTTTTCGTTTAAATAGAAGTGCTAGTTTCTTAAGACTTTTGGAGATTAAGATTTGAGATTAATTAAGAATTTATTTTTTCTTAATTGACCATTATAATTATTACTTTGATTTTCAATTATTTTATAATATATTTATATAAAATTAATTATTTTTTTCATTATCGAATTTCATCAAAACGAATTCTAGGTAAAATTACAAAAGGGTGATCTATTTATTTTGAAGTATATATAAAGGTATAAAAGTATATACGCGTATATATAAAAGTTAGCAATCGATCGAAAAAAAAATTCTAAAACAAATTGTAATAAGGAAAAATAATAAAGATTAAGATACATAATCAGATTTCAATCAAATCGGAATACTTAAATATAAATTAAAATTAGAATTTAGTACCTTATAGTGATCAAAACATTTTAATATGAATAATAGAGGTTTCTTTAATTTAAAGCCATAATAATATAAAAACGAAAAAATTCTTATTAAAATTTCAAATTACAAAGTAATTAATCTATATAATTAGATAATAGATAATTCTATGAATCTCTTAGAAACTAATAAAATTTTATGTCCTCCAACCATCCCTTACATCATGGGTGTCAAACTCGCGGCCCGCGACAACTATTTTATAACTTTCGACTTTTTTTATTTAAATTTTCAATTTGTCTCTAAAAAAAAAATAAGTTGGAGTGCTCCACTCGACTATCTCGCAATTTGAATTGGATTAAATAACATAATATATTATATTTAAATTAAATTTAATTAATTATAAATTATAAATTAAAATTAATAGATAATATTTATTAAACCAGCGCATGTTTGGCTCATTGTTAATGGCACCACGTCACGTGTTGGCGCGTGAGATTTGCAGTGTTAAAAAATTAATTCTGGTACTTTCAATCAATCAAGCTGAAATTCTATATATAGCAGTTTTATACAATTTTTAATCATGTGAAAAATTATCAAACATATATCTTTATTTTTACGGTCACTTTAGAGGAAAATAAGTTGACCTGTGTGGCCAGGTCCGAACCGACCGACGGTTTGAAATAAATTAATTTCCAGCTACAGAAACAATTTCAAATAATTTTAATATATCTATTAATGTAATAAAAAACAGATATGGATAGAACATAAATATTTTTAATTTTATTTTATTTATAATATATAGCTGAAGTAGCCGGCGTTGCCCGGCGTTACCCGAGGCTGTGACGTCATGAAGGGCTGGGTGACGTCATATAATTTTAAATTAAGAAAAACATAATGAAGATGATTTTTCCCGAGGATAAAACCAATACATTTGTGCTGATATGTAAAAAAATCTCCTCATGTGAAATTTGGTGTGAAAATAACCCTTCCCTTCCTATCGTCGATCGCTAATACTACCACTTCCGGTTTCCGGATTTGCACCAAAAGTTGATCAATTCATCCCACTGATGCATTAAGTAAATATACCAAATTTCATCAAAATCCGTTCAGCCGTTCAGGCTGTACACATCTATACGGACGGACAGACATCATGCTAAAAATTATTTTTTCTGTTAAGAAAATGCATGATTCGTGGAGATATGTAAAAATCTCCACATGTGAAATTTGGTGTGAAAACAATACCTCCCTTACTATCGTCGGTCGGTAAAAAATCAAAACGTTGTAGGTAATGAACCCTCTTCGGGTTGAGCTACATTTCTCAAAAGTTGATAGAAAACTACGAATTTTGAATAATGCCCATGTACCAAATTTCATGATTCCAGCTCAAACCGTTTTTGCGTAATCTTGTCTACATACATACACACATACACACATACACACAGACATTTTTCTCAACCTTAGTGAAAATGATTCAGGAACCTTCAAAAATTATAAAAACATCAAAATCACAACATGGAAAATTTTCGTGATCGCAATACTATCTCTGGCCAGATAGTAAATAAAAAACAGATATGGACACATAAATAATAAATATAAACATTTTTAACCCATTGCCGGCCCTAACGCTCCAGAACGCTCGAAATATAAATGTCGCCTGCCGGCCTTAACGCTCCAGAACGCTCGTGTTTCATTTTTCTTAAATATAGTGCGTAGATTCAAGGCAATCATGAACTTCGCCCTCTGACGTTTACGCATATGCTAAGTAGGAATGCTTTCACACATATAAACATGAATTACACACTAAAAAAAATTTATGACTCAAATAATAAAATTCAAAAGTTAAGTAGACACCATGGCAAGTGGCTCGCGCTTTTCAAATAGAAACTTAACGGAGAAGGAAATTTTAACAATTTTAGAAGAGAGTAGTGATAGCGATGTATCAATAGACATACTCTCATCGAATTATGACGAAACATCCAGTGAAGAAGATGATACTAGAGTAGACGTCCCAGGTTCAGTCCCCACTCAGCAGGTAAAATGGAGTGATAGCTTACATTTCAAAGAATTAGAACATTTTATCAATTTAGCAGGGCCTAAACACAGTTTACCTGTTGGCAGCAATGAAAAAGATTTTTTCGAATTATTTGTGTCTAGTAATTTTTATAATAAAATTTCAGAAGCAACTAATAAATACGCAGCCTTATCTCAAAAAAAAAATGGGGTTCGCCGATAAAAATTGGGAGGACACAAATGAAGAAGAAATACAAGCCTATATAGGTATTCTAATCTATATGGGTATTGTCGATCTTCCAGAAATTGATGACTATTTTCAGGGGGATTTTTGTATATGTCCTTTAGTAAAACAAACTATGACACTAAAGCCATTTAGAAAATTAACACAGTATTTACATCTGAGTGACATTGAAACAATACCTGATCGAAACAGTGCAGATTTTGACATTCTATATAAAGCAAGACCAGCTCTGGAACTAATGGAAAAATTCAAAGAAACATACGTTCCAGGTCGTGAACTTGCTGTCGACGAGGCCATGATCGGTTTCAAGGGGAGATATTTTTTAAAACAATATCTGCCTGGAAAACCTACGAAATGGGGAATAAAGGCATGGGGTTTGGCTGACAGTACAAATGGCTATCTTCTGAAATGTGAAATTTATAAAGGAAAAAAAGAAATTCGACAACAAAATCTGCTACTTGGAGAACAAGTTGTACTGCAACTTACACAGTCTTATTGGGGGAAATGGCATCATATTTATTACGACAATTTTTTTAGCACGACAAATCTGATGAAAATGTTACTAGACCAAAAGACGTATAGTTGTGCCACCACACGGATAAACAAAAAAAATTGGCCTCAAGAATTTAAAAAAAAATCAAAGTTGAAATTGAAAAGAGGTGAATCTAGGAAAATGCAACATGAAGATGTCACAGCAATAGTATGGAAAGATAAACGTTTTGTTCACCTTCTTTCAACAAATTCCGATCCCCGGACTGATGGTTTAGTGACGAAAAAATCAGGAAAGGGAAATGAAAAAATAGAAATCCCATGCCCTTATGCAGTTAAAAATTACACCAAATACATGGGAGGTGTTGACATAAATAACCAAAACTGTGAATACTATGGTGTTGGTAGGTCTTCTAAAAAGTGGTGGAAATTTATTTTACACTTTGTCCTGAATGTGTGTATTGTGAACTCGTTCATATTGTATAACTTAACAAATCAGCCTGTCACTACAGCACATGGAAACAGACAGCTAAACTTCAGGCGAAATTTGGTGAATCAACTCATCGGAACATATTCATCTCGTAAGCGTACAGGCAGAAAAAGAAGTTTACCCTTAGGTACAACATTACCTAAAACGCTTCATAATATTGAAAAAATAATTGGTCGTGCAAAAATGTGTGCTTTATGTATAGAAAAGAAAATAAAAGCCCCATCTGGAAGGGGTAAACAGACTACATTTAAATGTAAACAGTGCGATCTTCCATTGTGCCGTGTAGGGTGTTTTTTAGAATATCACCAGGAGCGAAATGTGGAGGTTCAAAATTAAATGGGTAAGTTATCACATGCCTAAATATATTATAAAAAAACAGATATGGATATAATATAAATATTTTTAATTTTATTTTATTTATAATATATAAGGGCTGGCTGTGACGTCATGAAGTGCTGGGTGACGTCATATAATTTTAAATTAAGAAAAAACTAATGAAGATGATTTTTCTCGAGGATAAAACCAATACAAAGTGCATAACACGTGGAGATATGTCCTCACGAGAAATTTGATATGAAAATAACCCTTCACTTCCTCTCTTCGATCGGCAATACTAGCACTTCCGGTTTCCGGATTTGCACCAAAAGTTGATCAATTCATCCTACTGATGTATTAAGTAAATATACCAAATTTCATCAAAATCCGTTGAGCCGTTCAGGCTGTACACATCTATACGGACGGACGGACAGACATCATGCTAAAAATACTTTTTTCTGTTAAGAAAATGCATGATTCGTGGAGATATGTACCTAAAAATATCCATAGGTGAAATTTGGTGTGAAAACAATACCTCCCTTACTATCGTCGGTCGGTCGGTAAAAAGGAAACGCTACTTGTATAGGTAAAATGTCACTTCCGGTAGTCAGATCATGATGAAATTTGGTATCTGAATTTTTTTCATATTTTTAAATCTATATACAAAATATGAAGCAAATATCTCGAAGCAAACTAGTACTTTACTTGAAAGATAAACGCAACCATTGTAGGTAAAGTACCACTTCCGGTTAACCGATTTTGACGAAATTTTGATAGAAATCTACAAACTGTGAATAATATCGGTGTACCAAATTTCGAAGTCCTAGCTTGATTAGTTTTTGAGTAAATTTGCTTACAGACATTACATACATACATACATACATACATACACACAGACATAATTCCAAAAATGGTATTTTCCGACTCAGGGAGGTCTAAAACGTCAAGATCTATCAAAATCTCGAAGTCGAAATTTTTGACGATTCCAATACTTCCCTTATACGAAGTATGCGGGAAAGTAAAAAATTATAAGGTTATCTCTCTTAGTTTAATTTTTATGATTTTTTTTCGAAAGGAAAACATATTTGCTACGATAGCTATGTGTCGATTGAAATAATACAGCCATCTGGGCCATGCGTAGGCAAAATAGGACCGGCAAAGGGTTAATTTTATTTTATTTATAATATATATGCAAGACCAGGCTGTGACGTCATGAATGACTGGATGACGTCATATAATTTTAAATCAAGAAAAAACTAATAAATATGATTTTTCTCGAGGATAAATACCAATACAAAGTGCATGAATCGTTGTGATATATAAAAAAATCTCCTTTGGTGTGAAAATAACCCTTTCCTTCCTATCGTCGATCGCTAATACACTAATACTTCCGGTTTCCGGATTTGCACCAAAAGTTGATCAATTCATCCCACTGATGCATTAAGTAAATGTACCAAATTTCAGCAAAATCGGTTGAGCCGTTCAGGCTGTACACATCTATACGGACGGACAGACGGACAGACGGACGGACAGACATCATGCTAAAAATACTTTTTTCTGTTTAGAAAATGCATGATTCGTGGATATATGTAAAAATCTCCACATGTGAAATTTGGTGTGAAAACAATACCTCCCTTACTATCGTCGGTCGGTAAAAAATCAAGGAATTGGTGGGGCACAGTAGCATTCTTAAGAATTTCTTCACTTTGGCTTTAGAAAATATATTTTTGAACAATTAAATTGTTAAAGCTTTGGTGGTTGTTTTTATTTATTAGGGAATTTTGTAAATAAAACCACATATATTGATATTTTATTGTCAATTTATTCAAAAACACAAAAAATAACCAACGTTTCGAGTCGGCACTGGATGCTCGGACAGTGCAGTCTCTTGATAACGATTGCAGAAGGAGCAAACGAAACGTTATGTAATTTTTGTGTTTTTGAATAAATTTACAATATAATATCAATATGTGGTTTTAATTATAATTTCCTTAATTTTGAATAAAGTTGATATCCTAGAGAGATTGTGCGGGAGTTGTAAATAAAAACAAAAACAAATATATAATTTGATTTCATAAACAACCGCCACTCTTTCAAAACGTATAAAAACTTCAAAATCTCGACATCGAAAATTTTCGTGACCGCAATACTATCTCTGGCGAGATAGTAAAAAGGTATGTTTTTCGCGATCAGAATTTTAAACATTTTCGACTTTGCGGCCGGCCTAAAGTTAAACCTTGTTTGTTTGGCCCAAGTGTACCTATGAGTTTGACACTCCTGCCTTACATGAACTATTTCAATTCAATTTTAAATAGATAATAGATATTTAAAGAAAAAAATATGTTTAGAAGATATATAGGTTAGAATACTCATATCTCACGCAATCAAGGTTTTTATTGAATGATAAGGGCAAAATAGAAATAGGGTTGCATAAATGTAAAACAATAGATTTGAACAATAATTAATTTCCCAAAAAAAAAAGCATTAATAACAAAAATACAAAAACAATTTTGGCATTAGATGATAATAATAATAAAACAAATTTAATTTTATATTGCCTTAACACTAAACCTACCATGCGCGGTAAACTGACCGTTTTTAAATTTTGGTTTAAAATTTTTCGCATACAACGTTAATGTATCATCATGTAGCTTATTGACTTTTCCTAAAATATACATACAACTTATTTTATTGTTTATTTTCCGAAAAAAAAGTATACCGTGCCTAGTCTACAAAGAACGGTCATTTGACCGTTTGAAAAATTTATTTACGACTATATTCTTCGATAATCGAATTCTTGAAATTGTTTTACGAGTCTACAATATAATTGTAGACAATATACAATCTAATCAATGTGTCAACATTGTAGACAAATGTGTGATTAGAATCAATGCAAGACGTTTTCGTTGTTATTGGAACAAAGAACATATCGTTTTTTGTACGACAGTACGGTCTTGCGATACGAACAGAGAGCATCAAAATTTTAGTGTATAATAGAAATTATAATTATATTATAATAAAAATTATTACGTTGTATGAGTAATAGTTTCGACAAAGTCAACAGAGCCACCAATATTTTGTGGTATAATTTATTGTTCGGAAGATGATCAAGTTTACGATATTGATGATGATACTGGAGAAAATTGTTGTGACTTATTTGACAGCGATACGGACGAAGAGGACAAAAAAGAAAGAGATTTATAGTTAGTTCCGAAAATGAAAATGCTATGGATGGAACATATCTTGCTATAGATGAACAATTGTTTCCTACAAAGCCGCTTTTGGCTTGTAGATTTACTCTATACATGACAACAAACCGAACATATTTGGCATAAAATTCTGGTTAGCTTCCGATGTAACTCGTAAATATATAGTAAACGGCTTTCCATATTTGGGAAAAGATGAAGGGAGAGAATCATCAATCCCACTTGGAGAGTTTGAAATTTTGAAATTAGCAGAACCATATACGGGCCATGGGAGAAATATAACAGTTAGCAATTTTTTACTAGCGAGTAAACTTTTAGCAAAAAGAACTAGGCTTGTTGGAACTATCCGGAGAAATAAAAGAGAGCTGCCAAAATTAGCGAGACAGGCAAAGGGTAGTATGTGACACGCTTCTCAACAATATTTTACAAATCGAAAGAGTTTATTCTTACAATTTATAAAGCTAAACCCAATAAAAAAGTATTGATACTTAGTTCAATGCATTCATCCGTTGAAATTGAAAAAAATGACACCCGTATACCAGAGACAATTAGATTTTACAATAGTACAAAATTCGGTGTAGATGTAACCGATCAAATAGCCAAAAATATAGTATAAAATGTAAATGTCAAAGATGGCCTTTACAGGTATTTTACAATATGTTAGATTTAGCCGGGATAAATGCTTGGATATTATATAAAGAAACGACGGATGAGGAATTACTTGGGATCAAATATCAGAAAGAGAAACAGATAAGCAAAGAATCCTAATCAAAAACAATAATAAATACAAATAAGATATTGTAAAGTCAATAAAACAAACAAAATTTGTATAAAATGTAAAAAATACGTATGTGGAAAAAGTGCAATACAAATTCTGTAATTTGTAAAAAATGTGATGAAAATGCATAAAGTAAATAAAATTTATAACATCGAAAAGCAGGGAACGAGTTTTTATTGTATCATCAGAAAAATATTTTGTTTACTATCTACTTTATTAAGAGACATATGTTTTTTTTGAAGCGATCATTTGACCGCTCATGGTAGGTTTAGGTATACATGAAATGTCGGTAGGTTCAGTGTTAATTAAATCAGATAAAGATTTAATAAATCTTAATACTATTAATAAATCATCAACTTGATAATAATATTCGAGAATAAAATATATAAATATGGACATGATAACATCTAAACAATAAACAAAAATAATAACAAAATTAATATTATCAACTTAAAATTACAAATACGTAATACCTCACTCCAAGCACTTTGGCCACATGAATTTATTGCGGCTGCACGAAATTTATATGCAGTTCCAGGTTCCAAAGGAATTTTCTTCAATAGTGCAGTATCAATATTTAAAATTGTTTCCTCTTTATCATCATTTATTAGTGAAAAATTGCTCACAGTACAAGCAGTACCCTTAATAACCCCCACATTAAACCATGGTGAAGAATTCGTATTTTGTTTCTTTTTACTTTCATCTTCTTTACTTTTCATATCCTAAAGAGATTTGAAGCTTATGATAATTTTAGCTAATAGAAAAAAATTCATATTCCATTTAAGAAATATCATAGTCATGTTCATCTATAATAAAAATATTAGCTAAAAACTTAGTTAAAAAAAAAAAGAAAAAAGAAGAGAAAATAAAGAAAGGAAAATAATTTCTTGGTTGGCGTAGACTTTTGAAGAAACGAAAGGGTAGTAGAAAAATATACATACCGGTGTGCCAACATTTGGTAGATTGCCAGGTGGATTAATGAGATTTCCTGAAGAAGCAGGTGTTGAGGGAGAATGAGAAGTTTGAAGTTTTGATTCGGATTTAACACCGTTTGTTGGAGCTTGATCACATCCAAGCGCAGCGCTTGCAAGAGTAGCTAAAGCATCAGAATCGATGTGGCCTTCCATATCTTCCTGTTTACTTTTAGTTGCTGGGGGTTGAGTTTTCTCTTTTTTGAGTATATCTTGAGGTTCATTAGGATTAAAATTTAAATTATCGGTAGGATCACTGAGGTTAGAATTAGAAGAATCAAATCCTCCAAATGAAGCAGAGGTTGAATTTCTTAAATGACTGTTTGCAAAATTAGCATCTTGGGAAGCTTCATCTGTTTCTGTAGGAGCTTGTCCCTGAGAATGCGTACTCAAAGGTTCATCTAATTCTGGTGGTTCCTGATTTGGATCTGATAAACCAATTCCAGAACTTGTTGGCTCATTATAACCTCCCATTAAATGTGTGGCATTAAATTCGGTCTGTTCTCCAGGCTGAACACCCAAGTTATCAAAATCCTGGTCTCCACCAATCTCTCCTAATTCCATTGGATCTTCCTCCTCCTCTTCTTCATTCTGATTATCCAGTACATCAAGTGGTAAATCAGAGGAAGAATTATTATTATTAGGAGGTTCATTTCCACCACTATTTCCAGAAGGAGTAATATTAGAATTATTTTCAGTGGTTGATGAAGAAACATTTCCAGTTGAATTATTTTGAGATTGAGATTGATCTGGAAGTGAATTAGATTCAGTCCCCGATGATTTGGATCCAGTATCTTCACCATCATATTGTTCAAACATATCAGAAGCTACATTCTCTAGGGGTGGATCAATTAGACCAGCCTCTGCAGCAAGAGCTTCGATAGCGGCATCGGTAGTTGCGGGGCCATCAAGGGAAGCTAAAAAAAAAAAAGAAAATACTCAGGTTAATTCCTATAAATTAGCGTTTCTATTTTCAAGTTTCTATTCAAATTTTTTTACAATGGTTTTTGTTAAAAAATGTATATTAACTGATTGCAATAATAATTTCTTGTTTATATTTGAGAAAAATTTTAAAAATAATATAACATATATAAATAAGTATTATTTAACCATTTTTATTGAATAAATATATTATATTGATGACCAATATCAAAAGTTCATCAAACAAAATATATGAAATAAATGTTTTATTTTAACGTATTTACGAGTTATTTTTATTTTAATCGTCTAATTATTCTATAGTATAATATTAAAATATATTTTACCATGAGTGGCTGAAGGTTGCCGTTGTCTTGGAAGTACCATTAAGTGTCTTAAAGGAGAATCTCCAGTGGAAGTTGTAGAAGATACTTTACTAATAGCAACACTTCCAAGAGCTGAAGGTGTAGGTGTGACTTTAGTTGAAGCGCTTGTGAGAAGTCTTAATTTTTTATGACTACCATCAGCATTTGTAACTTGAACAGTTAATGGTTTTCCAGAAAGTGTTATTGCCTGAAAAAATAAGATATAATTAATTTTGATATTTTTAAATATTCAGTGATTTAAAATCTATGATATCAAACATTTTTAATAGTATCAGGTTGAAAGTAAAGTTCTGCAGGTTTTAATATGTGTACATTTTGACGTATTTTTTCTGAATAAAATATTTTAAATTGTTCGAGGTATTGCAGAAGAACTTAACGTTAGCCATTTCAGGTTGGGAACATGCAAAAGCTCGATAAGTGGATTCCTCCTCATGATATTGAATGATCGACAAGAATTTTCATTTTGAGGTTTGTTCTTCTCTACTCTTACGCAACAAAAGGACCAACTTCACGTTTCATAGTCCACCATCAAAAAATTAAACAAATAGGAGATCGAAGTTCTGCAGCACCAACCATACTCTCCTGACCACTCCCACAGACATCACCACCTTTTCAATCACTTTCTTACCAACAAATCAAGAACAGACAAAAATATTTTATCGAGTTCCGAACACCTGATTTTTACTCTAAATCAATCTTCTTGTCTCACATTAGCAGAAATGTGTGGAATCGAATGGAGTTTATTTCTATTAAAGAAATTGTGTTTTTAGTTTTGAAGATTAGTCCCTAAAACCAGCAAAATTTTTCTTCCAACCTAATAATAAAACATTTATACTAATTTTTTAATTTTAAAAAATTAAGAAAGATTTAATAATTTAAAAATAAAACCTATAATCAAATATATTGATTTTGCTTAATAATTTGAAAGTTTCTCCCCAAAATGACAAACAGCCAAAAGGCCAAGAAACAGTTTTAAAATTTAGATCTTTAAATTATATAAATTTTACTTGAAAAATATTTTATTTGAAAAATAATTATATATTATTATTTTATATTAATTTTTAAATAAATTTATATTTATATTTTAATTATTCATATAATATGAAAATCACAAGGAATATGAATTTTTTTACTATATTTTATTAATAAAGTAATTTAAATATCACATAATGTGTGATTTTGTTTATTGAGATATTCAATATTGATAATTGATTTTTTACCTGTTGGCCAGAAGAAAGTAAATTTTGTGATGGCATTGTCAATAATTGCCCAGTATTTGTATTTAATAATGTTTGATTGGCAGCTTTTGTAGAAAGGGTAACAGCTTTTGCAAGGCCTCCATGTTGCCCTGGTACTGTAATTGTTATTGGTTTTCCAGAATTTCCACCAGAACTGGATGATACAACTATCATTTTCATTCCAGTTGTATTTGTTCCAGTAAGTGTAACCATATTTACATTTGAAGGTGTGGAAACTAAAAAATCAAATAAATTTATAAATATATATATATATATTAATTAAAATAATTTTTAAATATGTATTAAATGATTAAATGACATAAGAGAAAATATAAAAAAATATCCTGACAACTAACCTTTGATATAACACATTATTTCTAAATTAATATTAATATTGAAATTTTTTTATATAATTTAATTTTATAAATAATAATAATATCAATAATATTCAAATAATTAAATTTTGTCAGTTATAAAAGAAAATGCTATCTGAAAATATTATTTGAAAAATCTAGCGGACATATTAGTTGGAAAGCGTGGTATAAACAAAATATAAATAAATATATTTATTTATATTAAAATGTTGACCTGAAAAGAAATCTATTGTAAAAATGAGAAGGAAATTAACTTAAAGGAGACTGATTAACGTTTTAAAGCATAAACTGTTAAAATAATAACTTATTAAGAAAATATCATCAAGTGTTTATTAAGTTGTGTATACTAGTTTAATAAAACTTAAAACATGAATGCCAACATACTTGGGCGCCATTCCTAAAATCAAATATCCCTAGATTTAATCCATATTTCTTTTTTTTTTTTTTTTTTTAAATAAGTAATTTGATTAAATTTCCATTTTAGATGTTTTAAAATTAATTAAAAACAAAATAAAAAAAATTAAAAAATAAATTTTAAAATGGGTTAAAATAAAACAATATAATTAAATAGATTAATTTGATTGACGTAGTAATATACCGCGAAATTTAAAATCACTACAAAATTTGAAATATCCTGAATTGTAACAATTTCCCAATTGCCATTATTCATTTATATAATTTTTAAAACTAAATACAAATCTATTATTAAAGAATACAAACTTTTTATTTCTATATGTATATAACATAAGAATCAAAAGTATAAAAAGGAAATAATAAAATACTTATATATAAATAAAAATAAAAAGATATTTTTTTCGGTACTCTCAAAGAATTGGAAGTAGTAATTGCGAACCACTGTTGTAATTAAAAAAAGATTTTCCTACTTAAATTATGTAATTACAATGAGTAAATATGGTTCTTGATTAAGTAACTCTGGCTCCCATCAAAGAAAATTGTATTATTATGATTATTATTTTTTTTTCCAATGAAACTCGATAAATTAAACAAATGTAACGTGTATAAAATTTTATAATATAAATTTTATCCTATAATTATTTAGGTTATGTTTAAATATTTTTCTACACTTCTTAACAACAGATAATTATTATGTATTTGAAGGCGCCACAGGCCGTGGGGTAGCAGCGCTGCCTTACACTCTCGTGGTCCTGGGTTCAAGCCCCGGGCCTGGCAAGGGATTTTCTCTAGCTGGGTTCTAAGGAACGGAGTCAACCCAGCCTCCGGGATCAAAATTGGGAAGCTGCTTGATAAAAAGTAGTGCCTCCGATCAAGAAAATCAAGGTAAAGGTTGATAGGACCCGTTCTACTGATTATAGGACACCTCATTGATATAACCGACTTGATAGGCGTTGTCCTTGCGTAGAAAGTACAAAAGTCAGGGTTTTTTTTTATTATGTATTTTCTATTAAATTTATATGCACAATTTAAACTTTGTCTAGAATGTGCAAGCCTATTACTTTAAATTTGTGTGTTGCTATGTAACTACAAAGTGGCTCTTTATAATATATGAGGTTCTCAATAATTTAATAGTTGCCCATCCCTGATTTATAATAAATGTTTAATAAAGGTTTTTTTTTAATTTTAAATAAATTTATTTATTGATAAATATCAAGCCGACATAAATTAAGTTGCAAAATAATTTTTCTCGTAAAAACATATTGTTCTATATTTTTTAATATAATTAATTACATTTTATTATTATACTCATACCTGATATTTGTTGATGTTTTATATATTTTTTTGTTATATAAATTTCTTTATATTTTCCGAAACTGAAAAATTTCTAGAGACCTTCGTTTATGCACCTCTGAATTTAAGCACTAGATTGAATTAAAACGGACAATCCCTCCCCCATACTTCTTAATGTCTACTAGATTTATTTTCTAAAGAACGAGATGTTTTTTCAAATACAATATTTTAAAATGCTTTAGTTATATAATTCACCTTTTTTAAATATATTAGTTGAAATAAAAATTAAATAATAATAATAAATTATTTTAAATAGTTAAATTGTCAATTGTTTTTTTACTAATTAATTGCCTTTTAGAAAATGTTAAAAAAAGATATCTTTATAATTATACCTAAATAAATTAAAAAAATATAGATTGAAAAAGAAAATAGTTAATAAATTGTAAATTAAATTATGAATTTTGATAATTATTTTGATGCATAACATTTAATTAGTTAAAATTTCCAACTAATTTGTCCACTTTTTTAATTCAGTTTATTATAATTATTGTTCTTTTTTATTTTAATTTTTAGATTAATGGATTATCATATTTTTTTATTATTCGCAATAAAAAAAATATTTTCAGAATGAAATAAATTTGTTATTTAAAATAATTTAATGAAGTCTTAATTGGTTAGGTCAGGATATTATTGCATATTTTTTATGAAAAATAAACTTACCTGATGAGGTAAGAGTTGTTGAAGGATTTTGAGCAGGCATCATCAAAATCTGTTGAGGGCCAGTTGCTGCAGCTTGTTGTGTTTGACCGGTGACCAATGTTTGAGTTTGTGGTGAAATTGGAGGTGTAGATGTCTGACCGGGTTTAGCAATCATAATAGTATGTTTAGCTGAAGGTGATCCTTTTGCGACTTTAACCATATTTGACGGTACTGTTTTCATAGTTGTTAGAACTTTAGATCCTTGGGGTGCTGTAAAAATTAAAAGTAAAATATTGTATTTTAAAATAACAAGTGTTTCCTAAATACTTATTAAGGTGTTTTGATTTAAAATGATTTAAATTCAGTTTTAATTAAAATATAGTTATTATTTTAATATTTTTATTATTTACAGATGTATATCAGTATATATATTATACAATATATTTATCAATAAAATAAAAAAAATGTGTTAATAATGTTATATATAATGCAACGTTTCAACAAAATAATATAAAATAAAGGAGGATGAGATGGACGGGACATGTGGTTCAAAATGTAAGTAATTGGCTAAAAATTTGTTTAAAAACGTGTTGAAAAAAGTCTGATGTGTAGAAGAATTGGGAACAGATAGGAATTGCATGGATATAACTCAGGTTGGAGGTATATGGTTTATTAGCCCTAGATACATAGATATAGAGTTAAGATATAAAATAAATATGTAATTGAATTTATATCATATCAATTTGATAATTAGATTTAAATTCAACTATCAAAACACAAATCAATTATTATATATTTATTTATTTTACTTGATCATTTAATGAATAGAACATAATTCTGTATTATATATAATTGAGATAATAATGGTTTTTGATGAAGGGCAATTTTAGATTTGAAATATTTACCTCCTGAAGGAGTAAGCAGTTTAACAATAGTTGCTCCTGGAGGAATTGTTTTTGAAGTGGTTTGAATGGTTTGTAAGGGTTGACTTCCACCGGCCTTGCTTTGGACCAAACTAACTTTTGGCATCTATAAATAAAATAAAAATATATTTTAGATGAAAATTGTTCAATAGAACAATTTCAATTAAAATAAAGAGATCTGTTCATATTGATATTTTTAAAAATATAAATATATATATATATATATTTGTATTTACTTACAGCAACAGTCATCCCCTGGCTAGTTTTCACGAGAGTAACATAATGGGGACTAGTGGTTGTGGAAGAATTGCCCGTCTTTTGTATTAAAATAGGTTGTCCTTGACCAGTTGGTGTCTTTTGAATAAGGATTTGGCCTTGACCAGGTGGCGAGGATTTTTGTACATAAATTTGTTGTCCAGCGACAGTTGCCTGTGCTTGTGTTTTTTGAACCAAAATTTGTTTCCCAGGTGTTAAAGTAGAGGTTCCACTTTTTTGGATAAAAATTGGTTGTGCTTGAGATACCGGGGTAGATGGTTTTTGGACTAACACTTGAGAAGGAGAACCTGGTGAGGCGCTTTTTTGTATCTGTCTTTGTGGTTGGCCAGCAGGTTTTTGAATTAAAATTTTCGGTTGTGATTTTTGTAATAATATTTGTGACATATTAGAATCTTTTGGAATTATAAGTTTTTGGCCAGTACTATCACATTCAGTTGAAAGTAAAGGATGAGTCAATTGCAATTCTGTATTTGTCAATTCATTACATGGTTTTTGAATAAAAACTTGTTGCGGTGAAGCTTGACCAGTTGGATTCTTGGCTCTCACAATCCTAGGAATAACATTTGCATCTAATGGCATAGATTTTTTAATTATTATTTGAGACAATTGTCTTCCTATTGATGAATCTGCAACAAAAATATATCAAGTCTTTTCATATTATACGTTAAATGTTAGTGAACAAATTCAGAAATCTCTTTCTAATAAAAAGTTAAAAATAGTTTATCCTAAATAATGAATAATCTTTTAACAACTTTAATATCAAAAATAATTTTATTATTTCTTTTTATTTACCTGACGAACTATCATCAGTACTTGTTGCAGTTGATTTTAATTGCTGAGAAGGAGAAAGTGGTGAAGAGTTGCGTATTTGACCTCGATTGGGGGGTGATCCAAAGCGAATAATATTTTGATTTGCTAAAAAAAAGAAATTTAAAAATAATATGAAGATAGAATCTTAATTTTAATTTTTAAATCAATATATAGAGAATTAATATACATTTATTGAATGTAGGTCTAACTTTTCCACCAGTAGTCAATGGAGAACTTATTGGAGAAGAAAGAGGTGTCTTCTCAAAAATAGATCTTATAGATGAAGATGAACTTGATGGTGATGATGGTGTATTGGAAAGAGGGGTAGTCGTAGGATTTAACAAATAATCTAACAAATTATTAGGACTTGATGGTGAACTAGCAGATTGAGTTGAAATGGATTCTGGTTTGAGCTGTAAAGGTGGAATGGGATCATTGACTGGAGAAGCAACTCGTGCTGGACTTGGAGATAATGATCCAATAAATGAAGGTGTTGGAACTTTAGGAGTGATTTCTGTAAGGGCAGGAAGGGATGTTTGAAGTGATGGAGAAGTTATTGTAGTAGTTGTAGTGGAAGGAGTGGTACTAGTAGATGCAGAGGTACTAGTTGTGGTTGTGTTTGCGCTAACTTTAATAGGTACAGGCACTGGTGATATTGCAGCTATAGAAGCAGTGGTTGGTGGCATTTCATATTTTTGTATTTGTAAAATATAGGATTCAGCTGTTGGTGACGGGGTCCAACACACTTCAAGGCTATGTGTCGAAGCTCGCACTAATTGAACACGTCCAGGGGCAACGGGTTTGTCAACTTCCATATACCATAGATCATTGCAGCAGACCTAATGAAAAAACAATAATGTTATTAAGTTGATTATCCAAGTAAGAACATTGGTGTCTTTAAATATATATATAAAATAAAAATAATTACCTGGTTATACGAAATCTTGCAATACCCATCACGACCAGACCAAATATAAATTCGAGTATGAATTCCAACCGAACAATGTCCAGCACGGGCTCGGGGAATCAGTTCTCTAGAAGTTTCTCCCAAATTCATTTCTTCCCAACTCATTGTTTCTAATTAATAAAAAAGAATAAAATTTTATTCCTAATTTTATTTAATAAATGTCATTAAAAAGTTATATTATAAATAATGATATAATATTTACCTAAATTAAGACATGCTAAGGTATTAGTACATTTCCATTCTTTTTTGATTGAAGATTCATTTGCTTGATCCTGAACACTTAAAACCCAACCTCCAAAAACATACATCTTGTGACCGATTAAAGTGGAAGTATGTAGTGATCGAGGTAATGGAGGAATCCCACCAACATCAGGCTTCTGCCATGTCATGGTATCTGAAATAAAAATAAAAATAACATTTCATTTAATTATATCATATAAATCACCAATTCATTAAATATTGAATCTTGTATAAAATGTTTAAATTAATTATCAATGAAAATTCATAAGCTAAATAAAAATTTATCTAGTAATGGATGCGCGATTTATGTGAATATCCACTATTTACACATTTTATATAATGAATGTTTATATATATTGATAAAAATCATTTAAGTCAATTATATTATTACAAATTATTAAATTTCAAAAATAATTATAAAATATTTAGACTAAAATTTACAGTATAATTATTTGTATTTTTAATTCAATCTTTATCTTAATTAAAAAAAATAGAAATGAATAATTAATTTCAATTATAATTAAAATTAAGTTACTTTTCCTCAATTATATGATTTATTTTGAGTTGTCGAAAATCAATCATAATTTCTTTGTAAAATTAAATTAAAACATAAACAAATAAATAAATATTTAATAAGGATAATTTGAATTAAAATACTGGATTTAGTTTCAAATTTATTTGTAATAAATAAGTTTTTACATATATAATATATGTGTATATTTTTTAATAATTAATAAAATTTGGGTTAAAATCTAACAAGCGAATACAAAAAAAAAAAAAAAAAAAAAAATGACTCTAGAAATAATAACATCATGAAATTGAAAGTTTTTTTATCATGTTTATGGACTAATTGTCAGGTTTAAATTAATATTTCAGGAAATCTTCATTCAATTAATACAACAACGTAAAAGAATAATTTTATTAAAAAATTAATAAATAAAAGATTAATGTAGACTATAATAATCTGATATAATCTGATAGATGAGCATTTTTAAATTTATATTCACAATCACATATTATCACTTGTCACATTTCTTGGCTTGTGGTGGGTGGCACTGAAAAAGAAAAGGCTTCGCACCAGCAACTGAGGGAAGAAGCCGTAGGTGTTGAATTGATCAGATTTTTCGAATTTTAATATAATGTAAAATCTAACAGATTTATCTTCGGTTTATCAGATTGTCTATTCTCTTCGAGATAATAATATTTATAAAATACATTTTTATAATTATAAATATTAACGAAACAATAATAAAAATAAAAGTGGTGAAATATTTAATGTATTATTTAATATTGGTATTGTGAACTAAGAATTATTATTGTGCAATATACGGGTATGTTAGTATTCTATAACTCAATCTACTCATATGCTTAAATGATAGTAATATAAAGTAATATTATAAAGTGTGCCTCAATTTCATTATTACTAATTAAGTTATTGTAAAAGATAATATGTAAAACGAATTATATCCTTTTCGCAGAATTTGTCAAAATAGTATTATAAAATTATAAAAAATATAATATGGTAATTTTATTAATATTAATTATACTAATATTATATATTGTTAGCATTTAAATGTTGCAAAAAAGGTAGATGCTTATATGCAAGAGTGAGAAGAATCTAATTTTATTTTTTCTATCGGTCTACGCAGAATCAAACGCCGCACTAATAATTAGGTGGAATATTTTATTGAAATAGTTTCTTAATGATATCTGTTGAATATCTAACAAATATAAAATTTCAACATTTATAGTTTTTGCTCTAATGTACAAATATCTGAAAATTATGTTTTTTTTAAATACCTAATTTCTTTTTTAAATTATCATATTGAATATTCTGCATGAATTATAAAAAAGGGCTCATTATCAAACATTTTTATAGTTATATTATAATTCATCTAATTTCGACCAAAAATCAATAATAATATTAATTTTTTTTAACATTATTAACTTTATTTAAAAAAAAATAATAATATGAATGAAATTAAAGAGTATACAATTAATAATTTGTTTTAATAAATGTAATTAATACTTTTTTAACTTTTAAATTTAATTTGTTTTTTTTATATTATAATTAATTAAATTAATAAAATATTGAATGAAATACCAGTTATATGGGTTGCTGTAGGGGAGATCTGATTTATTGTACAAAGAATGTGCTTTTTTTTCATTCTTTCCCATGTCTTATGGTTGATAACGACTGTGAATTAACCCCTCAAGCCGGTAACCAGAGTCCGTACTCTCCGACTTCCAGCGTTTATATAAATTTGCATTCCTCTGCCAATTCTCGATCAATTTTGTAAATTTTTGTATGTGCTAAAACTACAATATTAACACTTTCGCGTGGAAGGGATTTAGATGATTATTTTAGGTACCAGTGCAACACGATCAAGAGAAAGTGCATTTAACTGTCATTTAATTCCCGCCAGCGCGCTGGCATAGGAAAATTTAATTTCCAGCTTGAGGGGTTAAACCAAAATGATAAAGAATAGATTTATAAAATAAAAATTGGATATAGGAACGGCTCGAGGAATGTGGTTACAGCTTATAAGAATTGTCGAGTCCAGTAACACACACATATTTAGTTAAATAGATATAAAATAAAAAAAAAATATTTTTATTTTTGAGAAAGAAACTATAGATAGGTAGGTAACAAATAAATATTAAAATAAATTCAATTAAATTAAATAAAATAATAATAAAAATATTTAATATTCTCAAGAAAAAAAATAACAAAAATAAATTCAATAATCTAATAAAAAGTTAATATAAAATAAGTTGGAATTAATTGTGTATAAAAAATATCTTCATAAATACAATATAATTATACCAGCTTCTAGAAGATTTTTTAATATATAGAATATATAGGAATGTGTACTGATTTAAAAACAACATTAAATGAACAATTTTTGCTGAAACAAACAATCAACATAGAATATTCTAAAAATAATGATATTTATGAAAAGGAGAAAATTTCATAATCCTAAGAAAAGGGAATGTTAATTAACACGGAATGAAACAATAATACTAAATATCAGGATTGCAAGCTTATAAAAAGAGGTTTGTTTGCAAACACTCAAGACAAGCGATGAAATGAAAGAGAAAAAGAAAAAATCACAAGATTTTGAAAGATGAATGAGGAAGAAACAATTTAATTGCATTACGATACTTATCTATGGAGCAAAAAGCTTAGAAAAATAACACCAAAATGAAATATGCAGAAGTAATGTAAAATAATGAAACAAACAGAGGTATTTGATAAATGCACGGATAAAAATTAAAGATAATAGATATTTAAAATAATGTAACAATTATTATTTTAGTTATATTAAAAATAATAGGAACTTTAAAAAATTAAATAACTATTTATTGTATTTTTTAATAATTTAAATAATTAAAAACATCTAAGAGAATAAAAATAATGTTTTAAAAATTACCCAAAACATATACAAAGGGGCCAAAATAGTCACAGTGCAGTTCTGAGATCTATATATATTGGAATGGAGTGGTTTATTATTAATTAAAAGAAAAATGACAAAACTTACTGTCTCGTTTAGTTTTCTAAACTATTCAGAGCGTTTATCAATGTAACATTAACATTATTAATGCCCTGAAGAAATCACTTTTTGATTTTTTTAAATTAATTTTAAAAATAAACTATTTATTATTATTATTATATTTAAAAATTAATATATTTTAATATATAAATCATTATTAATCATATAAATAATAGAATATAAATTTAGAGAAATTATATTAAAAATTCCTCAAACATGAATTAAATTTAAAAAAAAATATAATAAAATTTCAAATAAATATGAAATATGACTATGCAACAATAAAAAAAAACATACCACAATCAAGGAGCCAAAGATCTCCAAGACGACAACCATTCATTCCACCATATATAACAAGTAAATTCTTATTTGTTTGTTTATTTACATATGCTACAGCAGAATGTGATTCTCGGGGAGGTGGAGGTGAACAGAATGTTTGAGGAATCTCCCAAGCTGTAGAGTTGTTAGCTTTTAACTCTAGCGTGTAGAGATCATTCAAATATCTGTAGAAAGAATAAATATTACACTGATTTTAAACTAGATTGAAATAAAAGAAATAAAAAAAACAAACAAATAAAAATATATGAAATAAAAAGATCTTAATTATAATCTCAGCTTTCTTGTCAAGTTTAATTTTATCAAGCAGCTAGCTACTCATTTAAGATCATAAGAATGAAAAGAATGCTTTTATATTTTATCTTAATTTTTTTGAAAATGCAAATTACACTAGACTAAATTGAAAATGTACAAATAATTAATATAATTAATATAATATATTAAAATTATATTTATATAATAATTATAATATTAATTTAAAATTCCGTTCTTAACTCATGTTTTAATTGTTAATACAAATATAAGAAATTAATATTATCAGTATTTAATGTTTTTATAAACATTTTATTCCAATTAAATAGAATATTATTTATAACTTATAATAAAATTACCTTGGCTCGTTATTTTTAGGATCATCACTATCATTAGCCAGGCCACCGAAAAGAAATATTTTATTTCCAATCAATGTAAAACTATGCCCAAGCCTAGGACATGGCGGAATACCATTTTTTGGAGGTCGTGGTTTCAATCTTTTCCATTCCCATCTGCTAGCCTAAAAAGAAAATAAGAATGAAAATATATTATATCTATCAAAAATTAAAGAAAAAATTTGATTAATTTATTAAATACCTGTAGTTCATATAATTCATTAGAATATTTTCCATATTCTACCATTCCACCAAAGACAAAAATTCGGGTACCATCCACAACAAATCCATAAGCGGCACATCCCGGAGGTATGTCGCCTTTGATGACTGGTACAAACCATTGATTTGTGGCTGAAAATAAATAAAAATATATTAATCAAAATTAGTATTACTTTTATTAATATTTAATATATTATTTAAATATCATTATTAATATGATTTATTAGTGTTAATCTATTTATAATAAGTACGATATATATATAATTAAAAATTAATTTAAGATTAAACAATGTGTTGTTTATTAAATTATATTATTTAGATTATAAAATTTTATTAAAAATAAATTATAAACAATTCGATCATGAATTATATATGAATTATATATATATCAATATTTTATATTAAATATTAAGTTAGACTTGTAAGAAGAGAATTTTATTACAAATAAGACAAGGTTTAAAAATCAATATAAATCAGTAAATTATAGGTATTGTTTTTAATAATATATATATCGTGGAATAAGGAGACAAGTCCGGTAGCCCCCCCCCCCCCCCCCTTATAAAAATGCTGAAATAGAAAGTATGAAATATTAATATTAAAATTATTTATTTTTACTAAAAAGTAAAATTAAAACCTTTCTTTCTTTAAATAGGAATAAAAGTAAAAACATGTAATAAATATTAAATTGAAAACTCATAATTTTTTTAAGAATAGTGAATCAAAATATATTTTAATTTTGAAACTCTTGGATAGTAATATTGACGATATAAGCCCCCTTACTGCATAATATCAGATTGCAACCATAATTTAAATCATTATTATTAATTTAATCTTTCTACATTTTCAAATTCAAAGATAAGATTTTATGCAGTGATTCTATTCTTCTCTGATTATAAATATTTTGTTTAAATATTTCAAGTTCAACCTCTTGCGCCTATTAATTCTTTATATTCTCTCTAATTGAATTTGCTGAATGTTCTATTATGTTTAAATATTTGATTTTTTTGTCTAATTGAATTTCATACAATTTCTCTACAATTTGCCTTCCAATTTTAATGCTAAATTAAATACAATTGGTGATAGCGCGTCTCCTTGTTGATCGGTTTGGTCTGAATCCGAATTGATATTCTCCTAATATTTCCTCTGCGTATGGCGGTAATTTTAATAAATTAATATTCGAGAGAATTTTGTAAGAGATTTTGCTGTAACTATTTCAGTCCGTTCTATCACTTTTTTAAAGGGATTGCTTCTTGCCATTCTTTTTTTTTTAAATAAAACTAAAATAAATAGAGAATTTTTTTTTTATTTTTCTTAATATATATAGATTACATATATATTTTAAATCTAGTTAGAAATAGAATCACAATAATATCCTTACATGAACTAAATATAAATTGTCATCCAGATTTTAGAAAATAATCAATGTCAATCAGTTTTTGCATTTAAATAAATAAATAAAATGAATATAAAAAATAGCATTTATCACTTCTCTATTGATTCATTGATCTGAAAATTGAAAATTTTGTTTTTGAAATCATCTGAAGAAAATAAAAGAATATCTTTACTGTATATGAGGTAAAATTTGTCTGAAATGTTATCTTAAAACTTCTCTAAAAGTTTAACAAAATTCAATAATATTAGATAAAAAAAAATGTTTTTTTTTCTTAGTGCTTCTACTGTCCTTTTTAGCAATTGTCAATCTTGTCACTTGTCAAACTATCCTGATGTATATACAAATGTATTGGTTCAATAGGAGACAAGAAATGTATTGGCGTATTAGAAGAACATTTGCGATTCATCTAACAAAATAGTTATAATTTATGAAGGATAGTTATTGATTTCAATTAATATATATAGTCATCTATGAAAATATCTGACAGTATAAGGGAAATAAAAATGCTGATAAAAAATTTTTAAAATAAAAGACTAATTAAAAAGGGTTTAATTTTAGATTTTAAGGAATTTGATCTTTTTTACAATTATCTAAAATCGTTTGAAACTATTTAGGAAAAAATATTTTTAAAAAAATAAAAAATATTAATTAGCCAATAAAAAATAGAACGAAACGGCTTCAAAAAGATTTTTTTTATTTTTAGTATGAAAATTGACAATTGTCTAAATTTATTTTTAAAAAAAATGTTTTAGTTATTAACTCAATAGTTAGTTTTCTATTTTAAAAATTTTCGAAAATGATAATATATTTTTAAATCAGTAATTTTCTAATAGGTCATAAATAGAGTAATTTTAAAATTAAAAATCATTTTTTTATAAATATATTTAAGAGGGTAAAAAAAATATTTGTTAATTTGAAATTATATTTATATATATACATATATATATATATGTGTATATATATATATATATATATATGTGTGTATATAAGGCTAAAAGTTATTAAAAAAAAAAAAAAAAAAAAAAATTCTGGACAACTAAATTATTTCCAGAATTATTCCATTTTGTATTTTTAAATTTTATAGATATCTTTTAATTGATAAAATATATTTTTATTTTTTGGGGTAATCTTCGCTATAGTAGTAGTAGATGACGTCATAGAAACAAGATGGCTATTACCCATTTTATTTAAAATGCAAAATTCTATATTAAAATTAAATCATTAATGATGGGCATAAAGGGTAATTGTCAAATATCAAAATGTTAGTTATTAAAAAATTATTTCTCTGATTTTTTATATGTAATTGTTTTCTCTATAAAATTAAAGCGATTTTGATATATAAATATGTATAAATACATATATCTATAGATATAGAAATCTATCTATATGTATATCTATACCTATATATATTTATTATAAAATCTATCTATATTTGTTAGTGTTAAATGTATAAACTAATATTAAAGTGTTCAAGTAGCCATATTGAATAATGCCAATATACCGCCAAATCAAATATTTGCAAATAAACAATATTTTCCCTTGAACAAATTGAAGTTTATTAATAAAAAATAATATTTCGGAAATCACTCTAAAATAGAAAAACATATATGTGATTGGTGATTAATATAGAAAACAAACAAACCAATGACAATAACAGTATGAATGAAGCATGGTTGTCTATTGGTTGTCCACTATACCTGTATTGTAGACATGAAGTTCGTCAACGATGCCTTCATTTCCACCACCAAATACTACCATAAGATCTTTAATGGCTACAGCTCGATGTCCTTGTCGAGGCCTAGGTTGTGGGCCTGTTGAATTTCTCAATTGTTTCCACTTAAACATTTGTGTAGCCATCATAAAAACATTATTCGATTGATTTGAGTACGCAATTGCATCAAATGTTAAGTTTATAAATGTTTTTCTCGACTTATCCCACCCAGCCCAGAAGAGGCGTTCGTGTCGTTTGGATCAAGCCGAACTTGTATAATGGCTGCCTTATTCGACACTACTTTAATCAAGTTAATTATTTTGTTTGTTCAAATTTTTTTAAATGTCTAAAAGGGACATTATATCAATTTCAAAATAAAAATGAAAAAATGCATGTTCTTATTTTATTAAAAAGATAAAAATAAATTATTCCCTCTATATATAAAATTGATTATTTTACCATATAGTATTTTTCAATTTAAAATAAAAATTTATTTATTTTTACTAAAGAAAAATGAATAAAATAATATGTCATATATAAAATTCCCGTGTCATGGTTTTAGAACAAGTATTCCTCTGAAACGGCTATAAAAAATAAAATAAATAATGTAATAAATAAATTCAAATTAGAAATAAATATAAAAATAAATTTCTTTATATATATATATATATATATATATATATCTTTTTATATGAAAATGAATAAAATAATATACACTCGCGGACAAAAAAATCGAGCCACAGTCTATTTTTCTAAAACTTCACTTATTTCAGAATTTAGGCATCTGAATATAATAAAAAGGTGTCATTTATGTTCAAAATTTATTATAGTTTAATAATAAAAAAAATATGTTACATTGTAAACAATGGTTAATGGAAAAACAATTTGAATAAAAGCAAATTTTGTTATTTTAGAAAAATAATTAATTCTTATGTTTTTAAAATGTTATCTTATTTTATTTTTATTTTTTTTCAAAAAAATTAATTTAATTTAAAATTTAAAAAATTTTAAAAGAACATTAGATAGTCTTTATTTCCATCTTAATATGGATACAACACCCGAGTTTGCTGCCCAAATTCTAGCATTAATTCAAACCGGGCTATCACAACGAAGTGTCCACCAGTGTCCACAGAGTAGTGTCTCACAACAATTAAATTTAACACGTTCAACGGATCAAGTAATCTACAAACATTATAATGAGAGTGGGTCTTATCACTGACGCCACTGGTTCTAGGTACTTCCCATCTATATAGGATTGCCAACTCTATAAAGTTCCAAAATAGGACACCCCTAAAAAATTAGGTTTTATTTTTAGAAACAAATAGAAAAAATTTTCAAAAAGTCGAAAATGTTTAAAAGTCTGATACCAAAATCGTTTTAAAAGAGTCGACCATATTGAAAAAACTTGAATTTAGTACAAACACTGTTTGAAAAAAAGGACAAAAGGCGTCCTTCCCCAGTTTATGAAAGGACAAGGACAATAAGGAGTTAAAAAAGGACTGTCCTACCCAAAAAAGAGCAGTTGACAACTCTACCCCTAGATCAGTGATTCTCAACCACTGCCGCGGCACTTTAGTATGCCGCGAGATTTCAAAAGTGTGCCGCGAGATTATGAGGCTATTAAACATTTCCGAATTTGGTTCTAAAACAAAAAAAAGGTAAAACGTTTTGGGGACTAGGCTCTTAAAATTTTCTCAATATGGTTCTAAAAAAAAATAGGTAAATCGTTTTTGGGTCCACTTTTTTTCAATATGATAAACTTTTACACTTATCTTTTTCTTTGTGTGCAGCCAAATTTTTAAACCATTAAAAATGTGCCGCGGTAAAAAAAAGGTAGAGAATCACTGCCCTAGATCAGAGGTTCTTAAACTGTGGTCCGCGGACCCCTGGGGGTCCGCGAAGACTTTACTGGGGGTCCGCAAAGCCATCGTACAGGTGCTCGAGAAAATAATGAGTCAGTTAAAACTTTATTTAATATAAAAGGAGGTATGGCATGGCTTTGTGAGGAAACAGAGATCAAATACCCAAATTCAACGAAATGTGCAAGAAAACTATTGCTACCGTTTCCATCTTCATATTTAGCTGAATTTTCTTTCTTCAATATTATAATTTCTAATAAAATGTGTTCTACAATATGCAAAAAAATCGTTATTCACCAATCCCTGTTAGAAATATTCAACATATATCCTTGTTCTTATGAGATCGTAAGCCAGAAATTATAACTAATAAAATGACGTAAAGTACCTAAAGTTGGGATGGGGTCCGTCAAAAAAAATTTCTCCAAGTGGGGGTCCGCGGAGTACATAAGTTTAAGAACCTCTGCCCTAGATGATCATTTTATAAAACTTACTGTATTACGAAATCGTCGACTAAACGCAATTCAAGTTCAACAGAGACTACGGGATGTCCGGGAGGGTGTCTTTAAGTTCAAGTAATGTGAGGGGAAGGTAACGGATGAAACGATACGAAAATACAAGTACTTATTCGATACTTTTCTTTCGATACCAAGTACTTTTGTAACCAATACTTTGGAATCGAGTACTAAGTAGATATGGGTCAAAAATACTTTTATTGATTCTCAGTATACGACCGCGATAATTAGTTTGAAAGAAGAATATTTATATTTTATTTCGTAAATTTCAACTAAATTGTACTAGAAAGAATTTGAATAGTTTGTACCATTGTATTTTACTTTATGATTCTGTTACTACGCTGCGTAAGACGCAAGCAGAAGTTCGTTCAGGAGAACAGTAACATTTAATTTTTCTTGTTGTTTGTTAGCAATATGAGATTTTATCTATCTTTGTTCATTTATTTCTCTTTCCTATGAAACTGTCATTTCGAGTTTGTAAACAATATTTGAAATTGGAAAATGATATAGATATTTGAAACTGTAATTAAACTAAAATAAATGAAATTCCATATTTTTATTTATTTAAATTTGCGATTATGTTTGTAGAAATTTCAATTTATGCGAATTATTATATTATATTATTTTATTTTTACCTCCTGAATTAATAAGCTTTTATATATACATATATGTATAATTTTGTCTAATTCAATAAATAGAATATCAGTGTACTTTTTGCTGTTATTATTTACCTGAAATTGTACGAAAAATTCGATCGATACGAGTAAGTACCGATATATTTCAATATATATTGAATTGGTATCGATACTTTACGACCGATACGGTCTCGAGTAAAAGTATCAGAGCACAGACCATCCGTTATCAGAGCTTACACCTCCTAGAGCTGCAATGAGCCCAAATGGACCCGAAACCACACTAGAATTCGCTCAGGAGCATGTTGAATAGACTCTGTAGGATTGGACCTGCGTATTTTTCACGGATGAATCAAGAATATGTCTCCATGGCAACGATAAATGACAAAAAATCTATCGACGCCCAGGAGAGCGATATTCTCAATGTTGCATAATCGAGACAGTCAGTTTAGGTGGAGGATCTATAATGGTAAGGGAAGGTATATTCTTAGAAGCGAAAACATATCTTGTTTTCATTGGTGGAGTCCAAATAATAGGAGTGGTCTAACGTCTTTTCGGTATATTCAGGAAGTGCTTGAAAATTATGTGATGCCATATGCTGGCTTCATAGGGGAAAACATGTGGTTTATGCATGATAATGCAAAACCTTACTGTGGAGAAATCGTGAAGAGTCGGTATTTGAACTATGGAGTGGCCAGAACGCAGCTCGAATCTGAATCCCATAGAACATCTTTGGGATGAACTAAAAAGAAGAGGAGCCAGAGATAATAATGTATCAAAAGGAATTGGGCAATGTCCCACAGGATTTCGCCTTCCGATTCATTGCTTCAATGAAAACAAGGATGCAGGGGGTTATTAAGGCACGTGGTGTAAATACTAACTTTTGATGAACTTTTATATTCAAAATTTGTGATATTTTTAAAAAATAATGAAATTATTCTTTACCTAAAATGACGAAGTTTGCTTATGTTCCTATTGTTTTTTTAAAAAAATTGTTTGGACAATGACAATTTTTTTTATTATTATTAATGGCAAAACAAAAAATGTTTACTAGTGGTACAAGGTTTGTAGTGATGGTTGAGAAGCAGTCGAAGATGAACCTCGTTCTGGTAGACTTTCTATTTCAATCAATGAAGAAAACATTACCAGAATCTAAGATCTTGTACTTAGTAATCCTCGTGGTTAAGTATTAGAGACATTGTAGACATTACAGAATATCAAATGGATCATTTCAATTAATTTTGAATAACTATTTAAATTTGGTTCGTGTGTCTTCTCGTAAATTATAATTTTATATACATGATGATGCATGATAAAGATAATTACATCTTTAAGCAAAAACACTTCGTTAAAATTTTTTTTATATTATAATTTTTTAACCCGTGTGAGGGGGTAATTGAGGGGAATTTCGTTGAGATCCTATTAAATGCTGGGAATGCACCAAATGCACCCAACTAATAGACTGTCATAGATACATATCCTGCGCACTGAAAATAAGATCTTTTGTTATGAACGAGTGAGGCAGGGTGAGATCTCCAGTATGTTTTTTTTTTTTTGTTTTAGTTTTTTGTTATGAGGGCAAGGTGAAGGAAATAGAAGAAGAAAAAGGAAAAAAGGTTTTTATCATATATATCAAATTTTGTATTATTTATTATTATTTGTTATTTTTTAATTTATTTTAAGTTGTTCTATATGTTACTATGTAATTCTGTTAACGGAAAAATTTGTATTAATTGTATGCCGAAGGCAAATAAAGTTTATTATTATTATTATTATATTATATTATTATAATTTTAAAATAAATGAAAAAGTATTTTCTTCATTAGTAAACCATTTAAAGCTGTGTTTTCCAAATTCATTTGGTCTAACGCGATCTTTTCGGAAAAAAATATTACTCACTGGCCACGAAAATTCATTGATATATATATATATATATATATTTAATTAATTTTTTAATCTTCTTATACCGAGAAAAAACACCGAAAATTAGAGAAGACCTCTGGTGGTCAAATAATAAAACATGGTAGCTAATTAGAATATCAATGGATTTATATGCAAAATTTAATCATTTTTATCTCGTAAACTAGAAACGACCATATACTGCTTAAGGAAAATTTGTTTTGAATCAAAAAAGGAATCCACTGATATAGTTTTATCTAAATCCATCATACATCGGTTAGACTAAACAATTACCGTTCTATTAATTTTTATCAATTTTTATTTTTTTATGAAAAAATACAATCTTCTAAATCTCAATAATATATTTAAATGTTTTAAATTAATTGAATTTCATTATTCTTTATATTTATTTTTTTAATTATAAGTTTATCAATTCAATTTCTCTTCTCTTCTCACCTTACAAGCCAAGGAATAATAATAATAATCTTTATTTAGACTACCATTTGTAATATTAACTATTATATATACTATATACCTAGTGACATGATCAAGATATGTTTATAATCATCTTGTCCATTTATGCCCTTGTTTATTGCTTACTCTTAGATATCTTTAATACAATCTTGAATAAAATAATAAATTATATATATTTAATAATTCAATTCAATTATATTAAAGAGAACCTGTATTATATAAAGTTTAAGGTATAGTAACGGGAAAATCTTATCGTTATGAGGGCGCTTTTGACGGGCAACGACAATGGGCTTTCTCAACTGATTGATTACCTGACAATAGTGCCCTCATGGCGATTACATTTTTCCGTCACTATACAACCAATTTTTATCCATGTACATTTTATATTCTTCGAAGAGTGGCGGTTGTTTATGAAATCAAATTATATATTTGTTTTTTTTTATCTACAACTCCCGCACAATCATTATTTTTATTCTTTGAGACTATTATCCATTTTTCTCTCTCTCTAGGATATCAACTTTATTAAAAAATAAGGGAATTGTAAATAAAACCACATATAGATATTTTATTCTAAATTTATTCAAAAACACAAAAATTACACAACGTTTCGATTGTTCCTTCTGCAATCGTTATCAAGCGACTGCACTGTCCGAGCGTCCAGTGTCGAGTCGAAACGTTGGTTATTTTTTGTGTTTGTCAATAAATTGACAATAAAATATCAATATATGTGTGGTTTTATTTACAAAATTCCCTTATAAATGAAAACAACCACCATTTTTTTACTATCGAGATAGTATTGCGATCACGAAAATTTTCGATGTTGAGATTTTGATGTTTTTATAAGTTTTGAAGGTTCCTGAATCATTTTCACTAAGGTTGAGAAAAATTCATTCTCACCACAATTCTAATCTCGTTTTTGTCTCTCGCACTTAGAACAAGGACATCTGTATAATTTCGGTATTCTTATTTGTTATTGGTTAGACCTGTAATCTCCCGTTGACATAAAAATGAACTCCTAATGAAATTTTACGAAGATATAAGAAAGGAGGCGGTTAAGACGGCTGTATAATTAAAAAGAATCAAAGATTTTAATACTAGAGAGCAGAGCATTCTTAAGGATTCCATTTCTCTGGCCTTGGAAAATATATTTCTGGACACTGTGTCCGTGAAATACAACTTTGAATCAAACTTCGGTGATTTCAGAAAAAAATAATTGGCCAGACAAACCTACAATCTTTAAAAATGACGTAATTTAAGTCCGGTCTGGTATGGGACTTCCTAACCAACCTCCTGCCCCTGGCACAGAGAAATGAGAGCAATACACTGGAATAGTGGAAATTACAAAAAACAGAAAGAGACAAAAGGACTAAATTTATTAACACATAACCCTTCTAGGAAGAAACGAAAATAAATTTTAGTAAATCAAGACTTGAAATGTGGAGATCTGTGAAAAAACGCATGTCGGTAGGAAATCGGGATTACAATACTCTTACTTTGAGAAAATTTAGAAATATTTTTTTATTGAAAAGTAATTACGAGGCTAAGTAATACTATTGGCTTAATTATTTCCAAAATTTTAATAATTAAAATAGGCCTTATTTGATCTTCCTAGGTATTTTATACTTTTTGCACTTTTTAATTTATCTGAAATAAAAATAATAAACTCATCAATAAAAAGAAACTATTAGTACCTTCAACAAAATAAACAAATCCTTAACTTTCACTTAATCAGGTTTGATTTTAGGATTTGGCAAGGTCTTGAATTAAATTTTTAAAAAATATATACTTCCCCTTCTGAAGTTTTCTAAAATAAATATATAATATAAATTTTTTCATATATATAATATATAATATCAAAATGCATATATCTTCATATGAAGGAAAAATAAACATTTGTGATATGAATGAAAAATATTTAAAAATGATATATGTAGATTGTTACATTGTTCAAAGATCTTCATTATATATATATATATATATATATATATATATATATATAGAGAGAGAGAGAGAGAACACTGTTTATATTTACATCCGGTATTTTGAATATTTTGCTGAGATAAGAAGAGGCAATGTATTTTCTCAAAACTGATTATAAAATTTTTAAGATCGAATTAAACAACAGTTTAGTGAAATGATTTGAAATTATAAAAAACCTAAGAATCCTTATTTTTTTGCATGTTTATTTATTTTATATAGGTTCATTTTATTTTAAATTAGTAGGTGGACGGGTAGAGGAAGACAGGTTAGTAATATATATATATAATAATTGCCGTAGTGCTTTTTGCACTATATAATTAAAGATGCTAAATAGAATTGTAATTAATTAATGATATTTAACTAAATGGTAATTTAAATTAAATCACCCTTAGATCAATTATAATTCCTTTTAAAATTATTTATTTTCAATATAATTGAAATAGAAAAATAAAAAATATTTGAATAGGATCTTTTGTTTATGATGAAATTTTTCTTGTTAGTCCTCTAATGATGAGGAATATCTTCGGAAGTTTTGTTAAATTAATTCTTTTATTTATTATTTTGATGTATTATACATAAAACAATAGCCATAGCAATAATCATGTTTTAGCAGAGAATTATTTATAATTATAATCATCTTTTCTTTGTTTAATACTTATAATTAAATCGGTCTGTTACTTTCAATAAAATTATTATTTCTTACTTAACTTGTTTTTTCACATCTCCTATTATTACACATTACATATTGATCTGAATTATATATATAAATATAAATAAATGTATATACATACATGATACAGACATACATTTGTAAAATAAGCGATTTCCAAAAATCATTTTTTATAATTCTTTTTTATTTATTAGTTTAATTAAAAAAATTTTGGTTATACAATAAAATTAAAAAATATAACACATAGAGAAGAAGTATAACTATATTAGCCTGTATTTATAACTTAATATCTATAGTCAAAATTATTTTCCTTTTGCTTAAAACTAGTAATTAATCATTTTTAATTTTAAATTGGCCCTTATTACCTAAAAATCAATTAAAATTTGTGCATTTTTATATAAATATATACAAATAGTTACTTAAGATTGTGTTATATTTTCTTAATACAATTTGTAACATTTTATTTTGTTAATTGTTAATCATATATATAATTAAGAAATTTTTATAATATTTTTAAATAAAAATAAATATATTACCTTAAAAAGTAAAAATATAAAAACAAACATTTCTTTTACTAAACCAAATAAATTTAAAAATATTTTTTTTAAATGTCTCATTGGTATCAAAAAAAGTAAAATAAAATAATTAATTTAAATAAATAAATAAATATACATTATTTAAATGAAAAGTGGAATTTTTCGTTATTTTTCTTAATTAAAATTATATAAATATATAATTATAATTTCTAGAATCATCATTCCATTATTCACAAAACTTCATTCTTAAAATTTTTTATTTAATTATAAAACAAAACAAAAGTTTTATTATTGCACAAAATAAAATATTTTGAATAAATTGTTTAGAGTATAATAAAATTTAAGTTATTATATATATATACAATTAATGTTTATTAAATATCCTAACATTAACATAAATAAGTTTTTATCATTTTATTTACATTATTAACCTTCCCAGTTCATTTTCCTATATATAAATAAATATATAGAAAATAAAAATGAATAATAGAGAGTAAGAATATAGAATATTGTTAAAATAATTTCTCTTTAATTTGTTGTGAAATTGATTACTTTTTCTGGAGGTATATATAATTAAAATAAATTACATCAAGGTATTATTACAAAAATGTAAACATTAAAGAAATATCTAGAACCACTCTTTGTGATTACTTTAATTAAGAAAGCATTAAAAGCTTCATTTGTATATATGCAATAGTATTTATTTATATTAATAATATTAATAATAAAAAAATAATATTAATAAAATATTAAAAAAAAGAATGTTGACCTTTTTTTTTCTTTTTATTTTTTTTAATAAATTCATTTGACTAGTATTTATATTAGTTATAAATATATTCTATCTTAATTTTTAATTCTAATTTAATTCTTATTAAATAAATACAATTCTTGCTTTTAAATTCATATTTTTTCTCTTCGAAAATAAAGTAATTTAAAAATAGTTTAAAATTTTAAAAATAATATTAACAAATTTTTTTGTTTTTTATATATATATATAATATATATTTATAGAGATATAGAGAGACAATTATTCTTAATGAATGGATTTATATAGACAATTGAAAATCAAATTTATCGTGTATAGATTTTAAGAATAAGATACACATATATTTATATAAGTAGGAATTTATAATGAATTTGGCCTTCAAAGAGTATAAAATAGTCTAAATAATAATACACATAAATTTAATGCAAATTTAATATTGCATTAATTGGCTCACGTTACTATCAAAAAAAGAGGGGAAACGTTTATGTGTATTTTTATTTTTATTTTTTTATCAAATGGAAGACGAAACTAGAATTTTAATTTTAAATCAAATTATATATTATTCAGATAATATATAAATATAAATATACGGGTAATCCTCGACTCACACCATAAATATTTAAAATAATCTGTCTATAATATACATATGTGTAAAGGTGGCTTGTTGAAAAATCGAAGATTGCCTCTATTATATTCTGAATAATTTAATTATGCCGAAGGGCTTTTTGAATTGGTGATTGTCTGGGAAGACGGTATGCTTTTGGCTGACTACAACCGAACCAATCTCACTCATGTAATTAGTTAGCATGCACTTTGTAGGCCATGGAATGGTTTAAAAATATTCAAACATCCTACTGCATAAGGGAGTTTGCGGTAGTACTCCCTTCGTTAGAATTGGAACGGCTATTGTCTATTAATACAAAGTAAAGGCCTTGCCGACTTAAGCTAAAGCATGTTAGTAAATGAATAAATAACGTTTAAAAATATATAGTACACGTTATTTATTTAATTCCATATTTAGAGTATTAAAATACCAAAAATGAAAATTACAAATTCAATTTTTGAATTTAATGATTTTGCCCATTTTTAGTTTGAATATATACAAAAATAATATTTGTTATAGTACTTAATTATTTAGATATTTGGTAATACATAGGAATTTTTGAATTATAAATATTAATATTATAATTAAATTTTATACATTTATATATATATATATATATATAAATGCTAATTTGTTTAATGAATTAATACAAAATATTAGTTTACAGAGCATAACATTTTAATAAGACATTATCATTTGAAGTAATCTTTAAGAGAAATAATTTTATTCATTCTATTATATATGAGAATATAAAATTCGTTTAGTTTTAACACATTAAATATCTATTAATTTATTTATTTTTAAGACTAATTTTTATTAACGAACATATAACATTAAACCTGTTCTATGATAAGATGTTAATAAAATTGATTAAATAAAAATTCTAAATCTTTCTAATGGAATTTATCATTCAAGATATTAAAATAAAAGTCTTATTCTGATCTATTTTAAAATAAAATCTTATAGGTATGGTATTATGATGGTCACGCACTTGTCTCTGGTTCACCCCACCCTTCCGAATCATACTCACTTTCGCTAGCCGAATCTGAATCAGAAAATTCAACTGCAACTCTTCTAGCCAAAATTGATGCTACATCATGCAATGCATTCACTCGTTCCACTTCTTTTTGTTCAATCTTTTCGACCTTCCTCAATTTTATTCCTGTTAACAAAATCAATTATGTTAATATTTTTTTTTAAAAAAACTTCGAATTATTTATGAAAATATAGAATATTTTACATTAATATAGAAAACAATTTCAATTTATTTTATCGAACTAAAGTTCTAATTATAATATCTAAAAACAAATAATAAATAAATGTATAAAATTTGTAATTAATTTTTAATCCGTAGTTTTAATATTATATATTATTTATTTTTTTTTATTACCATCTCTAATAGCTTTGAGGAGATTACTTCTTGGATCGTATACAGGTGCAGACATTCCACTTGAACTATTCTTAGAACGATTCAAAGAGTCACCAGTTTTTGGAGGAGATGTTGAAATAATCTATTTGTAGATAAAAAATAAAATATACGTTGTATATAAATACAAAGTGTGTATTAAATTATATATCCTATTTTAAAATATAAATTTGAGACTTAGACAAATTGTAATAATGGATGAATCATTTATTTTGTTGATTTGTTTAAGAATTTATTTATAAATGACAAAATATGTCTAGAAGTTGGATGAATGAAAATGAAATAAATAAAGGATAAATTTGCTAATTACCTGTTTGGATGGAGATTTATTTAAATCCCCATTCGGTATTGTGGAATGAGAATGAGAGTCATGGAATTGGCCAGTTTGTGCAAGGGGGCCATTTGGAATGGTACCGGGTGGTGGTGGTGGGGGAGGAGGAGGCGGTGGCACAGAACAGGGAGATGCCACCCTTTGGGGAGCTTGTTGAGCTTGTGGTGGAGGCGAAGGGGCATTTTGCCTCTGACTTTCAGGACTTGGTGGTGGGGGAGGTAAACTGGATCGTTGTTCAGGAGTTTGGGAGGCAGGGGGTGGTCCAACCGACGGAGGAGTTGGCGTTGATCGATTCGATGCTGAAAGAGGACTGGCTGATCGGCTTCCCGAACGGCTTCGATTTAATAAATGTGGAGCTATCGGTTCCATTGGAGGTGGTGGAGGGGGAGGCAAAGTTTCCCGTCCTGCACTGGCACTTCGGCCTCTTGTTGGTGTATTACTAGCGGAAGAGACTGTGGGCGTGCTGTGGCTAGATGTTGTGCTGGGAGGTGCTGGCGGAGGTTGGCTGGGTCGTTGAGATGTTTGGCGATTGGCTGAAGTAAGAGATCCACTACGATTTGGAGTTTGAGTATTCGGCCCTGAATAACCATCCACAACATTTTCTTGACCACCCGCATATTGTAGTTGATACATTCCTTCATCGTAAATTCCCATGGGATAATTTGTTCTAGAATTAATACATTAAATATATTTAAATAAATAAATAAATATATATATATATATATAAACTCATTTCTCAATTATTATTTCAAATTACCTGGGATGAGTATCCGTTGGAGAGCAAGGCGGTCTTGGACTATACAAGACCATACCAGGAGGATATGCTAATGTATTTGGAGGTACATTGCCACTAACATTTGAATCTTCAGGATAATTTCTGCGCAATTCAATGCTATTTGGCCGTGGTGGTCTAGGGTCTCCAGCTGTGCCACTATTAGTTATAGATAAAAACATTTCATCCGGATGTTGTTGCAATGTCTGGAATCAAATATTTAAATATAGATGAAAAATAAACTAAAATTATTCAAATTTTGATTTGTAAAATACTTAATAAATTCATAGATTTTTTTTTTATTTGACAACTATTTATTTATATATCTGCCTGAAAGGAATAATACATACATAGTATACAATTTTATAAAATCTTTCAATAATATAGGGGAGGGTAGTTAAAGAAAATCATTGAAAATCTGGGAGTAGGGAATGTCACCGAATTATTTAGAAAATTGTGGATTAATCAGCAATGTTAGATTCAGTCAGGGCACCATCGTCGGATTTATTTTGTCACGGCTTTTGTCAAGTTATGTGGTTTGAGTCTTTTTGGTCTTGTCAATCCTTGAGAGTCTAATAGTTAGGGATTGGGATGGTTGAGGAGCCTGTCGTTATAGTGAAGGCTGTATTTTTTTATTTCAGTATCTACCGAATCTATTCCGAGGTTTCTATGAATCGGACTTTTAGGGACATACTAAGCAAATTAATCTTAGTATTTTGTTTTGTTAACACTTTATTGGGTCTCTTGTTAATTCATAGATTAATAACAACTTATTCATATTATTTTTTTAAGAATATCTATTTAATGAAATAACGAGTGGAATTATATCTTACATGAGGTGCCCGATAATGAGTGATGTGAGACATGATAAATTCTCCATGGCCGACTGCAGCTTGTTGTTGTCTTTCTCGAGTATTATGAGGCTGACGCACACGTTTTTTGTGACGTCCACCAGCTTCAGTTCGTGGACGATGAGGCTTAAAAAAATGACAAAAGTTTTAATTTTAACAATAAATTAACAATAAAATACTTGTATAAATAATACAAAAAATCATACTTTGAAAATAAATAATAAATAAAATGTTACCTTTTTGCCTTTATCATGAATCATTCGTTCAGTGTCTTTTAACATTTCTTGTCTCCAAAGTTCAAAGAAATAATTCGGATCCGTATAAAATTTAAGCCCGTCTTTCCCATCCTCGCGATATTGATTAAGTTTATCAAGAGGCGGAGGTTTATCACACATATGATATGTTTCTAGCATTGCACTGGGCATTGTATTTCTAGAAACAACTTGTTGATCGAAAATAACAGCTGAACGAAAAGCTTTTCGCATATGAATATCTTGAAGTGAAACTAAAAGAAAAATAATATTGATTAATTATAATTATTTTAAAAATTAATAATAAATGAGGCTGTTGTATTTTATAAAAATTATAAATAAAATGCCTAAAAACAATAACTACAATAGTAATGCATTCCTAAGAAAGTAAAAGTGATATTTTCTTTTTTATAATTTAATAAAAATAGATAGATACCATAATATCATAAAAGTAAAATTTATATTTTATTTAATATTTTTTTAATAAATTGCTTTATAAAATAAAATATTTTGTGGAAGTGTCAAAAACATAATCTTACAAATAATATTTATTAATTATTATTATTTATACCTTCTTCAACATTACTATCCAATCTAGTTACTTTATCAGCAAGTCGATCAATTCTTGCTTGTAGGGAACCTGCCCTAGAAGCGAGTAAATGTGCCTCTCGAGTAAGTTCTCCAAAAAGATCTTCAGCATGGCGACTGAGTGAAGATAATTGTCTTATTGTGTTTGCAAGGGTACCATTCGTAACTGCTTCAAGCTCCGATGGTAATTGAAGCTCTTCCGGAATAGTTCCCCGAGCAACATGAACTGGTTCGACTACACGCTTTGGCAGCGGCATTGTGGATCAGGTCTTCCTATTGGACATCTGTAAATACAATTAATCATAATTATTTTATAACCTATATTATAAAAAGAAGATGACTAATATTTAATGAAAGTAAAAAATGTGTTGATATTCAATCTATTGCTAAAAGAATTTAAGAAATCTCTTTGAGTTTTCAAGTATTACTAGTATTATTATTTGACTATTAGTCAAAAGAAAAAGAAAAAGAAGAAAAATTGTCACATAATCAAAATAAAAATAAGCAATAATTTATTCCTTTAAGTATAATGATTTATCATCAATATTTATAAACCATATAAACTATTTCATCAAATAAACATTTAAAATATGAATTAAAATTAACAATTTTATTAAATAGTAATGTGAACAGATAAAATAGATTACAATTAAAAGGTGGATTGATTGATTAGAATATTTTATTACTAAAGACATTTTGATAGTATGCGATTAAACAGACTAAGTAAAATGTAGTCTATTAGATTATTTGAATTTATAAAGGGAGAGATTATAAGGAAACGTGAATAGACCCATAAAACTATGTTAATTCATTTAATAAGAATATCCGTTTGATGTAGTAGATATATCTATCTATATATATATATATTATACTTTGTGTTTCGTTGGTTGGTAATTTATTTAGATATCTTTTGATGGATTATTAATCGTCTTTTTTGTTGAATTAATTATTAATCTAAAATATATTTTACAATGAACATGTGTAATACGTGCTAATTTCAATTTTTAATTCAATGTTAATAGAGATGGTATTCCTGTTTAAAGTAGCCATTTTGATTAAAGCTAATTTCACATAAGGCGGATAATATAGAAATTTATTGAAAATTAAATAAAAATCAGTAAATTAACTTTATTAAATTATTAAATCTTACTTTTATATTTAAAGAATTAAAAAATAAATGTCTGAATAGGATATATGACTTTTATATAACATGACGTACGATAATGTCAAAAATTAATAATTTAATTTAGTTTATACTTGTAAAATTATTTAAATATTACAGCTAATCTGAAGTGAATTCTTCTGAATTATTTACTCACTTGATGAATAGCTGTATAATTTGAGAAATCCTTAAATAGGAAAAAAACAAAAGTTTAATAAGAAGCAAGTGTCATGGGGTTTGGTTTCTAATTATATTGTAGAAACTAAATAGATACCTAACATATAAAGAAGAAATTCACATCTTCACATTTATTATAAAATGTCTTTGTTTGAGTCCAAAGAATAAAAAGGCAATAATATTTTGTTAAGAAAATAAAATATTATTTATTTTTTATATCAATAAAAATGGCGTACTAGTTTATGGTTAGAAAGGCCCTGTTTGATGATCAACTGAGGAAACTCGGTATGCACCGCCAGATTCCAATGATAAAGCACTAGATGTCACTAGATATCAGGGAATCCTTTTAGAAAGAGTATTATACTCCTTTTTAATATGTAAATGTAATAATATGAATTAAATGATGTCATTTATTTAAATTTAAAAAACTCTTCGCTTTCTTAAAAATCCAAGGATCGTTTTTTTCATTTAAAAAATAATAAACAATCCTATTTAAAAACACAATGTATACGGATGTCTAAACATTTAAACCAAAATTGGTTCATTTCAGCATTTTTGGTTTAAAATAATAAATTAATCAAATTAATTAATATAATATTGGTCCTGTTTGTTGTTAAGAAGAGTCTAATCAAACAATACTTAATCTTGTTTTTATACTAATTTAATGGTTTTAAATAAATATTTCTATAATTGTATTATAGAATTAAAATCAAATTTTCCAAATCAAAAAAATAAAATCCTATTATTAATACTAATTTCAATTTTTATTCAATAAAATTATCAAGTATAAAATATTCAATCTAGTCAATAAGTACAAAAATTTCAATCTATGTATATTATTATTATAATAAGTGTTTTTCTGTTCTTTTTCATATTAAAATTTTAAAATAAAATTATTTTAATTAGATTTTATTTTATTTATTAGATAATTAGTAGAACAAATACAAATATAAAATAACGATAAAATAATTTCCTCCTAAAGTCAATCTATTTCTAAATATAGTTTAATATCAAGAGGAAAATCATATTTTTAATTAAATTCAACAAATTGAAAATTTCAATTACTATTATAGTTGTATAATCTTTAAGATATTATAAATATGATAAATAACATCTATTAATTTGGGAGTGTCTGTAGTAATATAGTTGAACATTGATCACTTCCATATTTAGTCATATAAATAAAAAAAAAAAAAAATAAGGACAATAAGACGAATTACAATTAAATTTTTAAAAATTAATTATTAAATTAAGTAATTAAAAGATTTGGGGAAATTATCTAAACAAAAATTGAACTTTGTACTATTATATAAAGTACCGGGACCCCGAGTCTCGGCTCGGTACTTAAGTTAAAAAAAATGATTCATTATTATTGGATTTGGCTGGTAATATTAATACCTGGGACACCGAGCTCTCGCTCTACCCTTTAAAAAATATTGATACACAATTCTTTAATTATTTATTACAATTATTAAATGTTACACATTTGCATCAATCTGATTAAAATTAATGAACTTGTGCTCCTCAATAATACATAAATATATAATATATAGGTACATATATTTTTTTTCTATAGTGTTTTTTTGAAAAACTGTTTAGCGCCCCAAGTGGTTATAAAACAAACTAAAGACAAAAAAACGTGCTTTGCAGCTTTTCGGAATTAAAAAAGCAAAATTGGCAGTCGTGGGACTGGCCGACAGAAGTGAAAACTTCTGCGTAAGAAATTTTAAAACAGACGAAATTCGCGCTATTTCACGAGAAAGATGAATTTCATATGCATGTATATATATATAACTTATATATTATTTTAAACATATATTTTAAACAAATTTGTAACTTATATTTATATATATATAAATACACAACTTTGTTTAAAATATTGCAATACGAACTGTTTTATAATTCTTATCTCTAACATAAAATATATATTTATTATGTGAAGTTCATTTTGATAATTTGATTATATATGTATATATGAAATGAACTTTACATAATAAATATATATTTATATGTTAGAGATAATTTATAAAACAGTTCTAATGACAATTCAAATTTCGCGCTCTGTTATAAGAAATTTGAAAGCAGATGGTTTCATGGTGTTGGTCACGATCACGCGAGTTCTATACTTTTTCCCCATCCCGCAAAAGTGCTCAACGCCGCTAAAGAAGTTTTCACTTCAAAAATTATTTAATATTTGGAAATATATCTGACTTATAGAAAAAATGAATATTAATTAAAGAAAGAAATAGTTTTTAAAATATCCTGAATAATATGTAACAATTTTCAAGATAGAAATTTATTACAATATTACAATTATTAACTGTTGCATCATTGCATCAATCTGATTAAAATGAATGGAACTTCGGGTACTCAATAATAATAAATAAAATAATATTAATAAATATATTGAATAATATTTTATTGAAAAAATATTAAAACTTATAAAACTATCTAAAACTTTATTAATAAAAGAACAATGAATAAATAAATATAGAATAGTAATTTATTAAAAAGTAAACAATAGATAAAAAGAAAAAAAAATAACAAAATCATTATTTTCATTTTTAAATAACGATTCACCCGGCGAGTTTCGAACCGACGAAATCCACTCGTTAAAACATCAGTCCAACCGCTGGACTATATGTATTTAGATAAAAAATTGTCATTTTTTTACTGTCTTAGCAGGCAGTATTAAAAATTTTGACGTTTTCCATATAATATATAATTTTCAATTAAGAAATTAATAATGAAGCTGTATGTTTCAAGAGATATCATCAATAAAACTTAATTTTTCTTTATAAATACTATATCTAGTGTGAATTTGAAAAAAATCGTTAGAGCGGTTTTTGAGAACCAATATATATAGATAAATACATATATACAATTTTAGCTAGCATAATAAGATAAGATTAGAACAAATTATTCGTTATTTGTTTGAGAATAAATTTCACCATTTGATTTATTTTTAGAAAAAAATAAACGAATTTAATCAATGACAAAGATTATCAAGCTTTAAAAATTTATCAATCTTAAAATAAATTAATAAAAAATATTTAAATTTAATCAATTTATAAAAAATAAAACATTTTTTTTGAAATATCCATTTTTTATATAATTTTGATGAATTAGCTTTTCAATAATTTAAAATTTCATTAATAATTTATTAAAAATAAATCAATATTTACCTGATATTATATTTATTAATTATAATTTGTTTAATTATATTTAGAAACATTAATTCTCCCGCTTTTTTCCTCAATTGGCTTATCAGTTGGAACTAATCAGACAGTCATTTTAGAAATAGATGATTTAAACATTATCTATTCTATTCTTAACTATCATTAACTATCAATTAATACATTTTAAATTTAATTGAGAGATAAATTTTCATTTCTTAACACTATATATATATTTCTATAAATTAATAAATTGAACATAACACAATAAATATACTAATATTTATTCATAACTCATCAATTTGTATAATAAAATTTAAATTCTAAGGTACTTAGAATTGTTATTAAAATTTTTAAATATTACACTACAAGAAATATTTTTTCAAAAACTTTATGGGAATAGGAAGAAGCAGAATTATAAATATGAATGGACCAGAAGCTGAACTTGTCAAACAATTCATTAGCAGTAATGAAATTGCAATTTTTTCAAAAAAAAATTGTCCATTTTGTAAAATGGCTAAGGAGGTTTGTAAAAATTTTATCTAAATTTTAAATATTTATTTTTATATTTTACTTATTACTTGCAGGTCTTTGAAAAATTAAATAAGAATTATAGATCAATGGAATTGGATGAAAGACATGATGCTTCTGAGATCCAAGATGTTTTAGGAGAAATAACTGGAGCCAGAACGGTATTATCATATTTTTATTAATATTTTATAATTTATTTATTTTATATTTTAATTAGTACATTAAAAGAAATAACATTAACCTACATGTAAGTATTTTAAAAATCAATAATGAAATTTACTATAACCATAATGACGTGATCATATTTTCATAACCTGAATTAATGTTTTTTGGTATATATTTAAGACCCCCTACACCTCGCAGAATTTGATGAAACTTCGCCAGTTGATTCTTTGATTAATTCTAAGAAACTTTTTCCTTAGGCATTTCTTGGGAGAACTTCTAGTTTTCGAGATAAAAAGGATTAAAGATTGAATATCAATCCATTGATATCCCATTTAGCTACCATGTCTTATCAGGTTGACCAGCAGAGAGCGCGACTAATTTTCGGTTTTTTCAGTTCGGATTGTATATAGAAAAATTAAAAAATTAATTAATTAAATAATTTTCCTATATCCAAGCAGAACAGAAAAAACCAAAAATTAGTGAATATGTGAATAATTAGTGAATTAGTCAATGAAAATTTCTTAATGACTGCACATTTCGACATTCATAACCATCTAATTGATATTCAATCTTTAATCCTTTTTATCTCGAAAACTAGAAGTTCTCCCAAGAAATGCCTAAGGAAAAAGTTTCTTAGAATTAATCAAAGAATCAACTGGCGAAGTTTCATCAAATTCTGCGAGGTGTAGGGGGTCTTAAATATATACCAAAATCACCTCTCACAGTATAACATTATAATAATTAATTATAATAAATAAAATCAATCAAAATAATTAAACATACTCTATCTAAGGAATAGAATGTTTACAATCACTAACATTTATATTTAAATAGGATTACATTTTCTTATTAATCATTTAAATTTGACAAAAATGAGCTTTCCGTTGTGATCCATTGAATGATAATTAAAAATATTTATAATTGATTTGTAACTCACTAACGACTTATTAATCAGTTTATTAATAGTAGAGTTTTGTAATAAAATAATCTTTAGCCATTCACCCACTTGTGACCAACAACCCCAGAGATTCTCTCTTCCTCCATCTCCACTACCCTCAGGTTGAGTTAATTACTAATCAGTCAATTGCTCAACATAGCAAATGATCATATACCTGAACTTTTGTCGAAATCCTCATCATAACTTAACTTTCACCCATTTCAGTTAATAGCTCAAAGTAGTCAGTCAACAATACTCATCATTGTTCGAATTCTTCCCAATCCCTTTATCTATTAACAGTGATTGTGATCTACTTGTACATTTACTCACAAATAAAGACTTCTACTTTTTCATTGCTTTTTTTTCTATCTATAATATTTTCATTTTGATATTTCTCTTTCCCTATTCATATATATATATATAATGAATTGAATTACTATTTTTCTGACATTAATGTACACTAGTATATTATTTTCGCGTTAACTATTAACCCATAGTAATTTTTATTTTTTTCTATTCTCTATTAATTTTAAACATTCATCATCGAACCTTATTCTTTTTGTTATTTTTTAATCCTATACTATTTTCTGATACACCCCTCTCTTCAAAAAAATAATTTTTTAATATTCTCTATTTTATTTGTTTTTTTTACTCCTTCTAGGTTCCTCGTGTTTTTGTAAAAGGGAAATTTATTGGAGGTGGAAGTGATGTTAAACATTTGTATGAGAGTGGTGAGCTTTTACGTTTATTTGATTAAAAATACATTAGCAATATAAAAATCATTTCTCTATATATATTTTTTAATTTTTTTTTTTTTTAAATATCATCATTTAATCAACATGTTAATTTATTTTGTACCTTCATTATTTAATATGTATTTTATCCTCCCTATTGTTATAAATATAAAAATAAATTAGTTATAAATTATTATTTTAAAAAAAAACATTGAATAAAATGATGTTAATTTATAAATAAAAAAAACAATCATAAATATATATATATATATTGGAATAATCGCATTTTATGAAGGACTGGATGATCGGTTTGTTGAATTCGTACGGCTTCGTCTAATTTTAAATGAAGAATTTGCTGTCGGTTGAGCATTTCTCAAATGATCATGAGAATAAAGTAAAACACCTATGTCATGGTGTCCAGATTCTAATGCTATATTCATTGCTGTACTTCCATCCTGAAATAAAGAAATAAATTAAAAGCGAAATACTTTTTTTTAATGCATTTATATATATAAGTACAAATCAATTTTCCTTTGTTCAACTGATATAATTTGTTTGTTTTTTCTTAAAGACCTAATATTAATATATTATCTATTATACAATAAACATTTCGATTTAGAAGTATCAATCTATTTAAAATATAATATATTCTAAAATTGAATTTAATGTCTAAATATAAAATTGTTTGAAATGAGCTTGAAATAATGATTTGAAATAAAATCAGTGCTTCTGTATGCCCTATGGACAGTGTATGGCGGGTTTATCTAACTTTCAGGAAATAAAATGAAATTTTTAATTCCTCATTTTTAGAAAATATAATTTTTTTTCAAGTTATAAAATTTTAAGTCTATACTTATAACTAATTTTTGTAATGTCACAGGTAATTTCGTAGGACTTTGGATTAATTTTTTTTAATATATTTCTATATTTATTAACGTAGTGATAACTATTTAGTATTTATATATATTTATACTTACGCAGTCAGTTAGACTTGTGTCACAATCTGTGTTTAAAAGTAAAATTTTAGCTATATTGGTATGACCATGTTCAGCTGCGCACATTAAACCTGTACTTCCATCTTCGTCCTGAATATTTAAATCTGCACCTGCCTCAAGAAGTAATTTCACCGTTTCCAATCGTCCATGTGATACCGCGAGCATTAAAGCTGTTTGGCCATTCTAAACAAGTAGAAAAACAAACATTATCATTATTGTTAGTTTATATTTATTTTAAGATTTTTTTTAATGTTAATTTAATAAAAGGTGTTATTATATTACAAATGGAAAATTAAATTTATATGAAAAAGAAGTAGGTTTTGAGATCAACCATACTGCAAGTATTTTTGTTTTATTTAAGAGAATTTAAAATACAAATCAAATAAAGAGTATTTATAAGTTATAGATGAGATAAAATACGAATAAAATTATTATAAATTTTATTTATTATTATATTATTATTATAGATATTATATATCTCTTAATATACACACCTGAGTTGCTCGTTGATTCACATCCGCTAAATGAAATAGTCGTCGGACTACTTGGCGATGTGTTTCAGAACGAATATTAGCTAAGGCCACCAACATTGTACAAGTGTAACCAGCAAGATTTGCTTTATTTACGTTACACACTTTAGAGTCTAATAAAATTGACACCACATCAAAGTTGCCATGAGAAACAGCATAATGCATGGCAGTATTGCCCTAAAAAATAAATAAAAAAATGTTTCGTTATTGCAATTATATATACTTATATAAAAAAGGATTAATCAAAATAATAAAATTTAAACTTACACTATTATCAGTCATATTTACAATATATTGTAATAAAAGATTACTACTAGCTTCAAAAACATCAAGATAATCTTCCACATCTAATGGATTTGCATTTCCGGAACTTGATACCTACAAAAAGAAATAAGTTTATATAAGATTATTTATTTTCATTAAAACCGACTGCAGATTTAAATTTATTTATTTATTTTAAATGATTTTACATTATTCTGAGATTTATTTTTTTCCTCAACTTGATTTCATCATTTTCAAGCTTGTTAAGAACAGTGAAAACTAATTATTTCACCAAAGTTAGGGTTGGTTAGATTAGTCGATAAAACATCCTTTTAATTGATTTGAAATCGTATCTAAATCAAATCTTCACAAAGGTTAGTATTTTACTAACAAATATATCTCAAGCCAGAATTGTATATATATGTTTTAGAGCAAAAACCCTAGTACAAGTGCATTACGTAATAGTTCTTAAATTAATATTATTAATAATTAAATTTGTTCAATTTATGAAATGAAATAGTTTTTTTTTTTGATAAGATTAAAATTTCATTCAAATTATTATTACTTTAAACCATTCGAGTTGTACAACGTTATCTGCATTTTTCAAAGTGCTTGATTTAGCCTCACTCAGTGTATTTTTCCTTAACCAATCATTAATCACTTTTAAAGCAGCATTCATTTCTTTCGAAGGTGTAATTCTATAAATAAAAATAAAATAAAATAATAAAAAATTGCCATTTTCTCGAGCAAAGCAATACAAAACAAAAAAAATTAATGAATAAATTTCATTAAAAAACCTACTTGTTCCTCACTCTTTGTTCTGTAGATACATTATTAGTTGTGGATTCTTCAATTTCTGATGTCAAATTTGAAGTAAGTGAATCATTATTTGTAGATATATCATTTTCGTGATTATTACATCTATAAAAATAAAATATAAAATTTATAATTTGTTTTATATTATTAAATTTATAGTACAATTTTTAGTTTATAAAATTAAATTTATATTTATATTATTATAATTGAAAAAGATTTCATTTTTATTGATTCTTGTTATAATTGTAAAATGAAAAACATGTAGTAAACAATACTTGAATGAATTAACAAATAATATAACAATAAACAAACCCATCCTCTGATAAAGCATCCTCAATTGATTCAGGTCCTGGTAGCTTTGTATATGTATTTTGTCGAAATAATTTAGAACCTGGACTTTCTGTCGTCTGAGAAATAGCATCTACTGATCGTATTTGTAAAGTATTCGTTGAAGCATTGATGACAACCTTAAATACATATATAAAATTAAAATAATTAAATAAATCATATTTCAAATTTCATTTCATTTCTATTCTGTATAAAAAAATAAATTAAATATTCTCCTTGTGATTTTATAAGACTTCAAAATTATATTGATTTGACATAACTAACTTAATGAAATGTTTACAAATGATGAGTTATTAATGTATAAAATAATTATATATTAATATTAAAAATAAAAAATTCAAATAAATTACCTTGTTACATTTTTTGCAATTTTTTGGTTCCATATTTACTAAAAGACCAACATCCACCTTTTTTATTTGATCAGTTTGAGTTGCATTTCCCACCTTTAACAAAGAAATGTCATTCAATCAATTATCTTAATAATATTTATTTATTTTATTAATTTAATGTATGAAAAAAAATATTTCATAAATGAATGATTTCATTCTTAATATATGTTTGGTAAATTAGATAATTTTATTATTTGTAATGAGAGTGTAAATATATATATATATATTTAGAAAGAGAGAAAGAGAGAGAGTTGAAGGATAAAAATAATTTTAGGAATTGGTAAGATACAAGATTAAAATGTTGAAGAAACTTACTAATTGAATATGTAATGTTTGGGATGAAGCATGATAAGTTTCTGGTGGTATAGTTTGGCATGTTCTTGATATTTTTGAGGTTAATTCTTTAATTGAATTAGTTAATGATATAGATTTGTTTGTAGCTTCATCGTGTTGTTTGGTTCCAGTAATTGTTAATAAAGTGTTTGTTGTTTGTGTATCCACCTCTTTTGTGGTTGTTGCACGTTCTGTGCTCGTGCCACGAGAAATAACTTTGGATCCAGAATAAGAACAAGAATCTAATCGATTAATATCTAATTTCATTCTTCTAGTATTTGTCCCAAAGTTGCGTACATTCACTTTTGATGATATTCCTATATCACGACATAATGGCTGGAAAAGGGTCCCAACATTTCGTACTCGTGTAGTCATCGGTCGAAATACCAATCGACAAGCTTGGCATGTAGGCGAAGAACATTCCAATCCACTCAAAGCCTGTTCCTTTTCTATTTAATATTTTTTCCCATTTTTTTTTCAAACGAACAGAATACATTATTAAAATTATTAATTAATCATTGTATAAAATATTAAAATAAAATTTTATTTAGTAGATATGTGCATTATTCTTAAAACTGACTTTTTTGAAGAGGAGAGGGAGAAGTAAAAAAAATGCTTATGAATCATTCTAATTGCTTAAAAAATCGATCAATATTAAATGGTTTGAATTGAAACGCCCCATGTAGTTTCAACATCATTATCTGAAACTCTCCATCAACTAATCAACTAAAATGTTTTATTTGAAAAAAATATTTATACAATTTTTAATTTTTCAAATTTAGTTTTAGTTTAATTTACAATGTCAAATATTACCAGTACATGTAATGGAAATTATGGAGCATAATCATCATAAACTTCTGACATATGAGTAAAATAAAAGCATGTCATTTTGTTTATCTTCAACGCACAAAATAATAATTTCATTTACGTTTCACAAATTAATACATATTAAATAAGATACCCAATTATGATATGAAATTAACAATGAAGTAACCAAAAATATATATTACTATTTACACCAATACTTGAAAATCGTTTAAAATTAATACACACACTCCAATTAAAATTATAATTATCCATACTATATATATAATAATGAATTATATTGATGTTAATTTAACAAAATGGTTTAATCATTTTATATTTGTTTAAAGTAAAATCTACATTCAGTAAGCAAAAGATACCTAGCATTATTGTGGGGTATATATTATACTAAATCTGTTCAAGAGAAAAGGTGAATTTTGAATTTTCTCGGGCTGTGTACATTCGAATATCGAAATTTTTTGTTATGTTGGTACACATATGTTTCTCATATGTTGATATTATCAGCCATTTTGGATTAGTAGTTTGTTTTTGACAATTGAAAAAGATAGTCACGTTTAGTGTGTTATTCGAATTTTTACTTTAAAAAGGAATACAACAAGGAAGTTATGCAATATTTGCGTGAAGCAATACGGCTCTAACGATTGGAATTGTGGAAAAACAAATCAAGGATTCTGCATCACGATAATGCTCCAGTTCACACATCATTCATTGTTCGTGATTTTTTGACCAAAAACAACACCGTAATCATGCCTCAACCACCGTATTCACCAGATTTGATCCCTGCGACTTTTTCCTATTCCCAAAACTGAAGACACCAATGAAAGGAAAGGGGTTTTACACAATTGATGAGATAAAGTCGGAATCGAAGAACGAGCTGATGGCCATACCGAAAAGTGCATTTCAGAAGTGCTTCAACGATTGGAAGAAGCGCTTGCATAGGTGTATTATATTTGAGGGGGATTACTTTGCAGGGGACAAAATAGATATTGATGAATAAATAAATACTTTTCGAAATAATTCAAAATTCACCTTTTCTTTTGAACAAACCTTATATATATATTGTATATATGCAGATAAATATAAAAAAACTTTACTTTAGAATAAGAATCTAATAATAGTATAATAGTATAGTATTTTAACAAGAATATTCTGAGTTACATATAATTTTTTTTAATAAATGTTTTATAATTTAATATATGGAATGTATCATATCTATTTAGGGCGACGATTTACTTCTATATTTATTCGAAATTAAATACTAAAAAATTAAGATTAATTATTTAAATGAATTAATAATTAATAATACAAACCCTTTTCATTTATTTCATTTATATTCTTTTCAATATTTTCTTTTTGATCGTCACTCTTAGAATTTTGAATAATCAATAATCGTTTTTCTTCCTTAAGTACTGATATTTGAACCTAAAATTAATATGAATTAAATTGAATTGTTTAATAAAAATATATAAAAATTTCACTTATAATAAGGCTAATAATATTTAGAAACCACATATCTTGCACCCTCTTATAAGCTAGATTTTGAAATAAAATTAACAGAAATTGATATATTTTTTTTTTTAATTTTTAAAATATCTAAACATATTTATAATATTATATCAATTTTATTTGAAATTATTCTATTTAATCACAATACATATTAAGATGTTTTTTTTTTGTTTTTATAAATTTTCGAGTTCATCCCAATTTTTTATTAAAGGACATTTAATATTTTTTACCTAATAAATATATGATCTAAGTTTTTTTCTTACAAACAAAATAATTAAATATTAGATTTACCTGTAAAATAGGAATTAATTTAACTTGTTCTTCTAATTCACGAACTCTTTCTAAACTTGCAGCCATTTGTTCACGAATTATCTGTAAAAATTGTAATTAAATTGATAATTAAATAAATTAAATTAATAAAAGAATTTATTTAGATTAAAATGATCATCATGATAACCTGAAGAGATGGAGCACTTAATCCTGACGCCGCACTTTCTGCTATACTGGAAACGTCCACACCACCAATCCCACCCCCACTGGAAGTTGCTGAACCCGTTGAATAACGTTTACTATCGTCAGTGATGGAGATTTCCAATGGTAAGGAGTTCTCTACTCCTGGCAATTTTGAACTTGTATTCCCCATTTCTAAAACTTTTTTTTCTATTAAAAAAATAAAATTAATATTTAAATATATTTATATTATTTTCAATTTAATTTATATATATATATATATGTATATATATATATATAAATAATATCTTCTAAAAATTCCAATATAATATATATATTGGTTTTCATTCTAGTGCATGTACGGAAAAAATATTAAATAAAAACCTTTCTCAGAGATTTTTTGATTTTCAATTAATAACTTATTCTCTTTATGAACGTAAAATTAGCACCTTTTACTTAATTTTACTACTTTTTAAAATAATTTAATTTAAAAAGGAAATATTGAAATGAAAAAACTATATCCTAAGAATTTATAATTAAAATCTTGGCCACAACATGGGGTGGGGGAACAAAGTGTGCGTGGGCAACTAGAGCATTAAAGAAAGGGGCGCTGTTATTGTTTTTTTTTATTTTAAAAAAATTATAATATTAATTTATAATGTTTGTATGGAAGACAAAAAATAACAAAAACTAATCTAAATATATTTTTATTTATTTATATAAATATTTTCACATCAGAGAACATCCCTTATTTTTTATATTTAAAAAAAGAAATAATTTTTTATTTTTTTTCCAAGAAATTTTCTCCTCCTTTGCCCAGCCAAAAATTATTAAATTAATCCTTTTCCATAATTTTCATCCCATATTTTTGGCTTTTTAAAAAAAATCATTACAATATATATAAATATTTATGTTGAATAGGAAGCGCAAATCTTAATCATGTTCCTTGGTGCAGACCTGATCAAAATCGTTAGTCAATTTTTGAAAAAAAAACCATTAAAAAAGTATATAAATACAATACAAGGATGGTTAATTTTAATAAAAATCTCAATAAACTACAAATGCTTGGGAATCTGTTAAAATGTGGAAATAGTTAATAAATTTGTATAATTACCTAAAGAGTCAGACGCCTTAAATGGTGATGTAGGATTTGTATTATTTAAAGCTTCTTCAAAAGCAAGACATACACTCTTGAGCGAATCATCTTCAATATTTCGATTTCTTGGATGAATAATTGTTTCTTGTTCTTCAGTTGGCACCTAAAATCACAAAATGATAAAAAGAATATTAATAAAAATGATTAATGAATTGATTTTTACTAAAACATTTATAGAAATTAAAATAATCGATTTATTATTGTTCGTCACATTTATTTTTACAATAACTATTTTATATTCAAATTATACAGGGTCCGGCAGTCAAACCTGACGGTTTTTGAAATGGGATAAATAAAAAAGTTGTGTGTGTGTGTTGAGATATTTTAATTATTTTTTTTTTATTGTAAAGTGGAGAATTGGAAATTTAACATTCATAATAAAAAAGCACAAAAATAACTTATGTAGCAAAAATTATGTCACTTAAATGAAGACCACCATTTTCTCTACACTGTACGAGTCTCCTGGAGAAGTTAGTCATGACTCTCTTCAATGTTTGGCGCGGGATCTCACGACTTTCTGGCCGAATGTTCTCCTTAGGTTGGTTCAAATTATTTGGTCTGTTAACATATACTCTTCCCTTGAGGTACCCCCATAGATAAAAGTCACAAGGGGACAAGTCGGGAGAAGGTGCCGGCCATTCGATGTCACCCCTGAGCGAGATCAGCTTACCGGGGATAAATCCTCCTGAGTTGAGCCATGGACGCCCGAGAGGTATGGGCAGTTGCTCCGTCCTGCTGAAACCAGACCCTCCTGAGAGGGATACGATGGCGACGTAACTCTGGGATGAGAAAGTCACGGATCATGGCAACATAACGCACTGAGTTCAGTGTCACTGTTTGGCCATTCTCCTCAAAAAAATAAGGCCCTAACACTGTTGACCTACACACTGCAGCCCAGACAGTTACTCTTTCACAGTGAAGAGGCTACTGGTGAAGTTCCTGTGGGTTTCTTGGAGCCCAATATCGAAGTGTAGAGAAAATGGTGGTCATCATTTAAGTGACATAATTTTTGCTACATAAGTTATTTTTGTGCTTTTTTATTATAAATGTTAAATTTCCATTTCTCCTCTTTACAATAAAAAAAAATAATTAAAATATCTCAACAACTTTTTTATTTATCCCATTTCAAAAACCGTCAGGTTTGACTGCCGGACCCTGTATAATGTATGTTAAAAGTAAATAATTAAATAATAAAAAAGGTTCCTAACAGATAGTGAAAAAAAAAAAATAAAACATAATTCTTATCAGTGATTTCATGATTTATATTATATTATAAATATATTATGTATCTCAGAAAGAGCAGGGCTCGCTCTAGAGGGTAGCAAACCGGGCATTTGTCCGGTGCGGCAAATCTTCAGAGCGATATTTTGGTTATGAATGTAATAAATTTTACAAATATAGGGGCGGCAATTTATTCTATTGCCTATGATGCCTTAAATGCTAGAGTGGACGCTGGAAAGAGAAGAAACAAGTTATGTCAAGGATTGTATTGGAGGACCGAAACGTTGACTAAGTGAAAAAAAACATAAGAATTTTGTTTCATATTTCTTACCTTCATCATCCACTGATCATTATTAATTTCTAATAGTAAAATCTGCCATAATGTTTTATGCTAATAATAAGTTTAATCATAAAAATAATTAAATATTATTCATTAAAATCATATATCATATCCAGGGATGGGCAAGTTATTCGATTTTGAGTAACAAGATACAAAATACCAATTACTTCAGATTTTGGTAACGAAATAAAATAATCATGATATTAAAAAAAAATTATTTATAAAAATATGAAAAGGTTAACTTATATATAATAGAACAATTGAACGCAAACCAAAACAATTGACATATATACATATTAAGTTAAGTGGTATAGACTTTGTAATTATGATTACCTTTCAAAAAAAAATCATCAAATCTTGAGTGTCTCTACTCGACTATCTCGCAATTTGAATTGAATTAAATAACATATATTATATTTAAAAAAATTCAATTAATTAAATTATAAATTAAAATTAATAAATAATATTTATTAAACCAGCGTAGCATAACTGCTATATATAGAATTTCAGCTTGATAGAATCTCTGAAAGTACCGGAAATAATTTTTAAATACTGCAAATCACGCGCCAGCACGTGACGTGGTGCCATCAACAACACGCGCTTCAAATACATGTGACTGATTAACGCCCTGATTCATAGTATATACATATTATAAGTTAAAAATTTATATTTACTTTTTTTATTCAAAAATTGTGTCCTAATATGATTGAATATTAATTAATTTACTTGTGGAATATGATGGTCCAGAGTCCATGAGTATGGCGTTTCTACTCCGAGAAGCATTTCCATGGAATGTCTTTCTCTTCTTCGCCTTTCACGACGTCGTCTTTCCCGTATACCTTCCCGTCCATTAGATAACACCTCGCAATAACGGACAAAATCCAAATCAATATGATAACCATACGGGCAACAATTACACTTGGCCATTGGAGCTTCTGTAAATAAAGAAAAAATAATTAGAAATATATTAATATAACGGATCAACCAACCAACCTTTCCATCTATGAATATTATTATTATATATTTCATTAAATATATTAATTGTAAATTTAAATTTTCTGTATAAAATAAAATAAAATAAAATAAACAATATTATATATATATATATAATATTTTGAATGAATATCATTAAAATTGCACTTTTAACGGTAGGATGGGGTGGGTGTATATACTCCATATGATAAAATTCAAAATAATTTATTTAAAAATAAAATTAATATAATTCTCTATCTTTTTTTAATAAACAAATATATATATTTTTTTTCATTATTTATTATTAAAATAAATAAATAAAATAAATATTGTTTTTTATTATATCCTTATAATCGTTTAACAAGGGAATGTGGGTACGAGGGATGTCTAATTATTTTAGAATAGAAGAAAAATATATATCTTATATGGAAATAAAGTAAATATATGGTTTATTAATAATAAAAATTAAGTTGTACTTCGTAAATTTGTCATTTCGAAGAATCGTTTCGACCTCTCCGCTTTTTTCGAAAAAAAATATTTCCTTTTTCCCAACCTTTGATGAAAAGGCTATTTAAAAGAAGAAGAAAAAAAATTAAATCACTTAATAATTAATTAATTTATTAAAACTAATAAAATAAAAATAAACCTTAATTGTATAATTAATTGACAAAAGAAATAAATAAAAAAAAAATGTATAAATACCTATTAACATTTTAATAGAAACAAGAAAATACTTTTAAATAAAAAAAAAGAAAAAAAATATAACTGATTTTGAGATTGATTTCAGTTTTTTTTTATCATTTATGAGATATGGTTACAATAAACAGACCAAAAATAAACAGAATATATGATTGATAAGCATTATAAACTTAAATATTAAATTTTATAATTTTGTCATTATTGATAATTTTAACCATATATAATTAATAATTTGTTTAAAATATCAAATATATAATATATATATATATATATATTTAGAATTTTATTAAATTATTTATAATTATCTTTTATAATAATTTTAAATTATTTAAGTTGTTGATTTTTTCATTATTAGATTTAAATATTATTATTATTAAAAGAAAATTTCTCACTACCTTTTTCAATAATAAATTAATTTTATATAGAATGAATGTTTATAGTGTAGTATTACTATAAACCAATAAACTATTTTAATAACACCTCTTGAATGCGTATATATCCGAAAGAATTGTAAAATAATCAAAATATTTTTCTTAAAATTCTAGATGTTATTAATTTAAAAAAAACCAATTTTTTAATATAATTCAACTAGACTATAATAACTATAAAATAAAATTTATTTTCTATTAAAATATAATTTTACAATTGGTACTAATTATATAATTTAAAAGAAATAGGTGCACCTAAATAATATTTTGAATTAATTTATAATTAATATCTAAGAATAATTATAAAGGATAATATTTTAATAAAATATTTAATTAATTATTTTTTTTTAAGTAATCCAATTAATAGAATATATTTTCCGTTTTAAGAATTATTTTATTAAAAAAAAAAAATAAAATAAAATTATATAAATAAATCTCTAAGGTCTTAATTAAATTCTATAAATCGATGAGATTTCAAAGTAATACCTTATATGTTTATTATTTCTAAATGAAGAAATGAGCATTTGGATAAATTTAGAATCAAGTCATCTCCTATGGACACCAAAAATACACATATATATATGTACAATATAAAAAAAAAACATTCTAAATATATACACCGAGATGGAAAGAGATAGTTTCTCAAAAGGACTTTTAACAGATGAATAAATCGAGAATGTTTTAGAAATTGTTAATTTTCCTATCGGATAATTGAATAAATATCGACAAATTCAACAGGTGTAGGTGACAAAACCTACAGGTGATATTATGGATAGTTAGCTGGTCCATGGAATGTTTTAACCTAAATTTCTTTTATAAATGTATCTTGTATTTTAATAGTAATATATATATTTTAAAAGAAAGACGCTAATTTATTAGAAATATTTATTGAAAGAATAAACACTACTGTGGTAATTAATTTAGAATAAAGTATTATTATTTTTGAATAGATATTTTTTATAAAGGATTCGGTTTTATTTTTCATTTCTATCTAATTAAAAGATAACTCTACATAATTCATAGAATGTCAGTGTTAATAAAGAAATAAAATATTAAATAGTTAATTATTATTAATTATTGTAAAATTAACTCACCTACCAGTTATTTTTTTTTTTTACTAATCAATCACCAAATAAAAAGGATTTTTTTTGAATTTGTAATAATTTCTCCCACACAAAACTGATTTGATCTTGTTGAATGATTTATAATTAATGATAACTGAAAATAAAAGTGCAGATTTTCATTTACGAGTTTGTGTGTGTGTATCAGTGTGTATGTATGTGTATATATATATGGAAAAGAAGAGGAGAGAGTAGAGAGAAAAGAGTAGAGAGAAAAAATGAACGACAAATCGGTTGAGAGGCAAATAGAAGAAACTTTCCCTTTCAGTCTTTGCAGCCAAGCCTGTTAGGTAAAAAGGTGGGGAGTGGGTGGTGGGGGGAGGGGCTTCTCCCTTTGGAAGTCAAGGTTACCTGATGCACACCTGCAAAAAAAAGTCAATGATTAGAATTTCATTCGGGATTGGAAGAATGCAGCCGGACTTTCTCTGCAGCATCCCCACTCTAAGCACAATTTTCATTATACTCGTATGTAGGTATAACAAACGTTTTGTAGATAAAATAATACAATAATAAATATAAATTTTTAATTAATAAAAATTAAAATTATATAAAAATGATTCATTGAACAAATAAATGAAAAAAAAATAACATAGATTAAATCATCATTAAAAATACAACCTCTAATTAAATATTTGAGTAAAAAGGATGGAGGAAGGAGAACCTATTTTGGATTTCGATCTTATCCACCGACAAACCAAAGGGGAAAAAAAGAAAAAAAAACAACCCACAACGTATTGATCATCTAATCATAATAAATTACTCCCTGAAGAGAATATAATATTAATAATTAATAAGATAAATATAAAAATAAAAGGAAAAGTTAAAAGAGAGAGAAAATTCAATACAATATTTATTTAAAAAAAATATATAATAAAATTATAATTTAAATTAGAATATAAATTAATCTTTCATTGACATTTGATAATCACATACTTTTATTAAATTTTTCTATTTCATATACTTACTTTTGTAAAAAAAACTTGAAAATTGATTATATATTAATTCTTAAAAATATATTATTAACTAACTACAATTTATTCGTATTATAAAAATATTTATATAAGTTCTTAATTAATTTAAATTAATAATAGTTCCCTAAAACGCAATTTCATTGGATATATATATATATGAAATATTATTAGAACTGATTAAAAATAATATATATATATATATATATATATATTTGAATTCTTAAAGATAAGACAATTTCAGGGACAGCCTCTAGATGACATTGAAGATACCGTTTATTAAATCTGCAACAGATAATTAATAGTCGGGGTGAATTTTATTAAATCCCTAGTCCTAGTTACCACTATAATAATTTCTTAATCGATAAATGAATATAGATATAATTAAATTAAAATTTAGTAATTTATATTTTGTAGAATATTAATTAATTTTATATAGAATATTAAGTACTTATTAAAGTAACCGGGATAAAGTAAACAAAATATCAATGGACAAATCACCGAAGAGGTGGAAATAAGGTTCATACACACCCAATTATCCCAATTAAAAATAGGAGCTATGGCAAGGCACAGAACCGGCTGACGATTTGAAATAAATTAATTTCCAAACAACTTTATATAAATATAAAGTATCAAAAAAAAAAAAAATATTTTTAAAACATGAATTAAAATGACTAAATGATATGATCTTGATTTTTATTTTTGGTTTAATTACTCAATTATTAATTACTACTATATTTTAAGTGAAATATTTTCCGACAATGAATATAAAATTAATACTTTGTAAACTACCACTTCATATAGATGGAAAGACGGGCAGATATGTAAAGATCTCCACATATGAAATTTGGTGTGATAACAATACCTTCCCTTCCTATCGTCGGTCGGTAAAAAGGATTTTTTTTTTTATATTTTATAAAAATCAATGTTAGAAACCATTTAATTGTTGACATGTATTTTTATGAAAGTATATTTTAGATATAGTTTGATTTTACAACGATTTTACATAATTTGCATTTACAAAGAATGGTCGATAATTGGTTTTCGTATAGTGTTACTAATTATGTGTAAATTAATATGAAACTAAAAATTCATATACCTTTTTTTATTAATGAACTAAATAAAATTAATTTAAATTTTTTTTTATTATAATATTATATTTTAAATGAAATGTTTATTTAAATATATATTTCCATTAAATTTATTCATACGTTTAATAATTATTTAAAATTCTCATTAATAACTAAATTAAGATATTACTTTAATGAATATTATGATAATATCGATTCGTGAATTTGAACAAAATAATTAATTATTTTTTATAATTAAAAAAATTATATCTTAATAAGAAAATAAATTAGCACTTGAAAAAAAAAATTTGTTCAAATTTTTTTTTAAAATTTAGGATTAATATATAATATATTCATATATATAAAAAAATAAGGTGTACGACATTTTTTAATATACTCTACCAAGAATTTCAAAATATATAAATCAAATTCATGACATTATTTGCCTCACTTTTGATAGGACAGAGATGAAAAATGAGTGGTAAATTTATTTTTATATGATTCATCCACATTATATATAAAATCGAATTGGTAAACAACATACCAAATTTAATGTTTCATGGTGTAAGTGTCACAAAATAAAATTTAATTTGTTAAAAAAAAAAAAATTATATTTGACTAGAAATATCTTTTGAAATACTTACACCTTGAAAATTTTTGATATTGTTTCATTTTGAGCCAACACTACATTACATTTATTGAAAACATTGAATGATTTATGAATGTTCATTTTTTTAACTATTATATATTGTAGTAAGAAAGTGAAGGAAAGAGCCTGTATTTGTTTAGATAGCGTTTTAATTCAATCAGTGAGTGTGAGGGTAAATTGACTAAAGCATTGATCTCAGGCTTCCGTTATCCCCGTAGTTGAATGCATAATAACATGTACAAAAAATTTTCAATAGTTGTCAAAAATGACTAATTTTTATAACTCTAATAATATAATTAATAAATTTGTTGAAATAAAAGCCTGAAAAAGTGTGAATTAATTGAAATTTAATATACATCTACATTCTAATTTCGTTTTCTTTTTTATTTTCTCACATTAATTAATTAGTTTTTATACAGCATTATTTATGTTGTTATAGTTGTGTATTGCTGCGTAGAATAATTAATAAAGCCTTCAAATAATTCCAAGAAAAGTAAGACAGACATTAATATAACACTTTTACATTTAATTAATCAAATTATTATTTATTATAATAAAAAATTTTAGCTAAATATTTTAAAAGTAATTTTTTAAACAGTGTTGGTTCACCTTGAAACATTTGTTCTGCTACAAAAACCGTATTTGGTACGATAGGAATATTTTTTTTTTTGGTACGTCAAAATCTATTGCACATTTGACGTAAAATAAATACTATATATACTCGAATATGTATCACATACGGATTTTGTCACAATTAAAACAGACTGATTATTATTTTACCAATTTAAATATAATAAAAATGATTTAGTTCTTTAATTATATGTAAATATCTAGGCATATTTTGTCAATTTGTGAATAAATATTAAAAACTTCCATGTCTAGCGAGAGGTGATGTAGAATAAAAAAAGAATGATTATCTGAAACACAATATACTAAGTTTTTTCATTTTTTTTTTAATTATTATTTAATTCTTAAAGACAACTGCAATCCTATTTCTTTAAACGTATTAATTGAATTGAAATGGTATAAATAATTTATAATAATTATAAATTAATAATTTTTACATAATTTGTTTGGATAAATTTAATTTTAATTTACATTTGAAAAAATGTGGGTGATGTTAAATAAAAATTAAATTATGACCATATATTTATGTCAAACGTAGATGAAGCAGTTGCTTGGCATTGCTGTGGATGTCCATATATTTCAACAATATTCATTATAAAATTATTTTACAGAAAAAAAATATTTACATAAAATCATTATTTGAAATTATCATAACTTTATATTATAAAATTAAATGGATAAGATCTTTTCTTAAGTTTCATGATTATCATATATATGTTGGTTTAGGTTTCCGTGAATGTTATTGTTATTATTACTATCAGATATAATCACGTATTTTTGTGAGATTGTTTTCTCGACGTTTCGGCACCCATTTTGGCGCCATCTTCAAGAGATTATTTAGGTGGGAATATTTTTTGGATTTTGGGTCTTAGTCTGTGTGACCAAGGGTTAATATAGGGATTTTGGGTTGATAGGTTGGATGGTTTTGTACAATAGCCCGAGGCCCCAACTACGGTACTGACGTGTGCCAGGGTCAGGATTGCCCAGGATTCTTCGGAGCTCTCAGCAACGCAGTGAGTACAAAACCATCCAACCTACCAACCCAAAATCCCGATATTAACCCTTGGTCACAGACTAAGATCCAGAATCCCAAAAATATTCCCACCTAAATAATTTATTGAAAATGGCGCCAAAATGGGTGCCGAAACGTCGAGAAAACAATCTCACAAAAGTATGTGATTATATCCCTGATAAATCTGATAGTAATATATATATATATATATATATATATATATATATATGATCGTTTAGGTTTCCGTAAAAGCTTTTATAATTATGAGGAATTATTTCAGGGTTATTTTTACGTTTAATTGTGATATTTTAGTCTCACCGTTTCGGCATCCATTTAGGCTCTATTTTAAGCGAGTATTATAGGAGGGAATTTGTGGAATTCTTGGTCTTAGTCTGAGTGACCAAGAGTCATAGAGAGATTTTTGGGTTGATTGGACGGGTGAATTTTTCTCTTGAGGCAGAAACGTCGAAACTCAAATCTCACAATTAAACATGAAAATAACCCAGAAATAACTTCTCATAATATATATATATATATATAATTATTTATTTTATTACAAAAATAAAGTAAAAAATTAAAAGTAAATTATTAAGATAAACAAAAGAAATTTATATTAAGATATGTGTTTTTAATTTATATTAGTTTTAAATTTTTAGTTATATACGAGAGCAGTAGCCAATCAGTTTGTGACTTTTAGAATTTCCCGTCTCTTAAATGAAATGGCAACCCTTCTCCTATCAGTTAACTCCTGTCGAAATTTGAACCAGCTGGTCTTTTTAGTTTTTGTTTAACATCCATTAAGAGCAGATTATCTCGTGATTTGAGAAGAAAATGGAAAACAGTGGATTTCCATGAAAATCCATGAATTGGGATACGAATTGCTCCCTAATCCGTCCTATTCTCCGAATTTAGCCCCGAGTGACTATTCCTTGTTTCCGAACCTAAAGAAATGGCTCGGTGGAAAGAGATTTGACTCCAACGATGAAATTATCTCACAAACATTCGATGTCCTCGACAAATCTTATTTTTTGGAAGAGATAAAAAAATTGGAGAAACCTTGGTCGAAGTGTATAGAGCTCAAAGAAGACTACGTTGAAAAATAAAATAATTTTTTTACCCAAAAACCTGTGTTTCATTCAAAAAGTCATGGACTTATTGACCTGCCCTCGTATAACTATTAAGAAATTTAAATATATTTTATTTATATAGTATAAATATAAAATTAATTAAGGTTTATAAAGAATATGAGAAATATATTTTAAAATAAATATTTATATAATTAAAATACTATGCTTTATATATATATAATATTATATAAAGATATATAGAAATATTTATGTTCAACAGATAAAATAAAATAAAATTTGAAAAATTATATTAAGAAAATATTTTTTTTTAGATATTTTAAAAAAATAATAAATAAAAAAAAAAATAAACATTTCTAAAAATAAAAGTAAACAGACTGAAACTTAAACTTTCTTTGATTGATTAATAATTGGCGAACGAAATGCAGCAATTAGTTCAAAATGAGCCATTAAACTTGAGGGTTGATTTTCAAAATGGATTGTATGTATAAGTGAAGCTCCAAGTTGACGAAGGATTTCAGTAAAAGTTTTTTCTTCTTTTCGGATCCATGGACGTCGATCATCCTCTATTTGATACGGTGTAACATGAATATGAACACGAATTCCTTAAAAACAAATATTTTAATTAAATTTTCAAAATAATAATAAAATTATTTAAAAAATAAATATTATTATGTATTCATTTATTTGAAAATGTATATATTATAATTATTATCCATTTTTGTTTTTCGTACATTTATAGAAAAAAATAAAAATCAGAGTTTTAGCTTTGATCAAAAAAACTATTTTCTTGTTTTTACTTGTCTATGATAAATTAAACAATAAAAATAGGAAGAAAAATGTTTTCAGGTTTTATTATAGACTAACGGTGGCCAAACCGTGGCTCTTTTCGAGTTTATTGTGGCTCAATTAAAAAATTTAAAGTCATGACACAAAAAAAAGGTGACATTTTCAATATGGCTTTAAATATCACCAAGTCTGGCCACCCCTGTTATAGACAACAAAAACAAATACGCTTTCAGTCTAAATTTAAAGCTCAATGTATGACCAAAACTATGTATTTTATTAAATTTTAAAATAAATAAAATTATTGAGCATGAAAAATTAGCAGAATGAACATATTTATGAACTAATAGAAATTTACCTAAACGGGTAAGTGTTTCTAAAAGTGCCCTTGAAGTTATCCAAGTATTCTTCCCTCCTGCATGTCCGCCATCAAGCCAATACATTTCTTTGATTCGCTGAACTAAACCCATCATTGTAGCATCGTCTGGTGTAAGAGTTTTTAAATAATGAAATTCATATAAGAATTGATTGAGTACAACACAGCCTTTGCTAAAGCCAACCAATCGAATATGGGCCTTTTCTAGGCTAAGAATATCTTCCCACCAATGTTGATGATGCTAAAAGAATATAAATCAGTTATTTGTTAAAAATCATCTTCATTAGGCTTCTTTTAACCAGTTATCAAATCAATATATGTGCCACTCAGAAGCCAAACCGATTAACCCCAATTTTTAAAATTTTGCTAGTAATGTAATGTAATCTGCAACATATGAAGTGAATAATGAACTTGATAATCTTAATATTGCAATGCAATATACATTTTTCTGTAATCAATAACCCTGAATTTCCTACAAGCTGTGAACTTTGGGCTTCATTTTTTCAGTTTGTTTATATGCAGAGTTAATCGCTTTGGCTTCTGAGTGGCACATAAACATGTAATAATTTTTAAAATTTTGAAAACTTTCACTAATTCATTTAATGACTGTTTGGTTCAAACGATTTATATCATCAAAAAAGAATTTATTTATGTTTATCAAATAAAATATACATATGGTATACCTCGTAAGTTTGTTGTGTTGGTTGGGTATTTGAAGAAGTACTACATATTGTCTCATCATCAGTAGACGAGGACGGAATAAGATTTTCGTAAAGGGTTTTAAGTCTAAGTGCTGTAGAATGAAAAAGTCGTTCTAAATGTTGTAAAGCTTGATGGGTTGGCGTATGATCCGGGGAACCACAATTATTCCCAGGTACAAAATTGTCAAAACAACTAAATGTATGGAATTCCATCCTAAAAGAAATCACTATATAAATATATATATAAAACAAAAGATAAATAATTTATTTGTTTAGTATATTTAAGGTAACAAAAGATAGATTGTTATTTATATTAATATTATATTAAGGGTTAGTAGGGATAAAACAATAAGGCGTAGACCAATTAATTATTTTCCAAACGCCTTTCAATGTATTAATAATTAAGATAGATTTGATTTACCTTGAAGGCCTTACAACTAATATATGACTTTCAGGAAATTGTGTATGAAGAAGTGTTGCTGTATTTTCTAAATTCCATTTAGCATAAACCTTATATTCTCGATGTGAATCCATGTTTTCTGGTAGGTCCTTAAAATAGATTTAATTTAATTAGAAAATAGATAATATAGAAAAATTCATGGAAGTATTAAATAATAAATTATAGATATCACTTGTTCAGTGGTAGATAGTAATGAGATACTACATGGGCTGAAAAGTCCCGGGATTTTTCAATAGATGACGCCACTAGAAAATGAATATGACTCATTTCGAGAGGCTCATCTGTCACTAGTTTATGTATGAAGTATCATGACATTTCGTCCATTCGTTTACAAGCTACAGTCGTTTGAATGATCCTAGTTTCGACTTCATAAGAAAAATGGAAAAAAAGGAATATCGCGTCTTGATAAACTGTTGTTCTCGAAGGAGCAGATGTGGGATAACATTCTTGCAACCACTGCAATGATTGTTCACAATTTTTCCCATTAAAAAACAATGTTTAATCAAGGCGCGATATTCCTGTTTTTCTATTTTTCTTATGAAGGCGAAACTAGGATCATTCAAACGACTGTAGCTTGTAAACGAATGGACGAAATGTCATGATACTTCATACATAAACTAGTGACAGATGAGCTTCTCGAAATGAGTCATGTTCATTTTCTAGTGGCGTCACCTATTGAAAAATCCCGGGTCTTTTCAGCCCATGTAGTATATCAGAAGAATAAATAATTAATAAAATATGATATAAATAAATAATACAATCTTAATTTATTGTTTCATTTCATTCGTTATTAAATTAAATTAAAAAAAAAAAATGTTTTTAATTTTAATACCTGAATATCTCCTCCGAAAAAGACTACCGCAGATGCTGGTAGAAAGGGTTGTGGTTTTATCAAGGGATGACAATAAATAATATCATTTGTTCTCCCTTCAAAGCCAAGCACTCCACATAATCGTATTGGAAGGCGTGGTGTTTCGATGGATGACACTGAAGAGGATTGGGATTCATTGGTGGACACTGATTGAGAAGGTCCGAGCATAGTGATTAACTTTAAACCAATCTGTTCAGAAATAAATAATAATTATTAAATTCTTTAAGAAGAAATATAAAAAAATTAATCTATTAATTTATTAATATTTTTAAAGAAACAAATGTATAAATAAAATTGAAATAGCTTTTAAATAAATAAAAATTAATTTAATTATTCAATATATACTATTAATATTAAATTATGTACATCTCCTTCAGAAATTAGAAATAATTATTAAAGAAAACAATGGCAGATTTTAATTATAACAATATTTTATAAATAGAACAATTAATAATATACTTTATATATATATATTACTAATACAGACACCAATATTGTCTAGTTTCAAATTTTTATATATTTGGTCTATCTTACAACAAAAGATGGAGATAATATTAAAGAAACAATGGGATAACAACTGGTCGAGGGTTGTGAGACAGCGATTGGATTGGAAGAAAATGAGAGAGGTCTATGCATTGAGGGATATTAATGTATAAAATTGTAAAGTTTTTTTTTCATAAAATTTGTATAAAATGTAAAAAAAAGAAATTAATATATGAACCAATAAAGGCAATATATATATATATAGATTAATTTAATTATGATTATATATACTCCAAAATTTAAATATAATTTAAAATAAAAGCCTGTTCCTCTTTTTATTCAATTAATTAATTATAAAATTCACATTCGTTCTTAATATTTAAAATTTAAATTATTAAAATTATTCTTTTATTTAAATAATAAATAAAATAAAAATATTACTAACTATAAATTAAAAAAATATTTTTTTTTTAATTTGATGATTAAATTTTAACAAAAATAATTAACTAAATTTTTAATTGGTGTTAATAATTGAATAATATATTGTATGTATATTGTAATTATAATCATTTCAAGTATTAAGTAAATGGGACAATTTATAAAGAAGTTACAAATTGTTCCTCATAAATATCTATTAATGTATTTTTTTAATTTACTTATTATATTCATTATTAAAAAAAAATATTTATTAAATGAATATTGATATATTTGATTTTTGAGATTTAAATAATAATTTTCAAATTGAAAACTTGGAAAAAATATCTACTCAATATAGATTTGAATTATTAATCAATTCGAAAACAATTCTTGTATTAGAATTTATTCAAGAAATGAGTGAATTTAATATGGCAAGGAAAAAATATATTCTCTTGATTTATCTATACTTGAAAGGTTATTTTATTGGAAAAATTAAGAAAAACACAAGAAGATAACCTTGATGAGTAGGAATAGTTCATTTTAAAAGGACCTTTGATTATATTATCAACGAAGGGTCTCAATGATCAAAATAAAGTAAATATCCCAAAACGATTACCAGATAAAACAGATCAATTTCAAATATCAAATAATTATATTAAATTTAATTGAAGAGGAGAAGAGGAAAACATACATAAAACGCAAGACAAAAATAACAAAATAAGATAATCAAAGACGACATAAGGACTAATGAAAAAGTGCTGCATTATTAAATTCGAAAAACAATTGATTTTTTACAAATTGCTAGATACTGCCACCAGTAGTGCTAAATAGTAGGAATATATGGGACTGGAGAGAAAGAGGAAATAATGAAAATGTAAAAATGTAAATAGATATACACAATTGAAAAATTAAAATGCATGTTAAAAAAATGTTATTTTAAAAAGACCTACAAATCCTTAAAAGAAGCATAATAGGGAATAAATAAATAAATAAATTAACAAAAAACAAAAACAAAAACGTTTTTATTCTCACTTTGTTATGGAATTTGCCAAAACTCTTCCAAATATTCATGAATGGGCTCAAGATTTTTCGGCTTCTATAGAATATTTAAGCGTCCTGTAATATAAAATAAATTCAACATGCATTTGTATATATAAATATTTGTATAATCAATTATTTATCCTTAATATTAAAGTACAGCAACACTAAATACGAATCTTTTTAGTAAAGTTTTGGTCATTTTTATCATCTCAAAATTAATTTTCATTATACTACTCAATATATTGTATATATATATATATATACACATAATTAATCAAAATACTACTTATAAATAATATTCTGTGTCTATTCAATATTGCATCTGCACTAAGCTTCAAAAAAATACTATTTAAATATGTTATATATTATATATATATATATAAATATAATATATATTATATTAACAAAACAGTTTAAACTACTACATGAGTATTATTTTTTAATCCCAATTTATCATATAATAATAATTTGGTATTCAATATTAAATGTTGTATAAATATTTTTTGATTTATAGTATATATATAAATTTTAAAATATACAATGCAATTCAAGAGATCAGGTAATCAAAAATTGAGAAAAAAAACCTATTTATCATATAACATTGTTAAATTTTTTTTTAATTAAATTTGGATCAATTTTTACTAAAATCAAATAACTATCACGTTATTTAAAAATATATTTTATTTTATTTAGTATGAATGTTAAGAAGAAATTCATTCATAATAAACGATGGTGACATATAAAAAAAGTAAAATATAGTATATTAAATATTATTTGTATAAATGATTGAAGTGTTTTTATAGTTATTGGTAGTTTACAATTATAACTGGTTATTTTCAATTTTATACTAACCATCAGACAAGAAGATAAATAATAAAAAAAAGACAATGAATAGTTTTAAATTACAATATATAAACTACAAATAACTATAATGAAAATAGTAGAACATTTCTATTAAATTTTTTTAAAGGGATATTAGGACTCATAATTATCTATTTCACATATGGTTATATCTCAATATAAATATATTTGAACTAATTATTAATTGAAATATGAATTTAAATAAATAAAGTTCGCATCTAATGTTTTCTCATTAGTTTAACCTAAAGAATCATAATGGAAGATTTAAGTCAAACTGAAGATGAGGACAAAATCATCGATACGAACTGCTATTCTATTTCACAAAACCTACTGATTTTAATAAGTTTAATACATATAAATAAATACTTCTGTAACTATCGATAAATCTCAATTTTTAATAAATAATAATAATAATGATAATGATAAATGTTTATAAAATAAGTCTTTATTGTGGTAAAGTGTTTGGTCGTGATAGAATGGTATTTATTTCTTTAGGTCTTGTTCCGTCTTTATTAACACATCCAAGTGCCTGAATTCGAATATCCTCAAGCCATCGGATTAAATCTTCACGTGTTTCTCGCATTTTCACATGAATTTCTTCGCGCATTAAATTAAAACACATAGCAATTAAGCCCATTCCAAGTAAAAGATAAACAAAATTAATAACAATCTTTGTTTGACTTTCACTTCTTGATTCATTTGTATTTGCGCCGGGTACAAAATCGCCAATTCCAATTTTACAAAGACTGGTCACACAATAATAACAACTATCAAGGTAATGCCATTTTTCCCATTCAGCAAAAAGGATCGTTCCAGTTAAAACATAGCCAGCAATAACCCACAAACAGGCTGTCGATGGAACAATGATCCTTTGGGGGGTATTTGGTATATATCCAATCGATATATCACTATTATTGGCTACTTCTCTCGGTTCTTCCCGGCTACATTCATAAATTCTGGTGTATAACCAACGAAATGTTGTTGCAAGTACTTTACCCATGTTCATAAAATAAAGAACGTATAATGGGATTCCAAAAACGGCATATAAAACAGTGGCACCTTTACCCCATGATGTTCGAGGCACCATACTTCCATAACCAATCATAGTAAATATCGATAGACAAAACATAAGGGCAGCTGGAAAAGACCAAATTTCCAAAGGAGTACGTCCATCATAACCTTTTTTAATAGCACGAACTAAACTATTTTGAAACTCTTTAAGTATCTGATCAGCAGATATTCGCCAAACTGATTCATTGAAAATATTCGCATCGACTGTTAATTTCCACAGTTCACTAGCACAATCTTGATGGTATTTAGCTACAAGTTCATTTTGAGTAGTTTCACCTCGTTGTTCAATGGACATGAAACCAAATGCACCGATGATAGCATAACCAACAACAAGTCCACCTACTCCAACTTGAGTGCACATAAATGCTACCAATTTTCGACAACAGTCTTTAACCTTTTCACGTGGATCACTTGCGGTTGTTGATGAGGATCCACGACTGCGTACCGAATTTCGTGCGGGAGACATTTTTCACTATAAACCGTTTTTTAATACTTATCTATCCATGAATAAAAGAATGAAAAAAAAAACAACGAACAAAGTTAGTTAATTTGGAACTGCCTATTTCTTGACAAGCGTGTGCTATTTCAGGATGCATCACTTTGGCTTGATGCCGAAAAATTTTTAATCGCTTTAATTCGACCGCCGTTCACAAATTATTATTCAAAGAAGAATATTATTATTATTATTATTATATTTTGTTTTAAAAATAATAAAATATAATTTTTATTAACGATTATTTAATTTTAATTAAAGAATTAATATATATATATATATTTTATATTATCGGAATTTTTTTTATTTTTATTAAATATATATTTATATTAACATATATTAAAAAATATATACATATAATAAAAATTCAAATATACAATATATCTAATTTTAATAAATTAATAATATAAAATTGAAAAATAATAATAATTATTAATTTAATAAGTTTAATAAAAAAAAAATATTAATATTAATAATATTTATTTATTTAAAATTAATTAATTCAATTGAACTTTGTTAATGAAAATTTGACAATAAAATTGAATGATTATTTGTTTTATTTATGAGAAATAGTTTTTATATTAGTTTAAATCTTAAAATGAGCAAATAAAAAAAAATTAAATCATGTTCTTTTATAATTACTGATTATTTATATATAAATAATTTGAAAAAGTTGATTTAAAACCCAATTTTATGTAGTTTATTTAGATGTAGTTTAATAAAAATTTATATAAATTTAAGAAAAGTTTGAGAATATATGATAAATGAGTTTCACTTTCACTGAAACCTAAGTTCACCCTCAAATTCACAAAAGATAATACTTGCAGTAATATTTAAGAGTTATAATAAGTGTTTGTGAGTCGAGATTACAAACAATAGCTTTACCCTCAAGAAAATTTTTCGATTGAAAAATAAAAATATTTTACAAAATGGTTAATGATCTAAATAATCATGATATTTTTATTAAAAAGATTATTTGATTAAATAACTAATTATTATGGTTTAAAATATCAAATAATTAACTTATCTAAAACACATATCATATATAAAAAAATATTTTGAGAGTATTTCCTTCCTTCCGTCTTTAATTATAAATATACTTCTATTAATTTAATTTTTCATTTATGATTATGACAATAATAGATCTACTAAATCTTAAAGATTTTAATTCTTTAATAAATTTGCTTTCAAAAATAAATGAATTAATCATCATTTTTAATTTGAATCTTTAACCGTGAATAAAAATCACAAACTAATGACTAATTTCTGCTTATCATAAATGAACTATAATATTTATAATTATAATTATTACGTTAATTCTCGCTACAAGAAGTTTAAGTGATTTAAAACTAATTCAATAAGTTATCATTCAAATAAATATTACATCAATGATAAAAAACATGGTGTTATTAATAATTTTAGATTTTTCCAAAGAAATTAATGACTATATTTTTAAGATTACATTTAATATATATAAGTATTTATCTCTAAGTGAATTAAATTAATTACTGACTTACTTTTCATGCATTCAAATTCATTAAAATATTCATTTGGACAGGTGATATTGATATTGTGAATTAGTTAACTTTGAACAAATATTTCAAAAAATTCTAAATATAAATATCCAAAATACCACATAGTAAGGAATTATAATTATAGAATTGTTTCTTATTTACATTCTTTCTCTCCTGTCATGATATTCCTTGAGGAAATTCATTTTTCTTGTTATATCTGTTATTGAAAGTAACCATTTAGTTATAAATATAATAATCTAGGAATAAATAATAAATTAATAAAGTACAATAATATAATGTCATTAATTAGAAAATGTTATGTTTTTATAATATATAAATCTTTAAAAGACAAATACATAAAAAATTTCTTTCTTCTAATTATTTTAATTTAAAATATAGATATGGCAAAATTATAAATAACTAACATTATATGTTAACAGCTAAAATTATCATATAATAAATAAGTGTATTAGTTATTAATATTTTAATCATTTACTTTGGTAAATATTATGCTTTAAATATTTAGAAATTAACAAATATATAATAATTAATGATCTTTTTTAAGAAGTATTATATATTTAATATAATTTATGTAAGAGATTGAAATATAAATAAATAAATATACATTTTATATAGTTATTCCCTTTGAGTTATATAGTAAAAATGATAATCACACAAGACATTTATAAAGGATAAAAAATATAGAATACTCGGGAGGAAGTTATTTTAAATCTCAAAATAAATATATATATGTAAGCAATGACTATTTATAAATATAAATATAATATAATTCTTATAATTAAACATACCTTTTTAAAATGGAAGTTTTAAAAACTTGACAAGACATTTTATTTATTAATTAAACGACTTTTAACACCACAAAATTTACTTAATTCTTCTATGCTTTTGAATATTCAAAACAATAAAAGAAATAAATTTTATTTTATTGTTATTTTTTTTTGTATATGTATATCAAATGTTTATACAAGTTTATATATATATACATATAAATATATATTTTTGTATATTTTATTTATTTAAAGAATTGAAGATATTGAAAGATTCAATTTAAAGTATTTTTAAAAAATTGTAAATTTTAGTATGAAAAAATATTGAAAAGATTTAATTAAGTTTTAAATAGATGTTTGAATCAATAAATTGTTTACACAAGATTTAATTAAATGATAAATTAGCAAGTCTTTAGTATCATGCAAATATAATTTTCCTAAATTGTTTATATATATTTATATATATATATATATATATATATATATATATATATGTTTATATGTATATATATTTATGTCACTTTTTCAAATAGAAAATGGCGCTATTTCAAGAAAATAGTAAAAAATTAAAAATTAATTTTCAAAATTAAATAATAAAATAAATGAAGTCTATAGGTAAATCTGTTTATATTTGCATATATATATATAATATTGTTTTTTATTTTTTTGTAAAATTTAAATGATCACTGTAATGAAATTATCTATGAATATATCAACAATATGCGGGAATAACTATGAAAAATATATTCTTTTCATACATATTCTCTAAAAATTATATTTTATTTTCCCAATATAGTAAAAATATCATGCTAATTAAATTTACGAGAAAAATAACTAATATAATTATAGAATTAGTTAAATAGAAAAATAAATTATTTTAATTTAGTTTATAACAAGTGAATGTAAGAAAATAAATTACTATGCTCTTTTTTGAGATGATAAGCATAATATAATGATCTATGAATTCTAATTATTTCATTTAAAAATTATTGATTATTTATTATTTAATGAATATTTAATTACCATTTATAATTTAAAAGTATATTATTAAAATTAGCCATCTAAGATATTTTATAAATACTTTATAAATTTATATAAGAAATTTTTGTTGCCTAATATAGAAAAGGATCAATAGAGATTGTACTATAAAATGTAGAAATGATTGAGAAGCGTTTTTATTTAATAAAGAATAATAAAAATAATAAATTACAATTTTTTTTTCAATTATAATATTAATATAAATAAGTAATTTTAAAATTATTTGTATTGAAATAAACCTTTGTATATAAACATGAATCTGAAATTAATAATTTTCCAATTTCTTTAGTTTAACCTTTCTTTTATAAATAATTGTTTTTATTTTTATTATTATTCATATTTTCGATTTATATATTTAATCAAAGCACTGGTTATTTTCATTGTGGAAAAATATTTAGACATCTCTCTCTTCCATCTATTTAAATAAAACCCGTTGATTTACATTATATAAAAATCAAAATATACATTTAATGTTAAAAGTTATTGAAAACAAGTTATTTATTTATAAGTGAATACATTTGGATCATAGAAATATTTAAATTATTATTAAAAAAAAAATAATTTTTTAAATATACTTTGATTATAGTTTTCTCTAAACGGTATATATATATAAATGATATAAGATAAGTGTAGAATGTATTATATATTTTTTATAATTTTTTTTGATTGTTATATTTTGCAAATTTCCATATTGTTTTTTCATCACACCAAGCAATAATTAAATATAAAAATTCGTTCTATTATACTAGTTTACATATATTGATTTCTTTTCAAATTAAAAATTAAATAAAAAAACACTTTAGAAATTATTTTCGTTTTACTTTTCTTTGGTATGACAGTAAAGTTTAATTAAAAAAATAAGTCAAATAATATATAGCTTAATAAAATTTAATTTAAATGCTTAAAAATATTTTAATTATGTAAAGAATATCACAAAAATTAAGGAAAATTCCAAATATAAAAGAGGAATGTTGATCTATTAGTTTTATATTTATATAAATATTTAATAAATAATTAATAGTTGAGAAAGTTTCAATAAATTTATCGATTGGAAGTATATATATTAATATATGTATATATATTATAGATAATAATTTATAAAATCTTTATATTTACCAAATAATTTAAATCATTTTTTGACTTGATTAATAGAGAATATATATATAGATATAAAATCACTCAAGTTTAATTAATAAATATTTATCTTTCAAAAATTGATATCTCTATATAAAATAAAATGTACATAACAATGTTATATATATATATATATATATATTTATATATATATATAATTCTTTCTAATCGAAATGATATTTATAAATAGGAAAAAGACAATTTCGATATTTTCAAAATTCTATTTTATATATAATTAATAGCTATAAATCTTCAATTAATATTTCTTCTTTAACTAAATTTGTCTCATTTTTTTCAACGTGAATACACTAAAATGATAATAATAAAATTAATATTTTCTGAAAAATACTTAATATTATAATATATATATATTGATATACATCGGCAATTGATATTCGTGGAGATGTAATTTGTTCAGGAAAATGCCATGGCTTCCAATTTGGATTGTGATTACTTTTCCATTCATTATATGCTTTTGAGGCTTTCCGTAGTTCTTTTACCATCTAAAAATATATATATATATTTATTCTCATTAATATATATATATATATATAAATATAAATAAACGTTAATATTCTTTGTTTAAATTTTTAATTATAATTTTTAATAAAATAATAATCGGTCTGCTCACAATATCATATCCATCAATAGTGATAGATAATATTGTGACTGAAAATAAAAACAACCAATTTAAAAGAATTTGATGAATAATTTTGAATTAAATTATTAATAATAATTATTGTTCAGACCTTTGGTGCAAATATCTGGGTAACATTATTTACAAGCCATGAAGGTAATTTTCCTTGAGGATCGGTTTGTGTTATATATCCTAAAGAGCAACCAGATGGTTTATTTTGACGTATAAGAAATCCTGGAAAGGATATTATTTTATTAAATGTCTAAGAATATACTATATTATAAATATATTTTTTATTTAGGTCTCACCAGTTAGAAAGGAGGTTGCTCTAATAAAGCCTTTCCTTGGAGGGTAGTCTTTGTGGAATACTGAATGGTTTAAAATTAGTTGTTCATGTCCCGTGTCAAGCCATGATCTTTGAATAACAAAATCACGATTTTTTAAAGGAGATGGACATGACACTAGAAATTAAATAAAATGAAAACAACTTTATATAAATTATAGAATATAGAAACAAAGAGACTTAAATAATAAATAATTAATATAAAATAAAAAAAGTTAAATAAGATTTTGGATCTTAATTTAAAATATAAGATTAAATAAAATAATAGTTTATAATTCATTCATTTTTTAGTTGGATATAAATCTTAAACTATTTATTTTATTTATATAAAGATCCGATTTTTTTAAATACAAGTAAAGAATTGATAATTTGGTAAAGGAAATTATTTTAGTGAAACTAAGAAAGCCGCAATAAACTACAATATATTCTTTAACTATATAGAATTTGAAACATACACCATCAGGGATAATGTTAACAAGATTATGTTATATTTTTACCATTGCAAATAAATATCTATGAATAAAGAAATTATTACTACTGGGATGAAAAGAGTCGAATTTTATTATATACACAAGTTTTATATTATGTACATATTGTTGGAGATTAGGAGTTGGAAACATGCTTTGCTGTTTATTTTTTATAAACACCATTTCTTGAATAATATACCACATACTTACTCGCATAATAGCCAATATCATTATTAGGATTCAAAAAGCCTATATCATGGGATTCAATCATATGATGATCCCATACTTTTCTATATTCTGGGTCATGTAAAACATCATAAATTGTAAGCGGATTTACATCTTCAAAAATCGCTGTAATCTACAAAATTAGAAGAATTTGTGTGATTCTAATTTAAAGACTATTGATAATAATGTGCAAATAAAAAAAGCCATTGAACAAAATATACAAGGAATACTAAAACAAAAATTAAACGACAAAGATTAGTCTAGAAAAAATTATAATACACAGAAAATAAACAATCAATGTCATTATAAAACATATTTTAAGAAGGTTACATTTTTAAATCTATTAATAATGAATAAATAATAATAATAATACCTTGATCATTTTAAAATTTGTTTTTAGAACCGATTTTGTCCACACTTTAGTCGTATTTTTATTATATTCTTCTTTCCAACCATTATGATCTTCAAGGAGTTTTTTTAATCTTTCAAAATCTTGGTCTTCAGCAACTTTAACTACACCAACATCCATTGTAATGCTTTATTAAAAAAAAAATATACTATAAATTTCGTTTTTTCACTCTAATCATTTTCCAAAAGTTTATTGAATTAGAGACAATCAAAATGATCATTTCTTTAATTTAATATATCGATACATTTTTGCTCTTGGAAGTAAAATGCCAAGATTTCAAATGGATCAAACCTTTTAACAAAAAATAAATATATAATTAAGTAAATAAAATAAGTAAAATAAAGGAATTAAATTTTCAAAAAATTAATTTAATTCAATATATTTTAATTGTAAAGGCATATTTTTGAATATAATTTTATTTTTTCCTATATTGAAATGAATAGTCCATTTAATTAACCTGAAAATTCAAAACTTTTATCAGAATTTTGACAATCTATGACGTCAGATAAGCACCAAATTTCAAACCACTGTCATTTTAAGAGAGAGAAATGGATTCCAATAAAATGAAAATTGAAAAATTCTTATTCCTATATTTCCTTCCATTAATTATTATTATTATTAAAATAAGTTATTATTGATATAAAACATAATATTTATTAATAAATGAATAAAAAGTTGAATAATTAGAGTTTTGAACCAATGATATATTGGGAAAAAGTAGAGTAGCGCATAGTGGGAGCAAAAGAAAGTCCTATTTTCAGCAAACTATTTTTTTCCATGTAAGTTTTTTTTCTTATTCTTACTATACAAATAATTAACGAACACAAAAAAAGAAATTCTAACAGTAGATTTAAGTGGGAGTTGTTGGGACATGAAAAAGTACTGGAACGCGTTCCGGTTCTGAAAAAAGGTAAGGGAACGTCCTTCCCCCGCGTTCCCCTCCCAATACACCACTGTTTCGAACACATTAATAAGATAGCGAATAATAATAATTTAATAATAAGATAAGAAAATTAATTAAAAATTCATTTAATAATATTGATTGAAAAAATATCTTAAAATAACACAAAGAAAATATTATAAAATTGGAAATGTTTGTATGCTATGCTATTCATACATTATGCATTGCAAATTAAACATTTATGTACTCCTCCACCTCCTCCTCCTCTTTCAAAGAAATTAAGCTATGTTTCGATTATGCAAATTCAATTCAATTTGGTATTTAAATATTATATACATTCCTCATTTTTCTCCACTAATAAAATTAAAAATAATCCCGCAAATTCCGCTAATCGTAAAATATCTAAATTATTTATTCATAGTTATAAACTGAATTTAGAATTTGTTTTTATTAAATTTAAATAATTTAATAATTTTTTGTTAATTTAGTTTGTATTTAAGATGTCATTGAATATCAAATATCAAATCATCATTATTCAATGTTTATCAGATTATAAAATTTGATCGTAAACTTCAAGTTAATCCCACACTTGAAATGAATCAATAAATAAAGCATCACTTAAAATTTTTTTTTTTCAAATTTTAATTTTTTTTCAAATCTTAGAAATAATTAATTGTTTATTATTTTCTTGAAAAAATAATAAATCAAAACAAAAAAAAAAAAAAAATGAAAAATCAAGATTTGACTATTATTAATTGATTTTTCTAAAATTTAGACTAATATCTAAATAATAATTTATAAAATAGATTTAAATGTTAAATTAAAAAAAAAAATAATAATAATAATAAAATTATACCCAAATTAATGTAGGGAATTGAAGGTGAAATTGAATTGAATATCAAATAAATATGAACCAGACACTTGAATAATTAAAATGATAAATAATTTCTTTGAAACAAACCACTACTTAACTTCTAACTATTATAACACCTTCTTTTGCAAGTCATTGTTAGTCTTATTATCTTTTTATTTATCTAAATTGAAGATAAGTAACGCAAGATTTTTTTATCAATTTATAAAGCGTGCGGTTCTATAAAAATGCTTATTCAGTGATTTAAATTCAGTACATAAGGATCCTTTAAATTAATATATATTAAAAAAAAGTGTATAGTCAATGTCCTAAAATTAAAAGGAGATGACAAAAATTATTAATTTTTAAAAAGTGAGGAAAATAGTATATTGCTATATTTTTCTTGAAAGATAAATATCAATCTAAGGTAAAACAAATGCATTTATTTAAAAATATCTTTTTATCATTAAAGTGTGTACTTTAAAAAATATTTCTAATATTATCTTAAGTGGTATTCCATTAGAATTTGATGAATCAATCAATTTAAATTAATTATTATATGAAAAGCTTAGATAAATATACGTAATTTTAAATAAAATTTAAGAACGTTTAGATTAATAATTCAATATTCGTATTTAATTAATTTATATATTTTGTAAAAGTAATCATATAATTTTCATTATTTAATAAATTAATATATTCAATTATATTTTCAATTATAAGTACAGAATATTTGTTTTTTTTTACCGACCGACGATAGTAAGGGAGGTATTGTTTTCACACCAATTTCACATGTGGAGATTTTTTACATAATTGCACGAATTCTTAATAGAAAAATTCATTTTAGTATGATGTCTGTCCGTTGTGTGTCCGTATAGATGTGTACAGCTTGGACGGCTCAACGGATTTTGATAAATTTGTTATATTTACTTAATGCATCAGTTCGATGAATTCATCAACTTTTGGTGTATATCCGAAAACCGGAAGTGGTAGTATAGACGATAGGAAGGGAAGGGTTATTTTCACACCAAATTTCACATGAGGGGACTTTTTACATAACTCTACGAATCATTCAATTTGTTAACAGAAAAAAGTATTTTTAGCATGATATCTTTCTGTCCGTCCGTCTGTCCATCGTGTGTGTCCGTATATAGCTTGAACGGCTCAACGAATTTTGATAAAATTTGATATATTTACTTAATGCATCAATAGCATGAATTCATCAACTTTTGGTGAATATCCGGGAAGTGGTAGTTTACAAAGTATTATTTTTATATTCATTGTCAGAAAATATTTCACTTAAAATATAGTAGTGATAAATAATTGATTAATTAAATTAAAAATAAAAACTCAGATAATATAATTTAGTCATTTTTTAATTCATGTTTTAAAAATATTTGTTGATACTTTATATATACATATATAAAATGTTGTTTCGAAATTAGTTTATTTCAAATCGTCGGTCGGTTCTGTGCCTAGCCAGAGTTATATTTTTATATTAATTTTTTTTTTAATATGATTTTTCAATTTTAATTGGTAATTAATGGTATAGATAAAGGGATTTTGTCAGACCCTCGTACTTGGACCGTAACTGTAAATGGGCCTATTGTCATTTCTACCGAATGCTAATGTCCCTATGTCATATTCATTGAATTATTGGTTCTTGAATGTTAGGAATATTTCAAATATATCTGACATCTGAACAACTCTGGGCAACATTTAATTACTAGTTTTGTTTACAAACATTTTGACGAATATAGAAATTATATTTTTTTCTTGGGGGAAGAGGGGAGGGCAAGAGTTAACAGAGGTTACAAAACAAAATCCAGGTTTCTTTATTTACTTATAATGTTTCCCTTTAACTTTTCTGGTTTATTTTATTTTTCAATACTGCATTTTTTAATTTATAATATGAAAATTTTAGAAATATTATTGTAGTAGATAGACCACAGTAGTCGACAACCTAATGGGACATCATTTGACACATTTAGTAATTTTAAGTTTGAAAACAATATTTTAGACTTAGACATAAATAAAAAATAAAATAAAATAAAAAGGAAAAAATTGTAATGGTGAAAATACACCAAATACGTGCAACAATATTTTCTGTATTGAATTTTAACACTGGATGAGTTGTAGTGTTGCAGTTGTACGTCTAAACTGTACAACAAAGTACGTATTGATAAATAAAAATGGGTAATTTCAAAAAAAGATAATTTAAAATGAAAACAAAAAGAAAGAATACATATTTTAAGAAGTGAACACTGAGAAATATGGATATGTCAAACCTGATAACATTTTGATTTATAATTGATGTACAAAACAAGACTTTTAATATTTAATTATTATTATTATTAGTAATTATTTTCTCAATGAAATTTATTGAATGATTTTTATAAAAATTTTGAAATTAAACACTCACTGACACAAAACGTCTTCAAAAAATGTAAATTAAGTTAAATTTAACCCATAGCTTGACGAGTCCAGTTTTAAACATTAAAATTTGATTCAGATTAGTTAATTAATTAATTTCCTATATTTTCACATTTCAAGGGATGAAAAGGGAGGGGATATATATACAAACCAAATTTAAAAATAATATTGACGAATTTATTATATATAGATATGTTATGTTTATGGGACAAAGAAATAAAATGAGAAGTAATCTACATCAGACGCAGTCTTAAGAAGTATAATTATATAATATGATTATATATAATAAAATATATTAATACATTATTAATAATAATTATAAATAATAATGAACACAAATTTGTTCAATCATAATATAATAATAAAAATAATTACGATTAAATAATAAATGTAAAGATATATATATATATATACTCTAGTACAGGGGTGTCTAAAAAAAAAGGTAAAATGTTTTTCGCGATCAGAATTTCTATGAATATTGATTTTTTTGCGGCCAGCCTAAAGTTAAACCTTGTTTATTTGGCCCAAGTGTATCTATGAGTTTGACAGGGGTGCTCTAGTACATTCCCATCCGCTCTTCTACCCACCAAAACGATATCCTAGGTCAGAGGTTCTTAAACTGTGATCCGCGGACCCCTGGGGGTCCGCGAAGCCTTTACTGGGGGTCCGCAAAGCTGAATTTTCTTTCTTCAATATTATAATTTCTAATAAATTGTGTTCTACAATATGTAAAAAAATCGTTATTTACCAATCACTGTTAGAAATATCATCATATATCCTTGTTCTTATGAGATCGTAAGCCAGAAATTAACTAATAAAATGACGTAAAGTACCTAAAGTTTGATGGGGTCCGTCAAAAAAAAATTTTTCTAGTGGGGGTTCGCGGAGTACATAAGTTTAAGAACCTCTGTCCTAGGTAATGAACATTAGACTTAATTTTTATACAATAAATTGGTCAGGCATGAGCTAGAAATAAAAATCTGGAGTGTCTCCACTTGACTATCTCGCAAATTTGAATTGAATTAATTAACATATATAATATTTAAATTAAATTTAATTAAATATATAAATTATAAATTATGAATAATTAAATCGGATTAATTAATTAATTAAATAAAAAAATAAATTTACAGTATAGTATTGTTATTCAATTAAATTAATTATCATATAATAAATTTTAATTCAAAAACTTTAACTTCATTTTTAAGTAAAAATTTAAAAATTTAAAATATTAATAAGCTTGTTTTGCTGTTTGTTGATGACACCACGTCACGTGCTAACGCGTGATTGGCAGTCAACGTGTTAAAAAATTTAAAAAATTAATTCCGGTACTTTCAGCGATTCATTCAAGGTGAAATTCTATATATAGCAGTTTTATACAATTTTTAAACATGTGAAAAACTATCAAACTTATATCTTTATTTTTACGGGTAGTTTAGAGGAAAAAAAATGAAAACGTAGGGGCAGGTAATGACCCTCTTCCGGATGAGCCACATTTCTCAAAAGTTGAGAGAAAACTACGAATTTTGAATAATGTCCGTGTACCAAATTTCATGATTCTAGCTCAAACCGTTTTTGAGTAATCTTGTCTACATACATACACACATACACACGCACTGACACAGACTTTTTTTTTAACCTTATTGAAAATGAATGAACAATCAATCACCTATCCGATAGCGTGAAAAGATTTGGAACTGATTAAGAGACAGAATAAGCACCGAGTAAGAAAATAATCGTAGAGATTGAATGAAAATTAAAAAGCAAGCTATTAATATATCCTCGTATTCAGCGGTTATTATGTTATATTAAGTTATAAAAGTAATTTATTTATTATGAAATATGTCATCATATATATTATTTGATTAAGATACATTTTGATAAAAAATTAGATGTGTCATCAATTTTGATTTGATATCATAATCTAGATATCTTGTGCTTTTTTTTTAAATAAAAGCCTAGTATATTTAGCAACTATTTTTTATATTCAATGAAAATAGTACTTTTTGTATAACAGTATAACCTTCAGATTGTATAGCTCTCTAAAAATTATCTCATGAGAATTTTTATAAATTATTTTTTATTTGGATTTAAATCAAAATCTCGACATCGAACAATTTCGTGATCTAGCGAGATATATAAGATATATATATATATATAAAGTAGAACCTCGATAATTTAAAGTTAAAAGGGAAACACAAAATATTTTAAGTTATAGAGGTTTTAAGTTATCAAGGGTCTATGTTAGGGATAGGCGGATTGGTTAATAACATTTTTTAAAGGCTAATTCATGTCGTTTCTTAAAATTCTCTAACCAGCCATTGCTGGCTTGAAAATTTTTGATTTCAGCGAATTAGCGAACTCTTCAGCTTTTTCTTTCAGTATGGGTCCACTAACACTAATGTTTTTGTTTCGACACTGTTTGAACCACGTAAACAAACATTGTTCTAAATTAGGGAATTCGGCATTTTTCGTCTTTTACATTGAAGACTTTCTCCTGATTCTTGTTTCTTCAAGATTTCAACTTCTGAGGGCCAATACATAGATTACTTATTTAAGTTATCGAGGTTTTGGGCTCTGATGGAAAAGGAACATATTATTTTTTGAAGTTAAAGAGGTTTTTAAGTTACCGAGGTTTGAGTTATCGAGGTTCTACTGTATATATACACCTATATATATATATAGATAGATAAATAATTCTTAAAAATTTAGTAATTTAATATAAATTTTAAATTATTTTTTTAAATTTCGAAGTTTCTAGAGTAAAGGTATTCTAATCTCGATTCACACACACTACCGATTTGAATATGTTTTTAACAGATCTCCACGTTTCAAGTAAATCGGATCCTAAAAAAGTGGTTTTCTCATTGATGTGATCATATGTGTGTATGTGTGCGTGTGTGGCACAGAATTTTTCATCAAATAATATATATATAATGGATTAGGTTTTCAAAATATTTATTTATTTAAAAAAAAAATAAAAATATAAATTGTATCAATATTATAAAAAATAAATTTAAAAATTATATTAAATTTTTCATTTTTATTAATCAAATTGTTGTTTTTTTTAGTTGAGTGATTGTTATTAAATAATATAAATAAAATGGAATCGTTCTGTGGTACTGAGTTCTGGGTAAGTTTAAAATTATTTATTAATACATAGATATTATTTTTGTTAGATTCTATTTGTAAAGTGATTTATTTCCCAAATTTCCTATTTCTCAACTTTTTCAGAATTGACAGTGTAGTTTTCAAGAATAGTTTTAGAGAATAATAGTAAAAATAATTCGGTGTTAATGAAATGTGACATTTAACATTTTAATTCTTTCTTATTTATTCAAAATAAATGTGAAATCAAATTATCTAAAAGTAAGAAGTCTGGAGAAATGCGCCTCTAATTCAATTACACATAATATCTCATAATGTCTCATTCGTAAATTTGGAGATTTTGCAGATTAGAAAATGCATCTAATCAGCATATATTTGATTTTATACTCCCAATCGGGGACAATAAGAATATATTTCTAATTTTGTATTTATATTCGAATATATAATGATGATGAGTAAAAATAAATTCGATAGAAATAAAATGTGTCGTGATTCAACATTTCAATTCATTCATGTTTACTTTAAGCGAAAGTGAATCGATATATAAAATTAAAAAAAATATTGTTTGGACAAGAAACTCTATCCAAATTAAAAAAACACTTAACTATAAAAACCAATTATTATTTGCTTTACAGAATATCTCTAAAACCTGGGAAACTACAGATCCTGATTTTACAAAATGTTTTCAAGACACAGTCTTCGTTTGGGTTCCAGTAATTTTTTTATGGTTTCTTAGCCCATGGGAGATTTATTCCATTTATATATCCACCGCGAAACCATGTCCTTGGTCATGGAAAAATGTATTAAAATTGGTCAGTGAATTTTTTTATATAATAATTAAAAAAACAAAACAAAATTTAAATATTTTATAATATTTAAATAATACTATTCTATTCTATAATTTTATTCTATTTCAGTGTATCACATCACTTTTAGTTATACTCCAAGTGGTTATCCTTATAGTAAATGGTGTTTTATATCAAACATATCAACAAGTGGATTATGTGACATCTATTATTCTGATATTAACATTTGTAAATATTACTATAATTCTTATTTATTTAATACAATACTAATTTTGTATAATTTAATTTAGAATTTCCAGAGTATTTTATATAGACTGGAAAATACTACACTATTGTACGAGAGAAATTTAAAATTTATCATTTATCATTTATAATATATATTATTTTTATATTTTAGTTATTAAATGGAATTTTGATATTTTTTAATAAAAAGAAAGGAAGACATACATCAGGAATATTATTTCTATATTGGCTACTAACGGCGCTGGCTGGTATTCCGAAATATCGTTCATTATTTATTCATGTAAATATATATTTATTTTTAAATATATATATATATATAGAGAGAGAGAGAGAGGGAATTATGAATAAATTTAATTTAATAAGTTTTCTCGATTGATTTTAGCCATATTTATATGCAAATATAACTGATTTATATTTTATTAGTTACGTTTATGTTTATTATCCACTTGTGGCTTTGATGTTTCTTGCTCATATATTGGCTGATGATATTTACAAGGAAGATAATTTTAAAAAGGACCGAGTGAGTTTTTGTTGGTAGATACTAATAATCATGTAAAAAAAACAAATAAATTAATTTATTCATTTTTATTTACCTTAGAAAGAATCTCCTGAGTTGAAGGCATCTTTTCTTTCTTATTTATTTTTCTCTTGGTTTGATTCCATGGCCTGGCTTGGTTACCGTAAACCATTAGAAACCCGAGATTTATGGAATTTAAATCCAGACGATTCATCTGAATACGTCGTTCCCAAATTTGAGAAAGAGTGGAAGAAATCGTTTAATAGAATAAAAAGGTATTTTATAACAAATACTAATATATATACGAGGTTTGTTCAAAAGAAAAGTAATTCCTCTCAGATATAATGCAATTATGCCAGCGCTTCTTCCAATCGTCGAAGCACTTCTGAAATGCGCTTTTCGGTATGGCCATCAGTTCGTTCTTCATCAATTGTAGCAAAACGCTTTCCTTTCATTGGTTTCTTCAGTTTTGGGATTACAAAAAAGTCGCAGTGAGTCAAATATGGTCGTTGAGGCATGATTACGGTGTTTTTTTTACCAAAAAATCTCGAACAAGCAAGTGCAATGCAATTTGTTATTCCAAAATTTTGATCGTTTTTAACATTACGTCCTGTAATCGAAGAAAACAGTGAGCAAACCCTTCACATTTGATCGAACTTGGTGTGCTTTTTTCGGTCTTTTGTAAAGCGCTTGTACCAGTTATAAACATTTCTTTTAGACAATTGCCGAATTCCACAGTCAACATTTTAAGTACGTTGGAGCACTTTATTCCATATTTAACGCAAAATTTAATACAGATTCTTTAAAAAATCGAAGAACATCCAACACTAACTTTTTCAGTTGTCAAAAACAAACTACTAATCCAAAATGGCTGATAATGTCAATATATGAGAAACATGTGTACCAACATAACAAGAAAAAATTTCGATAATCGAATGTACACAGCCCGAGAAAATTCAAAATTCACCTTTTCTTTTAAACAGACCTCGTATATATATGTTAAATAATTGATAAATTGAAATAAATAATCACTAATTTTTTTAGGAGAGAAGAAAAACGGGGTAATGCTTCATCTAAAAAGAAACAGGCATCTATATTAGGTCCAATGTGGCGTGTATTTTCTTCCACATTTTTATTTGGGTCTTTTTGTAAATTAGTCCAAGATTTGCTCACTTTTGTCCAACCACAAATTCTCAAGTATGTATTATACTTACTCTCTTGTTTATTAAAATAAATTATTAAGAAGTGTGATCAATAATATTAAAAGACGAAAGTAGTTAATATAATAATTAAAAATTAATTTAATTTTTTTGTTATTCACATTTTCTTATAGTTTATTGATTGGATATATTGAAAATGGTGAAGAAATGTGGAAAGGCTACTTCTATGCTGCACTTATGTTTGTCACAGCTGCGGCCCAATCCTTATTTTTAGCTCGATATTTTATGACAATGAATATGATCGCCATAAGAATACGAACTTCCCTGATTTCAGCTATTTATAAAAAGGTATAAAATATATAGGTAAAATAAATGATTGACGGATGTGTGCTAGGGGTCATTTTTAAATACAGTAGAACCTCGATAAATTAAAGTCCAAGGAAACAAAATATTTTAAGTTATAGAGGTTTTCAGTTATCAAGGGTCTATGTTAGGGATAGGCGGATTGGTTAATAACATTTTTTAAAGGCTAATTCATGTCGTTTCTTAAAATTCTCTAACCAGCCATTGCTGGCTTGAAAATTTTTGATTTTCAGCGAATTAGCGAACTCTTCAGATTTTTCTTTCAATATGGGTCCACTAACACTGATGTTTTTGTTTCGATACTGTTTGAACCACGTAAACAAACATTGTTCTAAATTAGGGAATTCGGCAATTTTTCGTCTTTTACATTGAAGACTCCTGATTCTTGTTTCTTCAAGATTTCAGCTTCTGAGGGCCACTACAGAGATTACTTATTTAAGTTATAGAGGTTGCATATTTTAAGTTATTGAGGTTTTTAAGTTACCGAGGTTCTACAGTATCTTATTTCCTAATTATATAACTTTTAGTATAGACCAGGGCTTCTTAAACTTTTTTATATAGCGACCCCCTTCAAGCTTAGGAAATTTTAAACGACCCCCTCGTCCATATAATGAAATATATATTAACCGTAGATGTAGATGTAATATCGCACTATTTTACAATGTAAATAAAATAAGGATTAAAGAATACATACCCATTCATTTCACATATATATAATTTAATAATTTTAAAATTTTATTTATAATGATTCAAAAGTATCAGATCTTTGCGACCCCCTTTCAGTAGTCTCGCGTCCCCCCTGGGGGTCGCGACCCACAGTTTAAGAAGCCCTGGTATAGACTGTATTGCTTTTACCTAGATCTTTTTTAACTTTAAAAATGGTCTTATATAATCATATATTGACCTAATTATTTAAAATATTAATTTATTTTATTTCAGTCTTTACTTCTCTCAAGTAAAACAAGAAAAGACACAACTGTTGGAGAAATTGTCAATCTCATGTCAGTTGATGCTCAAAGATTTGTAGATTTAATGCCTAATCTTAATTTACTTTGGTCAGCTCCTTTACAAATTGTTTTAGCACTTTATTTTCTTTGGAATATTATAGGTAAGTTTCTAATTTGATAAAAAAAACTTATATATTAATAATTATAAATTGAACAAGATGAATTCTCATTTACTTGGTTTTTACCGAGGAAGGGAAGGTATTGTTTTCACACCAAATTTCACTTGTGGAGATTTTTACATATCTCCATAAATCATGCATTTTGTTAACCGAAAAAAGTTTTTTTAGCATGATGTCTGTCCTTCTGTCCATATAGAATGTATAACTTAAACTGCTCAACGGATTTTGATGAAATTTGGTATATTTACTTAATGCATCAGTATGATGAATTCATTAACTTTTGGTGTATATCCAGAAACTGGAAGTGTTATTACAAAGTATTAATTTTATATTCATTGTCAGAAAATATTTCACTTAAAATATAGTAGTGATAAATAATTGATTAATTAAACTAAAAATAAAAACTTAGATAATCATTTTTTAATTCATGTTTTAAAAATATTTTTTTTGATACTTTATATATATAATGTTTGGAAAATAATTTATTTCAAATCGTCGGTCGGTTAGGTGCCTGGCCACTGATCATTTTTTTTTATGTAATAATTAAAATAAACTCAATACTTTTAGGGGCTGCTGTCCTTGCTGGTTTAGCGATGATGATTATTTTAATTCCTGTAAACGCCTGGGTAGCTACTAAACAACGTTCTTTACAAATTCGTCAAATGAAATTTAAAGATGAAAGGGTGAAATTAATGAATGAAATTATTTCCGGAATTAAGGTTTGTCTTTTCATTCTACTAAAGTATTATTTTTTTTTGGGGGGGGGACAAGAGTTAACAATGGTTACATAACAAATTCCAGTTATTTTATTTTTGATTTGTAATATTTCTCTTTTATCATTTTTAATTTATTTTAATTTTCAATATTGAATTTCATTTATAATACATTAGAAATATTGTTGTTTTATGCATTACAATTATTTAGTTAATTTTTATATTTTCCCTTTTTCGAGTTTAGAGGTGAGGCTTATATAAGGCTTTGTTTTATATGCATTTAAAAATAAAAATTACTATAGATATAAATAATTATTTCATTTTAATGTTAAAATGTAATATTTAAATGGACTCTGAATATTTTCTAATTAAATTTTTAATTAATTAGTAAATTAATAAGTTAAATAGAAACAATGACAGTGTAATTTTTTTTAAAAATAAATATATAAATATTTATTTAAATCTATTTTCAGGTTTTAAAGTTGTATGCATGGGAACCGTCGTTTGAAAAGATTATTCTTCAAATTCGTGCAAAGGAAGAGAAAATTCTTAAAAACACTGCATACCTATCATCCTTCACTTATTTCATATTCGTAGCTGCCCCTTTTCTTGTCTCACTTTTTTCATTTCTCACTTATATTTATATGGATGAAAATAATGTCCTCGATGCTAAAACAGCTTTCGTTTCGCTTTCTTTGTTTAATATTTTAAGATTTCCTCTTATGATGTTTCCTATGCTTATTAGTTACTTAGTTCAGGTAAACATTTACTTGATTACTAATGATTTTTCAAATTATTATTATTATTCTGATTTCTTCTTGGTTTTATTACAGACCTTTGTATCAATTGGACGAATAAATAAATTTTTAAATTTTGATGAAATTGATCCAGAAAATGTTTTGAAAAATAGTGAAGAAAAGGATCCGATTATAATTGAAAATGGTAATTTCGCCTGGGAAGAGGAGGATAATGAAGGAATATTGAAAGAAATAAATTTAAGGGTTAAGAAAGGAAGTCTGGTGACAATTGTTGGAGCAGTTGGAAGTGGAAAAAGCTCACTGATGTCCGCACTTCTTGGTGAGATGGAGAAATTATCCGGGCGAGTGAATATTTTGGGTTCTGTCGCTTATGTTTCCCAACAAGCCTGGATACAAAACGCCACACTTCAAGATAATATTCTTTTTGGTTCCAAATTAAATGAAAAAGTGAGTTTTTTTTTATTTTTGTATAGAAATGATTCTCGGCATTGAATATATATTCTCGAATTGTACTTATTTTAGATTTATTCAGAAGTGGTGGAAGCTTGTGCCCTTGAACAAGATTTGGCAATGTTACCAGCCGGAGATAAAACAGAAATTGGAGAAAAAGGGATCAATTTGTCTGGTGGACAAAAACAACGTGTCTCATTGGCTAGAGCAGTTTATAATGATGCTGATTTATATTTACTCGATGATCCTTTAAGTGCAGTTGACTCACACGTTGGAAAACATATTTTTGAAAAAGTTATAGGACCATCCGGAATTCTTAAAAACAAAGTAAATATTAAAATAGAGACAAAATAATGATAAATATAATAATAACGAAACATTCTGGGGCGAGGTATCAATATCATTTTTGTGGAATGAGAAAAAAAATTAAAAATTTCATGATATCTATACAACATATATACTAAATAAATCCAAATCTCAATAACACATCTGAATAGGGATATTTGGAAGAATATGTTTGTTGTATAATTTTAGGTTCATTATTTTCATTTAAAATATATATTTAGATTCATTTACAATATTTTTATTAAAATTAAAATTAAAAAACGATTAATGTCGATTGATAAGTTTTTTTAATTTTATTTTTTGAAATTATTTTACAGACACGTATTCTTGTCACGCATAATATTTCCTATCTTCCAAATACGGATCAAATTTTTGTTTTAAAAGATGGTAAGATAAGCGAAAATGGAACATATAAAGAGCTTTTAGAGAGAAAAGGAGCTTTTGCTGAATTCCTTTTACAACATTTAACCGAAAAGGGTCCGGAGGATTCTTTGAATGGTAAGTGGAAATTCATTGATTCTATTTCTATTAAATTTGACATTTTTCTTTTTTCTTTCAATACTCCCAAAAGAAACAAATATATATATATATATATCATACTTTTAATTTTTTTATAGAAATAAATGAGATAAAATACCAAATAGAGAGTGCGATCAATTCTCCAGAATTGAAAACTACACTTATGCGAATGGTGAGTAGAATTTCGGAAATGTCAGAACAATCCCAAGAGGATAGTGAATTTATACGGTAAGTTTTAGATTTATTTTTTTATAAATAACCTAAAAGAAAAAAAATCTGTCATGAGTGTCAAAACATATATATATATATATATATATATATATATATATATATTTATTTAAGACATTTGATAATCTATATATATATATAAAGGTTTTTGTCTGCACATTACTCAGAATTTAAAATTTTTTGTATATCTTCACAGTTCATGACCTCTAGAATCCAAAAGTAACTTTAGAATTTTTCATGTCTGTCTGCCGGGAAAATTTTAACGTTATAGACTCACAATTGGCTGAACCGATTTCTATGAAATTACATCACGATATTCTTACATACCTCTATTTGAACATAGGCCATATATTATATATCAATATCTATTCAATAATCGCAGAAATTAATTTTTTAAAATATATATAATACTACATGTTGTCATTCAGCGCCTTATTGATTCATTTCCGACAGTGAATATAAATTTAATAATTCTAAAAAATTCCATACAAAAAGAATGTTTATAATATTTCAATTTTTATTTTAATTTCGAATATTCAAATATCATTTCAATTATTTAATTTATTCTAAAAGTTCGATTGATTGATTATATAAAAATTAAAATATGATTTTTTAGACAAATAATATTAATATAATGATATAATTATATTTATTTAAGATATTTGATAATTGAAAATGATAATGATATATAATATAATTAATTAAATAAATAAAATAATTATATAATAATGAATAAATATATTAGTTTAAAACAAATTATACAAAATTGAATATACTTTATAAAAAAAAAAAAAAAATTATTAAGAGAAAAAAATATTTTTCTTTACCTATATATCGAATAAATTGAAGAATATTAGAGAAGGGGCTTCAACCCTTATATCCTCAAAAACCTGAATCTCATGACAAGCCTTATATTTAATGATTTTATATAAATTATAAATTATTTATTTTTATTTTATATTGTTAATGAAATTAGTAAGATACGTGCTTTACAGTTTATATACCATATAATACCCAATCTATAAAAATATTATTTTATTATATTTACTTAAAAAAATGTATAAATTTTTAATTGGAATATATGATTTTTTAATTTATACTTAGGAAAAACTCGGTGAGAAGTAGTACACGATCAAAGGCCTCGCCGCGGGTGAGCACATCCAAAACAAATGCCTTTACCAAAGGGGAAAAATTAATTGAGGAAGAAATAGCGGATATCGGAAATGTAAGCATTGTTTTAATTATTTATTTGCTTATTTATTGTGAATTTGACTTTATTATTTTCATTTTGGATATCAACTTCTTACCATTGTTGCATATCTTACATTGTGCGACAGTCACTAGATGGCGTTATTCAAACTGGAAATAAAAGTCACTTTTTAATAATAATAACTGATTTTCTTTTTCCATTTTCTTCAGATAAAATTAAAAACATTTACTAGCTATCTAATATCAGCTGGCATATTCTTGTTATTCACGACCATATTATTTAATATCGTGTATCAAGTATTTTCCATTGGTAGTAATGTTTGGCTATCTTATTGGTCTGATGGTAGTAAGAACAATAAAACTGTAGATAATGATTTTTATATTGGAATCTATGGGGCTCTCGGAGTTGCCCAAGGTAATAATATTTTGAAATACTAAAATTTAATATCTTACTTTAAACATACAATATATATATATATATGAAAAAAATTATAGGCACTTGTTGAAATATTTTTATTATATTGTCTAAAAAATACACTCTCAACTTAAAAAAATAACATGAATAACTATAATTAAAACTTAAAAATATAATGTTCCCCCATTGAATTCGAGGCCACCAGGATGTCGTCGATGTTGGCAAACGCGAATGGTAGATCGCGTAGTGCCTCATTGATGAATCGCTGGAACGTCTAAGCAGCGTTTCTGAGGCCGAAGGACATGTATGGAAATTCGAACATGCCGAATATGTGTTGTTATTGCCGTTTTCGGGATGTCCTCGGGGTTCATCGGGATTTGATTATAGGCCTTCATCAGATCGATGGTCGAGAAGACCGAGCTGGTGGGCGTAATCGAGGATGTGCCTGACGGGGTGGCTCTCCGGGATGCTGCGGGCATTGAGAGATCGGTAGTCTCCCGTTGGTCTCCAACCGTCCTTCTTGGGGCAAGGTGAAGAGCCGAAGACCAGGGGCTCTAGGATGGTCTCGCGGTCCCGTCCTGGAGCATCGCGTCGAACTCCTTTTTAGCGATCCTGAGCCGGTCGGGAGCCAGCCTCCCGGGTCTGCAAGCGACTGGTGGCCCCTCGGTTGTCCTGATGTGGTGCCGGATGTTGTGTTTCATCCGTCGAGGTTGCCCACCATCGTCACTGCTATCATCGGGATTACAGCCGCTACCACGATTGTTATGATTCACGCGAGGTGGTGCTACACCGACGCGCAGCGTGCGAGTGAATAATAACAATCCCAGACAATTGTATATAGATGTAAATAAATTTGTAAATAGTCAGTTCAATCTGAGTAGGGATCAAATATATAGATAACGATATAATAAACGCTATTATATACATATAACGTCTCTCACAAGGCCACAACCATCTACTTCCGAGGTATCCGCTGGGCAAATCATTTAATTATCTTATTTTTCATATTCAGTTTTAGCCCTTTATCCACAAATAAATACAGAGACGTGATATGCATATAATAGCATTTATTATATCGTTATATCGTTATCTATAAAAATGATCCCTAATCACATTTACATATTTACATATTTATTTACACCTATATACAATTGTGTCTCGGATTGTTATTATTCACTCGCACGCTGCGCGTTGGTGTAGCGCCACCTCGCATGAATAATAACAATCGTGGTAGCACTCGGTTACCCTGATGACTCCAGCGCGATTTACGGCCGCGACATATGTTTTTTTAGTTTGTTTTTTAAAATATAATTATTATTTATTAGACTTGTAGTAATATTAAATTTCTTAATTGATTACAGTAATTGCACTGATTCCTGCAAATCTCGCTCTTAGTGTTGGTTGTATTTATGCATCGTCCCGGCTTCATCATAACATGTTGCAACGTACTTTACATAACCCAATGAGTTTTTTTGATACGGTACCCATCGGACGGTTAATCAATCGCTTTTCCAAAGATGTTGATATTCTAGATAATATTATTATTGTTAATATGAGAAGTTGGATTTCATGTTTTTTTTCAGTAAGCGTTTTTATTAAAACTTGTCTTATTAAAAAAATAAAATAATAATCAAATTCATTTATCAATTTATTATTATTTTTTTTAGGTAATTGGAACTATTGCTATAATCAGTTACAATTATATACTCTTTCTTGCTGTAATTTTTCCTACAGCCATTATTTATTATCTTATTCAGGTAAAATTAAGAATAATTAGAAATGATGGACTCAATTTCAGTTTACAACTTTACTTTTTACAGTTTTCAAATTTATGATCCTAGAAATTAAATTAGATTTTAATTATACGGAAGATTATCTGTACACTATCTTCAACTACCTGCATATATAAGAATGTTAAAGATTTACAACACTTTTTTAAATATAATTTATAGAATTTCAATGCAATGTAATAGAATCAAATTAAAATTGTCTCCATCATTTTCAATCTCCCTGTATTATTTAACATAGATGTAGAAAGAAATTAATATATTAATAATCACTTATAGCGATTCTTTGTGAGAACATCTCGTCAATTAAAACGGATTGAATCCATAACGCGATCACCAATTTATTCACATTTTAATGAAACAATAACTGGAGCTTCGATTATTAGAGCTTATGGTGTGCAAAAGAGGTTCTATACAGAATCGGAAGCAAAAGTGGATTTTAATCAAATGTGCTATTATCCCAATATCATTGCTAATCGGTATTTATCCCATATATTTTCTATGTTTATATAATTTATAACTATATTTGTAGAAGAAAAAACTTATAATTCTCTTGTCCAGATTTATTTCTCATAAACAGTTTTGTTGAAGTTTTATGAAAAATAAATACAAATATAAACGACAATTAATGAAATAATGTTAATGAAGGTAAATTTTAATCGTCTAGATGGCTTGCGGTTCGACTGGAAATGATCGGCAATATATTAATATTTTTTGCATCCCTATTTGCTGTTCTAAATCGTGATGTTGACACTGGAACAGTTGGCTTAACTGTTAGCTATGCACTTTCGGTAGAGACTATTTCATATTCTTTATGATTAAACATAAATTATCCACAGGTTAAATTTATTTATTTTATTTGTAGATAACCCAAACACTGAATTGGTTAGTGAGAATGACTTCGGACGTTGAAACTAATATTGTCGCTGTGGAACGAATTAAAGAATATGGCGAAACTGTACAGGTTAATAAAATATAGCACTTATTTTTATTCATTCTATAAAATTTATTATATGATTTGCAATTTATTTTTATTCATTGGAAACAGGAGGCTGTTTGGGATATTCCAGAAACTGCTCCACCTAAAAGTTGGCCTTCAGATGGTGTCGTTGAATTTAAAGATTTCTCTGTACGTTATAGAGAAGGTCTGGATCTTGTACTAAATAAAGTTTCATTCAAGATTAAATCAGGTGAAAAGGTAATTGTAAATGAATTTATATATTTATAGGAAGAGCATTTCGCCAGTGGGACATAGTGTGGGTTTCTGCTTGACTCTCCTGCCTCCATTGTTCCATTTCTTAAAAAAAGAAATAAATTTGGAAGGAGGAGAGATCATTTTCTCTAATATTTAACACTAGCTGCTCAGAGCTCCTTCGTCGCTCTTCACATCTAGACGGGGGCTCCGCCCCCTGCACCCCCCCCCCCCCCGAGTGTCCCTATTCTGAGCTATAACCATCTAACTCCTAACCTGTCCCATCTCTCTCACGTTCCTTCCTACATTGTCCACCCTGTTCCCAATTGGTCTTCCACACGGACGTTTTCCAATCGAACTCCCCACCAATATATTTTTCCTCTCCCATTCTAGCCATGTGCCCTGCCGATCCCAGCCTTCTCGCTTTTCTAACCCTAACTATATCTAGAGATGCATAGAGGTCATGCAATTCCTTGTTATGCAGTCTCCGCCATTCCCCGGTGTCCTCATCTTTCTTTGGTCCATAAATGCTGGGAAGAATCCTATTCTCAAATACTCTGAATCTATTTTCATCTCCCAGGGTTATAGACCATGCCTCCCACCCATATAATACAATTAATAATTTAATAATTTTGATCCCCTTTGATAATAATTTCCAGATTGCAACCTCGATTTAAAAATTATTTGCAAATATTATTCTCTCTGATACTAATTATTTTGTCTTATCACTATTAATTTCAAACCCCATCAATTTTCCTGCCTCGATTAATTTTTTTATGCTACTTTAAATGTTATTAATTTATTTAAAAAAAAATCAAAGTAAACAAAATAAAAATGAAATATAAAATTAGCATAACACTAAACTACTATAAAAATAATATTAAAAAATATATTATATATTAAAATCTTACGTGAAAATCCAATTATGAGATCAAATTTTCTTAATTAAAATAATTTACTCACATAATCTTAAAAATTCATAGTATTAAATTATAGCCGTAATGTGAATGTTTTCAAAGTTTAAAAGGCCAATAAGATCAATTGAGATATTGTAAATATCAATAGAAGATATATAAAAAGATTTTTATCTGCACATTGCTCAGAATTTAAATTACCGCCAAATTATCGCCACCAGCGCCTCTATGATCTAGTATGGTAACTAAACTGGTAATGGTAACTAAACTATTATATTCTTTATAATTTTTTTAAAATTTTTCTAATTCAAAAATCGAAAATCGGGCTTCGAGGTCTGGTGGCCAGCCCCTTTGTGCTTCCGTGTAAAAAATTCCAGGTCCCTGTGTGCGATAGATTTGGCTGGAGAGCTCGGTCAGACAGACAGACAGACAGTCAGACACATTACACTTGCTTTTATTATTATAGAAGATTTCTAAAAATAAAATGAAATCAAACTCACAGATTTTTAATATTACTTCAAGAATAAGAAAAAATAAAAGCGGGTTTCATAAATAATTCTGGAGTTAATTCACTATCTTGTTAGGTTTTTATAGATTTTTGGGAAATAAATTAAAAACTTTCAATTAATTTTCAGGTTGGTATTGTAGGTCGGACTGGAGCTGGAAAATCCTCACTCACCCTTTGTCTGTTTCGAATAATTGAAGCAGCCGAAGGTGCTATATTTATCGATGATGTGAATATTTCAAAAATAGGTCTTCATCAACTTAGATCAAAGTTGACAATCATTCCCCAGGATCCAGTACTCTTCTCAGGTACACTTAGGTAAGTTATATTAACGACTATAGGATTAAAGTAAAAATATAGAAATATAATCTAATGTATATATGGAATAGCTGAGCAGTTTTATTGAAATTTTATTTTTTGAAAGAGAGGAAAGGAAGTAAAATGTATATGTATCGTTGAATTTTTGTCATTGAATTTTATAAAATAAATATTTAAATTTAATTTAAATATTAAAAAAATTTCCAAAACAAAGAAAATAAATATATTTGTCTCCAATTTTTTTGATATTTTATATATACTTATAAAAAACTCAGGGACAAGATATTTTATAGAAATCGTATAATTCTTATTATACAATTTCCGCCTTACACCAGTACTCTCATGGTTTAATTTATTTTTGGATCATAAATGTTAAAGAAAATTTCATTTTGAAATACGCTCGTTAGTTAAAGTCACGGGTTACGCCTCACATCCACAATTATAAATTTGTATAGTTGATAAGTTATAATTTCAATTATATCGATAAAAAAATTATGAAAAGAGATTTTATCACATAATAATCATCCATAGTGATGATATACAGTATCTATTTGAAGTTAAGATTTTTATTGAAACTATTTTATTTTTAGATTAAATTTGGATCCATTTTCTACATTTGAAGATGAAGAATTATGGCGTGCCCTGGAACATGCTTATTTATCAGATTTTGTTAAAAATTTACCAGCCGGTTTAAGTCATGTAATCAGTGAAGGTGGAGAAAATCTCAGGTAAATATTGACAATGCTTGTTGAAAGAATAAACCGTTAATATTAACGCTATCAAAGCCTACACAAGGCAAAGTTTTTAAAGAATAATCACATTACAAGCATACATCCCTATCCCACTCCACTTCCATTCAATTTTGATACTCTCTAATTTTCAAAACAAAACAATATTTTTATTACAAATGATATTCTTTATTTTTTTAAGTGTTGGCCAACGACAATTGATTTGTTTAGCAAGAGCTCTTTTACGAAAAACTAAAGTTTTAATATTAGATGAAGCGACGGCTGCTGTTGATTTAGAAACAGATGATTTAATTCAGGTACAAAACAATCATTACTAAAATTGTTATATTTTTAAGTAAATTTTTTTCATAGATTCAAGGAGTTCAAACCCTTTTATTCCTTCATCTCTTATTTGTTATTTTTGGCCTATTATTATTAATTTTTTATATTTATATTCTAGACAACAATACGAAAAGAATTTAAAGAGTGTACTATCCTAACTATTGCCCATCGATTGAATACAATCTTAGATTCTGACAGGTAAATTTAAATCTATAATATTATTAATAATCAATGATAAAATTTAAAAACAATTTTTCATTTGTTTTCTATTGGGATTGTTTTAGGGTAATTGTTTTGGACAAAGGCCTTTTGAAGGAATATGATTCACCAGAAAATCTACTAAAAAATGAAGAAACTATATTTTATGGAATGGCCAAAGATGCTGGATTAGTTTGAGCTGATCCCATTCTATAATATAATGAAAATCAAGAGTTGAATTACTAATAAAATATATTTATAATAAAAACTAAAAAATAAATTGTCTTTTTATGTAGAAAATTATGAAAGATAAATTTAGTTATTTCTCATAAATTATTATTGTAAATAAAAGATTGTAAATATAAAATATAAATTTTAATTAAAACAACTCCAATTGCTTCGGAATAGACAAAAAATAATTAATTTTATTTTGGCAGAATAAACGAAAAAAGTTTTATTACAATAATATCTGTCGTTTAAATAATATATTTTATTTGGCTAGATGAAAGATTAAAGAATATGTTAAGATTTATCCTCCTATATAAATCGGTATGCAGTTTATTATTAAGTTCAAACACCTATGCACCTTGATATCTCTTTGTGCTGTCTTTATTATCTTGTTTTGTTTGAAATAAATATTTTTGTTGGTGAATTTATTTTTACATTTTTAATTATTAATAAAAATTTGTATTTTTCTATATTTTAAATATCTATTTGAATATATTATTAATTAAAATCAATATAATTTATATATAAATATAAAAAGTAAGGAATCTCATTCAATTTTTGAGCAGCATTTTTCTTATGTTTAAATAATTATTTGATTTTTTCTTAAGAATAGATTAATTAAAAATAAAAAAAAAATAAAAATAAAATATTGAAAATATAAATATATTTGTTTGTATTATAAAATAGAGATATAAGATATAATTAGAATATAATATAATTTATAAAGTATTAACCCGTTCAAGAACAACTATGATATTCAAAATTGAAATGTATATATATGTTATTAATATTAATAAAGTTTATTTGTATGTTTATGATTTTCTTTTAATCCTAATTTGGCAAATAATAAATATTTTTAGTAAATATAATTGACAAGTATTAAATATATAGATAGAAATATTCATTTCATTATAATAATTATTTAAATTTGAAAAATATTAAAAATATATTCTATTTTTCATAATAAAAATGGGAAAAAATAATTTAACGAAATATATAAATTCTCGTTTTTTTAACTATTTAAAACAAAAATAAAAAAAAATTCCAATAATATAATTTTGGCAAAAATAGATTTGATTTTTTTACATTTTAAGACTGAAAACCATACTCAAAAATTGTTCATAGTGTATTGTAATGACTCCATCTTGATCAGTATCATATTGTCTAAATGATGTAGTTAGCGTCTGTAACAATAAAGAAATTTAAAATTAAATTTAAAATACCATATTTCTAAAATAATATATATATAGTAATAAACTAATAAATTAATTAAAATGATAATAAATTGTATTATATTAACAATTTATCAATTAATTATTTTAAAATAAAAAAAAGTAAGTATATTAATATATTATCATATAATATTTAAGATTATTTGAGGCATACCGATAAAACAATACAGCATTGTATAAAATCATCAAAGAAAATTGTGCCACGACCAGCGCGATCAAATTTTCTTATTAATATATTAATAATATTATCGGACAGTCTATAACCAAATGTATTCAATGCTCGTTGCAATTCATTTTTATCTATATTTCCTGAATTATCTAAATCAAATGATCGAAAACAATTTTGCCAGTCGGTTACATATTTCCATAAAGCACCAAAATCTTGAAAATTCACACTGCCTCGATTCTGTTTATCGAACATTCCTAAAAAAAGGATTATATAAATTAAATAAATATACAATACTTAAATAATTATATAAGATTTAATTCAAGTACAAGTATTATTGAAAGAAAAATACTTAAGATAGAGAAAGAAATGTGAGTTTCTAATAACTAATATATATATTAAATACCTATCATAAGACGAACAGTTTCTGGATTAAAAGGTGTCCATGTTCCATTAGATAAAGCCACTTGTAACTCTTCAGCAGAAATATAACCACTTTTATCTTTGTCAACTCTAATAAATAAACTATATATTAGTGTTATATATATGTAAAAAATACAACTTTATTTTAATAAAATGAAAAATATTAAAAATCAATATTAAAATATAAATGGTCGAATTATATTAACATAAAATGAAAGTTATAAAATACTAAATATATATAACTATGAATAATTACTATTTTATCATAAATATTTTAGACTGATAAGAAGGCTTAAGCCATATAATATGTAAAAAAATAATTTATTTGATTTATCAAATAATAAAAAAAAACTTTACAATAAAATAATATATATTTAAGGTTTCATAAGTTTAACATTAAATTCCAAGAATATAATATATTGAATTATATTAAAAATTCATAAAACATAAACTTAATATATAAAAGTGTTTTCCTTGCCTAGTAAATATATCCCATAGAAATTGTTGATTCGGATATGATGGATTATATGCCATTTTATAATTGTATTATTAATTATTGTGAATATATATGGAAAATAATTCAATTAACTATAAGTTTTGGAATTCAAATATATGAGAATATATGAAATGCTCAAATTATGACTCAACTGGACTCAACTATGATCTAATAATTCCCCCTGAAATCTGTCAAAAATTTTACGTTTGACATTTAAGCACTACAGGAAAAATAAAATCCCTTGAACTAAGTGAAAAGTTTTTAATTATTATTAATTCTAATTTTAACGTTATTTATTAATTAAAATGATATTTTAAACATTTTAATAATTTATAATGCATAACCTTAAGTAACTAATATTTTATATAAAAATTAAAAATAAATAAAAAAATAATAATAAAAGCATTTTATTTTAAAATCACCAATTATCTCCGATTATATCCCCATTAACCATATTATTTTTATTTTGCTTTAATTATTTAATGATATTTTCAAAATAGTTTCAAAAATTATAATAAAAGAATTAGTCTCAAAATGTAAAACAACAAGATTGATATTAAAAACCAACAAATAATAAAAACGTTATAAAAATAAGATATTTTTCGCATTTATTTTATAAGATTGATTTTTAACTGGTGTATTATTCATAATTTTACTAGTGGTTTTTTATTTTTAAAAATTATTATATATAAACTAAATGAAATATTGTAAACAAATGACGATAAATATTAATTTAAATAGTCTAAAATTAAATTAATAAGAATTATTTTTAATTAAACGTGAAGATTCAAGTTTATTGCTATATTTGTTTTATTAAGATCTCGGTTGTTACACCATCTCATCAAAAGATTTCTTAAATCTTTATAACTTCACCAAATAATTCTTATTTAGATTTAGATTTTGAAGATTAATTTTAGTTTACTTAAATTATTAAAATGTTTCAACTAGTAGTTAGGGTTAAATCTATTGACTTAATATCAATATGAATAATTCAATAAGTTATTTATCAATTATTAAAGCAAAATTATAATAGAATATGAAATGTGGTTTATAAAAATAATCAGATTATTAATTAATCAAATGTTATTCATAACGGTTTATGATGTATATACATATATATATATAAATCACATAATAATTTAAAATATATGTGTATATTTAAATTTACACTTAAAAAAATTATAGAAATAGTTGGGAAACTTTTGTCTCAATAAAATGAAAACAAATGATTAAGCCAGCTACGTTGCCAATAAGAAAAATTTAAATAAACAATATTAAAAAAATATAAATTTGTAATTCATATTTTAATTTTAATTTATTTTTATATATACTCACGCCACAAAGTAGTTTTCAATTAATAAAACCCTACAATTGAACAAATTTAGCATAAAACACATCAAAGGAATTCGAATTAAACAATACTTAAAATAATTAAAAATTTATGTTTTATTTTAAACCATAGTTTTATTTATAATCTCTGAAAATATATGTATATATTAATTTGAAGGAAAATAATTATTCAAATTTTCAATGATATAATAAAAACAATTAAAATATATAATATATTAACAGAGGGTTTATGATGGAACTTCGATAGATTATTATTCACATTCTTCCATTGGTGTATCTTCGATTGTTAAATCATCGAGCATTTCAGCAAGTGTAATTTTTGGAAAGTACTCATCATAATCATCCGCATTTTCGTCAACAGCAATTGGTTGATTTATAATATTTTGATTCTTATAAATATTTATATTGCTTCTCATATCACCATCTTCTTCGATATCATTTAAAAATTCATTAAACTCCCTAAAAAGTTTGCCAAATCGAAATTAAAAAAAAATTATATTTATTTTTACATATCAAGATTCTAAACGATTTCCAAAAATAAATAATTTTACCTGATATTTTCTGAACTTGGTTCTCCTTCTTGATTAAGATGCTTTAATTTCCAAATTCTATTCTTTGATTCTTTTGGATAAGTATAAACTTTTTTAGCAACTATAAGTGATGGAATAGAATCTTCTTTTAATTTTTCAAAATGGGTGTCATTTATGTTATGGTTCATCAGATCATAGCTTAAAAAAATAATAATAACAATCATAATCATAAATAAAATATTTTTCATTGAATTATTACCATAAAACAGTGTCCCCGGTTGATAAGATATATCCCAAATGTGTTTTTGCATGAATTTCATCCTCATATCCTAATTGGGAGGATTTAACAAGCCATACATCGACAAGAGAATGCTAAAAAATAAATATTATCGTAATTAAAATTAATAATTTCATTAAAATAATAATTTAATATTATAAATAATGGATTGCTGTGAAAAAATATGAAAATTAAATTTGATTACCTTATGAGAGAAATCGCCTTGGCCAGGTTTCTTTTTATTTATTGTACTGCGATCAACATTCATTACAGTATATTCTGTAAGTTGTTTTGGGTCAAAAATGGAATAAAAAGGATGCCGCCAGAATAATGTACTAGTAATTTCAGCAATTTGGGAGGTAATAGGATCAATAATTTGAATTGTATTAGTAACTCTAGTAACTAAACATAAGGGGTTAATAGCCCCAAGTTGATGAGCCAATTCTTTTGAAAGGCATACAAGACTTCCTTTTGAAATAGGAACAATTTCCACTCCAAAAGTATATTTATAGTTATAAGTATTACTATGAATATCATGGGAAATTAATTTTTTAGAATGTTGGTAACGAATTGGTAGGGCCGAACTTAAAAAATCAACTAACTTTCTTGCATGCGATTCATGGGCGAAGAAAAAATCCAGTCCACCTAAAAATATAAATTATTTAAAATATAATATATATAAATTGAAAGAAGAATATATACTAATATAATCTTTTTTTCAATTAATTACCATGCATTTGTTTAATACCCAAAGTATTATTGTGAGCTTTATGTTTAAGAATAATTTGTTCAAGATAAAATATTGTTTTTTTATTTTCACATTTTTGCCTTACTTGAACCTGAAATAAATATATTACTATAATTTTATATATTTGACCTCGAGTGGGTATTTTGATTATCACTTATTACATTTCTTAAACAGATTTTTATATTCAATTAATTTTTAAAACAATATATAAATGTAATAGAAGAAAACTTACATTTGCTCTCCAAAAATTTTGAGCTTCATGCCTGTGACAATCATTACACATTTGATTAGCAATCATATATTCAACAACAAAAACTTGTTGCAATTTTGCTCCGCCTTCTATTTCTGCTTGAACTGTTAATTTAACTTTTAATCTTTTCGAATGAGGTTCTGTCCATATAAAACCAGCATCAACCAGCTTAACTTTATTAAGCCCTTTTAAATTACGTAAACATAAACTTAATAATTCTTTTGACTCTAATGTTGCTGTCATCCATTCATTGGGTGGCTGTAAGTATCTATAAAATTTAAAATTGAATAAATATTCAATATTATAATAAATAAACTATTTTTGAATATGAAAATTGGGTATATATTTAAGACCCCCTACACCTCGCAGAATTTGATGAAACTTCGCCAGTTGATTCTTTGATTAATTCTAAGAAACTTTTTCCTTAGGCATTTCTTGGGAGAACTAGTTTTCGAGATACAAGTGATTAAAGATTGGATATCAATCCATTGATATCCCATTTAGCTACCATGTCTTATCAGTTTGACCAGCAGAGGGTGCGACTAATTTTCGGTTTTTTCAGTTCGGATTGTATATAGAAAAATTAAAAAATTAATTAATAAAATAATATTCCTATATCCAAACCGAACATTTCGACATTCATAACCATCTAATTGATATCCAATCTTTAATCACTTGTATCTCGAAAACTAGAAGTTCTTCCAAGAAATGCCTAAGGAAAAAGTTTCTTAGAATTAATCAAAGAATCAACTGGCGAAGTTTCATCAAATTCTGCGAGGTGTAGGGGGTCTTAAATATATACCGAAAATTGAAAGTAGATTCAAAAGAAAGATAATATTGTTGCAAAAAGTTCATTTTAAAAAAATTATAGTAATAAATATGATAAAGAATAGCAATAAATATGATTATTCTTCATCTATATTCATCTATATTTATAAAGCTTTTTTCAAAAAACACTTGACCCATCAATATAAAACCAAGTGTTTAAAGGATTTTCTTATTTTATACACATATAACAATTCAAAAGTATTATTTTTTTATGTATAACATTCAAGTTGTTACCTTTCACAACCTTTACAGAAATGAAGTGTTGCTTGTTTTGGAATTTGTTCAGTAATATCAATTTTTGTTCGAATGCAAGACACACACATATTGCTTGGGTTTGGCTCAATTTCAGTTCCACATAGACAACATAATCTACATATCATAAAAACACAAAATAAAAGAATAAGAAAAAATATTATTTTTAAATTAAATAATCAATTAAACAATAATAAGTTTACATACATGTATCCAATTCTATTATCAATTTCAATTGGAATCCCTTCCATCTTTGTATTTAAAACAAATACTTTGTAATTTAAAAACAATAAAGAACTTTGTCTCTAATTTTTGTATTTAAAAATATATATAATAAAGTATCAGATAAAACATGTGGAATTTGTAGGTTAATCAGTGATTTATACTTTTTCCACTTTTTCCTCAAAAAATTTAAGATTATATTAGTGGTATAATAGGTTCACAGACCATCCGTACACGGATACGTGGAGTGGCGCTACCAACGGTTAACATTGACATTTCTTTCACATGCGGTAATTTTAACATAAATATATTTCATAAAATATATTTTGTTAAAAACATATAAAATAAATTTTATTTGTACAAAATTATTATTTTTTTATATTTATATTAATATATATATTTATATTTTTAATTTATTTCAGTGTGATTTATATATATATATATATATACATATATATATTACCGGTAATTTCAATATATATTATTAAAACAAATAAAATAATATATTTATTTAATATATTAAATAAATATAATATTTATATTTTCGTTGGTTTTATTTAAAAAAAAAATTAATGATCTATTTTATGTACTTATATTTAGTTTGATAAATGCTTCATAGATGGCATAGAAGTGTATCTAAAAATTTTTATAAATTGAAACTATTAATTGTTTAAATTTAATTTTAATAACTTTATTATTGTTGATTCTTTATATATATATATATATATAATCATTAACATTTAATTATTTACCTCAATTTTTATGCTACGTCTACCTAAAAAAATAATAAAAAAAGGTAATGTAATTAACATATATATAAAGAAATTTATTTTTAAAATTCTAAGTAATACATTTATTATTTAAAAATAAAAATTGATTACATTTTCTTCAAGGAATTTTAAGTAAAACAAGAAATAAATTAAAAATTAAATTAAAATGAATTAGCAGTTAACACATATAGTCAAAAATCACAATCAGATCCAGAATTAGCATAAAAAGTAAGTTGAATATAATATTTCATTTTAACTGTAAAATAACAAAATAAATAATATCAACTAATTATTTATATTTAAATGAAGTAAAATTAAATTATTATCAAAAAAATATATAGTGTAAAACGTTAAATATTAATATAAAAGAAACACATGATTGAATTGAAACGCAAAATAAAAAAAGGTGTGGTGAATTAGCATATGACTAATTTGAAAGATTTTGGAAGGAAAATAATATTTTCCGAACAATCAAAATTTGCATCTTTAGAAGGGGTTATTAATATTAATTATTAATTGTAATTATAATTATATATATTATAATTATAGAAAACAAAACTATAAATTAATATATTATTTTTCTTATGTTACAAATCATGAAAAAAAAATTTGTATAATTTCTGGATTATTTAATTAATATTAATTTTCTATATTTTGAATATTATTCTACTACATTTGATTTTTTGATCATGAAAACTCACAGTTTATAGATATTTATTAGTATATTTAAAAATATGATTAAATAAAATACATTTTTTATTATATATAATATTTTATATTTATTATATATTTAAACTGAAACTTAGTTTTTAGACAAGAGACTCTGCCTTTTAACATCTCTAATCGCAAATAAATATTAAATACAAATAAATGGGTGCCGTATGATGCCGTATAATGTGGTCAATGATGTTCTTGATCTTCCGGTGTGGAATAGACACCACAGAAACCACAAGACTCATTACAGGGGCTTCTAATATCCAGGTGCTAATATTTACAGGGTCGTCGAAGTCCGGGTAAAAATTATAAAAGTCGAATTCATATATTAATAATTTAATGAAAAGAAGTTGGTAAGACTATTTACAAAAATATATACATGTTTCAAATGGTATAGTGAACGATTGAACAATATAAATATATGGTTATTAGGTGCTGCTTAACTGACTATCTTGCTGATTGCATTGTTGGAGAGGGGGGGTTGCTTTTGGAGCTTCCCGTTTACTGGTGTGAAAACATGTGAACAATCATATAAGACCCGTTTTATATTTCGTGTCCCCACAATATTATTTTTCATTTTTATAGTAAAGAGAAGTAATTTTTATTTTTTGATACTGAAAATGATTCTGATAGATTTTAAAAAAGAAATATAAATAATTCTAAAAAAGAAATGTAATTAATTCTATAACTAACATATAGTTTTAATAAATCTTCTTGTTTTTGATGTTCCTTTGTCCAACCAAATATCTCTTGATGTGGTCCTTTTCTTTAATCATGATATCATTATTAAAAATTCATATTTGAATAATATATATAAATATTGCAATAAATTTTATATTGATATATAATGGATATACTAAAAATAAGTATTTTTTAAATTTTTCTATCTATTAAAATAATATAAGAATACAATATAGGAGTTAGCTCGGAATAGGTTCGTTTGTAGTAAAGTGGTCAAGAACTTGGAAGTTTTATAGAATTACACAGATAAATAAATATTATTACGATAATAACTATTTTGAAAAACAATAGTTTTCCTTTTATTCAATATTCAATATATTTTATAAATTATTTTTAATTAAAAAAAAATAATTATATATGATATAATTTATACTAGGAAAAAAATTAATTTTAAATATAATCCCTATACTTCTAATGGATTTATATATTTTGTAAAATATTATATAAAATGTAAATTATTTTGTTTACATATTCCACCCAAAACTAGATATTATAAAATAATATAGAAATAATCAATGGTCGATTAAGATCGTCTGGGACCTTTAGGAACTTTATATTTGGAAGACACTCTTGATATTATATATGCAATTATTTTTTGTTCTACCCATTATCACTATCCATTAAAAAATTTTAAAAATAAAAATCAAACAAAACTGGCAAATCGTACTTTATTTTAAAATACAGCTGCACAGTAGACTTATAAATACACACAGTAAAACAGTGCTTAGATATATAATAAAAAATTAATAATATAAAATAAATACTCCGAGAAGTCGGAATTAAATAATTTACGTCCTGATTTAGACCTTTTTTTAATAAAATCATTCTTCCTTTTGGTGTGTATTTGTTAAATATTTACAGTTGGACTTTTTTCAGATGAAGGTGTATTTTCATCTATGAAAGATAATTTGGAGAAATTATTGATCGAAAATGGTTTCGGAATTGTGTGTACATCCTGGAATGCAAGCCTCTTTAAGAATTTATGGAAAGGAGTACAATCATTTACAGATACACGAATTTTTGGAATTTTTTGATTTAGATATATATCATTATTCCAACTATTTGAATAAGAGGTGTCCATTTCACAATTAGAACTTGAGTTCGACTTTAAACTGGTATTGAATTCGTCACTTGATTTAAATCAAAATCGAGCTTTTTATCAATACCAGGCTTATTAAAATTTGCCATTATATATTTTAAATATAATAAAAACTATGAATAAAACAAATATTGTACTAATTTATTAAATCACGAATAAAAAAACTATGAAAAATATAACAAAAAATATTATACTTGAAGTTAAATAATAAAATTAATAACCTCTTATCTGAATTAACAAATATATAGGTATATGGTATATATATTACTTTTAGCCAACACCCCACTCTCCGGTTTTTTTTCGGTTCGTTTTGGATATAGAAAAATTAAAAATTATTTAATTAAATAATTTTCAAATATACAAACCGAATCGAAAAAACCGAAGAGTAGGGTGTGAAGACCTCTTCTGCCCAAATCAATAAAACATTAGAAAACATTTGAAGTTTTTTTCAAAATCCGAGACGTACACTGAGTTCTGAACAATTACCATATTGGTAAAATCAAAATGGTTATGGAAAAATTTGGAGGATTTCAGATTGATCAACTTAAAAGATAAAATAAAAAAAACTATATATTTTCATTAGAAATTAATAAAAAAATATAATTTCAGTTTGTTTTATAAATTTTTATTTTAATATGACTTTAATAATAATAATATGAAAATAATTTTTGATTGTATTTTAATTTTTATAAAAAATCAATTATGTTTTTTCTAAAAAAATAATGATTTCTCATTATTTTGTTTTTAATTTAAAAATAAAAATTAAACAAAGTTGGCGAATCATACTTTATTTTTCAATGCATCTTCAGAGTAGACTCTCTCTTCTTATAATTTTAAACAATAAAACACACTATTTATAAATCATAACAGAATATATTTTTATATATTGAAATTTTATTCATAATCATATGAAAAATATTATAATTTTAATTTCTAAGGAAATACCATAGGTTAGTTTTAAACCTCATTGAATGAATAAATACAAAATCAAAAAATATTTTCTAACTATATTTTAATATTTGCAATATAATATTTTTAATAATTTTAGCGTTTTTAAATTTTAAGGCCCTATCTATACCGGGTCTCCTAGGCACACGTGGGTAGTGTGCCTAGTAAGTTATATGCCACTGAAAATAGAGAGATCATAATATTACTAAATGATTTTAAATCCTCGATTAATTATTAACATAATGAAGGGCCGTGCTCACCATTGCTATAATATTTTAAAAATGCGATTATAAAAGATAATATAAATATTTTAGTTAACAAATTTATGAAATCGTTCTTATAGTATATTGATTTATCTTGAAATTTTATAAATTATTACAAGTAAAACAATTTCTTATTAAAGCATATGAATTTTAATTCTAATAATTTAATCAAATTAAAATTTAATTTAATAAATTAAAATTAAGATTAGACTTTTTATTGAAAAGAATTAATGGAAATGTGGAAATCATCAGTCATTCTAAAATTTGTGTCAGAGTGATTAATCATTATTTTTAAAACACAATCTATAATATTTTTTGAATATTTTTAAATAAAAAGTTCTTTTACTCATGGCGAATTCAAATTTAAATTAAACTAGAACTTTTTCTTGTTTACAATTAAATAATCAAAATGTATTTGTTTGTGAGATGATTACATCGTTGGAGTCAAATCTCTTTCCACCGAGCTATTTCTTCAGGTTTGAGAACAAGAAATAGTCACTTGGGGCTAAATCCGGAGAATAGGACGGATGAGGGAGCAATTCGTATCTCAATTAATGGATTTTCACTTTTCACAATGTAGTCTGCCCGTAATGGATGTCAAACAAAATCTAAATGACCCAGCTGGTTCCAATTTCGAGAGGAGTCAGCTGATTTTTCCTTGCTGACAGAAGCAGTGTTGCCATTTCATTTAAGAGACGGAAAATTCAAAAAGTTACGGACTTATTCACACTACATTTATGAACAATTATTTTCGAGAATGAAGCATACAAAAAACAAAAATAGATCAAAGATCACAAACATCTTGAAAATACATTAACAATTTGAAAAGGTAGCGCACAAAAGAGTGTCTGTTTCAAACAAAAAAAATTTGTGAAAAACATTTTTGAATAAAATGTTTGAATAAGATAATAATATTAACACGTAAACAAAAAGGTCCTCAGCGTTTGTAAATAATCGAAATAGGAATGGAAACTAAATAAAAATACTATGAATGAAATTAGATTAATATGAATAAATAATTGAAAGTGTGTGTCGCCACCAAAGGCGCCACAGGATGAAAGGTTAGCGTAGCTGGCTTACATTCTCGTGGTCCCGGATTCAAGTTCCGGGCCTGGCAAGGGAATTTCCCTAGTTGGGGTATATGGGACTGAGTCAACCCAGCCTCAGGAATCAAAATTGAAAAAGCTACTTGATACCGCCTCCTATCAAGAAAATCAAGATAAAGGTTGATAGGACCCGTTCTACTGATCATAGGACACCTCATTGATATAATCGACTTGATAGGCGTTGCCCTTGCGTAGGACGTACAAAAGTCAGAGGTGTGAGCAATATTTTATAGAAAATAAGCAAACTATGAAAAATTATGATTGGATAAAACTATCGGACTTTCGAAGGGACCCGTCTAACAATGATATAATAATAATTTCCCCAAAATGAAAAGTGTAAAGGATTAAATGTTGGTTTTAATATAACAAAACAAACAATTTAATAAAAATTAAAGCAAAATCGTAATATGAACAAGATACCTCGAAAAAAGATCAATTAATTATAATAATAATATAATAATTTTAAATTTTATTTGGTTTTGAATTAATTATAATAAAGATTTATGACAATAATATGAACAATTTAAGCAAAGAGAAATTTCTGGTGGCAAAATACAATAAAACCTCGTGAAAATTTAATGATTGAAAACTATATAATAATGAAAATGGATTTGTTTAATAAATTGAAAAAATATTAGCAAATAAATAAATTTAACTTAGATTTAGATATATAGAAATTAATTTTAAAGTAAAATTAATTCCAAAAATGATAGCCATGAAACTAACAACTTGATTAATGCTATGATATACTCCCATACCAACGTATTGAAAGAGGGTCCCTTGTTAACTCAAAGCAGGATCAAGCAAGAAAGAGAACGAGGACAGCAATTCATGTCCTGTACTGAATTATAAAAATTAGGAGAGGGAGTTTTATTCAAAAATACTAACCCCTAAAAATCCATTTGCTTTTCTCTGAAAGTTACTTAATTAATTGAATTGTAATAACTAAAGAATTATAGTTCTGATCTTGTATTATTTTAAAAAATTCAACTATGTTATTTTTCTAAATTATATGTATAATTTTTTGGGTTTTCATTTATAGTCATTTATTTATTTATTGGTAAATACTTTTAATAATCTAATCCCATAATTTATAAAACAACACATATCAAATTGTCTTAATATTTTTCTTATTAAATTGAATGTAAGTTTTTAATACTTTGGATACATTAAATTCTGTTGAAAATTCAGAATAAATAAATTCCTGTTGTTATACGAGGTTTGTTCAAAAAAAGGGTGAATTTTGAATTATTACGAAAAATATTTATTTATTCATCAATATCCATTTTGTCTTCTTCAAAGTAATTCCTCTTAGATATAATGCACTTATACCAGCGCTTCTTTCAATCGTTGAAGTACTTCTGAAGTGCGCTTTTCGGTATGGCCATCAGCTCGTTCTTCGATTCCAACTTTATCTCATCAATTGTGGCAAATCGCTTTCCTTTCATTGGTTTCTTTAGTTTTGAGAATAGAAAAAAGTCACAGGGAGCCAAATCTGGTGAATATGGTGGTTAAGGCATGATTGCGGTGATGGTTTTTGGCAAAAAAATCACGAACAAGCAATGATGTGTGAACTGGTGCATTATCCATGATTTTTTTCCACAATTGCGATCGTTTTGTCGTATTACTTCACGCAAACGTTGCATAACTTCCTTGTAGTATTCCTTATTAACAGTACGACCTGTTGGCAAGAACTCATGTTGCACCTCGACATTGTAATCGAAGAAAACAGTGAGCAAAACCTTCACATTTGATCGGACATGGCGGGCTTTTTTATTGCTTATAAATATTTTTTTGAGACTCGCCGAATGCCACAGTCAACATTTTAAGTGCGTTGGAGCACTTTATTCCATTTGTTACGCCAAATTTATTACAGATTCTTTAAAAAATCGAAGAACACACAAAAACGTGATTAACTTTTTTAGTTTTCAAAAACAAACTACTAATCTAAAATGGCTGATAATGTCAACACATGAAAAACATATATGTACCAACATTAAAATAAAAAATTTCGATAATCGAATGTACACAGCCCGCGAAAATTCAAAATTCACCTTTTCTTTTGAATAGACCTCGTATATAAAACTATTTTAACTAGAGGATATAAATAATTTGAAACAAATATTTTCTTCATCTAAAATATTAATAAAATTACATCTTGGAAAAAAATATTTTTACACTCATATATGTATACAATGATACTTTAAAAGTTGAGAATGAAATTCCTAAAACCATATAAATTACTAAAAGATAAAGTAAAATAAAAATGTATATTACTATTCTTCTAAAATGTTGTCCCACCTCATCAAACTCAAACAATGAATATGTTAAATATTATTTCAAAAAACTCTCATTCTCAGAAATTATTATTATACTCTTGGGAAAGAAAAACTAACATTTATTTATTTACGTATTTATAAGATGAAATGATTCAATGAGGAAGTTATACAATAAAAAAAAGAAAAAATGTTTATCTATAAAAATCAATAGGGAGGGTCAGGTCTGTTTGATCCTCCCCTGGGTTACGCCCACTTACCATGTTAAATATTACTTAATTAATTGTTGGAAAATTGATGGGATCACTAATACACACGCACGCTATATTTGTGAAACAAACAAATCTATTAAACTCTTACGGAATGTATATAAATTTTTTCCAATACTATTTAAAGGGATGAAATTTTTTGCAATTTACAAAACATAAAATAACTTAAATGAACAAATAATTGACATAATTTATAGTAATTAATTAGTATTAAATAATAATTATACTAAAAACTGTCAAAAAAGTCAGACTTCAAGCTATTAAGGCGTCCACAATATCAGGCTGCCTCAATGACACGGTGTGGTCGAATAAGTTTCTGGGCACAGAAACAAAAGTCCGCATATATAAGAGCGTGGTGCGACCAATTCTGACATATCCAGCCGAAACAAGAAATGATACTACAAAAACGTCAGAAATGTTGGATGTCTACGAAATGAAAACATTGAGGAGAATCGTAGGTAAGACAAGGTTGGATAGAGTGAGGAATGAAGATTTTAGAGAAAAGTGTAATATAGAAAAAGTTAGTTCATGGGTAAAAAGGGGGAGAATGGAGTGGAGTACATACATATTAAGCTTAATTTACACGGGCTTAGTACTTGTCATTAGTTCAGGGGGGGGGGGCAAATACTTTTAAGCGCGGGCCAAAATGAAATTTTCAAAATGTCTTCCGGGCCGGACGACCATATTTCGAAAACACTAATAAAAAAAATGTATCTTTTTTTTAGAGGCATATTGAACGAAAAATCAAAATAAGAGCCAACTTTTTCAACGGGCCAGCGAGCATTCAAAAAGCCCGCGCTTAAAAGAATTTTCCCACCCCTGAACTAATGACAAGTAGAAGAAGAAGACTAAAAACTGTATTATAATCCTTAAATTAATACTTAAATAATGAAAGACATAATTTAAATTTTGTAAACAAACAAACGGACAGACAACATGCTAAAAATACTTTTTTCTGTTAAGAAAATGCATGATTCGTGGAGATATGTAAAAATCTCCACATGTGAAATTTGGTGTGAAAACAATACCTCCCTTACTATCGTCGGTCGGTAAAAATGAGAAAATAGGTTAATAAGAACTAAATATATCAAAAGAAATTTCAATGCATCTTATTTGACATTATTATTAGATATAAACAAATAAAAGGGAAGCAATTTATCAATAAAATCAATATCAATGTGAAAAATAGTCTTAATATAGTGCCTTTAGGAAATTTATATTTGGGGACCGCTCTTGATATTGTGTATATGCAATTATTTTTCGTTCAACCCATTATCACTATCCATTTAAAATTTTTAAAAATAAAAATGAAACAAAATTTTCAAATCGTACTTTATTTTTCAATGCAGCTGCAGAATAGACATATTAGAATTACAATATTTTAATATATTGAAACTTACTTACGAATATTTCCTCAATGTGTCTATTCAAATTGTGGCCATCTTAAATTCCTGATCTCTCTTTGTTCCTTATTCGATACTACTAACCTGGAGGTCTTAACTCTCGGTCACTTCTTCCTTCTTTATCCCCTTATATTTGTTGCAGATACAGATCTTGGACACGTCCATCTAAATTAGTGATTCTCAACCTGGACTATCGACATCTTAAAGTGGGCGTATTTGACTATACGTTGTTGGTGGGCGAAATCATTTTCAATTTTTTCTAAAAAAAAAGGTAAGATGATTTTGCGATCAGGCTTTTAATTTTTCAATATGGCTCAACTCAGCTCAATAAGTATCACCAAGTGTACCTACCTTATATTACGGATTATCATGCAATTTTTATCTGTTAAAATTTATAGGAGGGCGAATTATGAAGCCGGCTTTACGAAGTGGGCGTCTGGTCCAAAAAGGTTGATAAACACTAATCTAAATCGACTGTCTCGATGGTAATTGCTCCAGAAAATAAGTATCACCAAGTTTACCTACCTTATATTAGGGATTATCATGCAATTTTTATCTATTAAAATTTTTAGGAGGGCGAATTATGAAGCCGGCTTTACGAAGTGGGTGTTTGGTCCAAAAAGGTTAAGAAACGCTAATCTAAATCGACTGTCTCGATGGTAACTGCTCCAGAAAATTGGCCAGGTTTTTGGATGACGAATCGAATATCTCTACACTGCAGCAACGTGAAAAATTTTCGCGTCCTACCAATTCTAGCAACTTTGGTTTTGCTGAAGAAGAACAATCTTCCTCCCAAATGAGCTCTAGAGCGAATAAGCCTGGTCTTTCCTGGTCCGGGGCACTAGTCCTTGTCGCCGGTGGAAGTTTTTCATAAAATTGAGGTAAACTACTAGTTTAAAAAAAAGGGAAGGGAAGATTATATTTGGTATTCTATTATTATATAATTTACTATTTATATACATATATTACTTAAATAGCTCTATACATCTACATAATTAGCATTCTATAAATATATAAATTTTTCTTTAGCTTAACTTCATATATTAAATGAAAAATAAATTACCCTGGCTCAGAAATTTATTTAGCCCTTAATTTTCCCGAAAGGAATATAATATGCTTATATTTTAATAATAATAATTATTATTATATAATTAATTTATTAATATAAATTTCTCCAAAAAGTTATTGATAATTTAAATAATAAAGGTAACTTCATCTCTCCTTTTATCCTGACTTATCTCCTTGAAAACAAAATAAATTCCAACTCATCCCATCTCATTATCCTCTATGCAAATCACATTAATATTCGATAATAGTATTATATTAATTAATATAATTTTTATTGATTTATTATCGATTCCCTTGTGAAAAACATGGATATATTTAATACTAAGCCGCCATTTTCTTTTAATTGTTGATCATTCTCGAAGATTCAAATATTTTTTTCCATGTCCGATGTTTTGAATAATAAAAAAGTAAAAAAAAATATTATTTTCTAGTGGGGAGGATAGCAAAAAAAAAGTTGGAATAAAAATAAAAACAAGTGGTTCATATTTATGATCCAGATTTTATGACTCTTGGACTTAAATATTTATAAGTAATAATACATAATTAATGAAGCAATCGGGAATATTGATAAATGAAAAAGATGAGTGAAGCTGTTTCAAATCAACTACATTAAATTTCCTGACTTGTAGTTGTAGTCTCTCTTCCAGGTGCGATTGTTTTGCCGGAAGGGACTTAACAGAATAGATCTCGCACTAATTGCTTGAAACAAGCCAATTCCTGAAATTGTTTATATGGTTGGGGTACATTTTTGCATAAATTCAAGACAATAGAAGTGCATCGGATTGGAAAAAGAAAAAAAAGAAAACTTGCCAAGCGGCTCAGGATGTCAAAAATTTCATGGTTTCGATGGAGATGAAATGAAATTCGCGGAGACCGTACCAAATCCTTTTGATGTTTCATCTATAAAATACAACAGGTAAGGATTATGATCCCGGCATAGGGAAAAAAGGGTTTCGAGTGTTTGTTGCGGCATAAACCAGAAAATTACTGTTCCGCTAAGATTTATCTTGCAATATGAAGATGTAATTCTAATTATATATACATTGAAGCACACAATGGTTATGGATTCTTTTTTTTTAAAGATCTTTTAAAGATGCATTATCGATTGTAGACATTTTTTTTTTATTTTGTATTTTTTTTTTTTTATTTTATTTTTTTTAAGAAACATAATTGTAGATTTCATGGGGACCAAGTGTGCAGTCATGAATGAGAAAGAGTCGTTTTCTCTTGAAAGTCTCGCGTTTGATGGCTACTCTACGTCGTTCTCCACTTGTTTATTATGTTTTAATTTAATGTTCCCTTAATCATGGATGTCTTTGCCTAGTCATCAAATCAAACCCCATTTTCAACTTCATTCAAATAGCATGGAGCGTTGAGCGACTCAAGAGGGACTCAAGAGGTACTGGGACCACCGTGGAAGGCCACTCATCCCAACGAATTTTATAAAAAGACAGCGATTCTCAATTAAAACCATTTAAATCTCATTGCTTTGTCAGATGAGTGAAAGAGAGAGAGAGAATGAAAGGAAAAAATATATTCTTAAAAAAAACAAATAATAATAATAAATACATTACTAAACTTTATATTCTTTTTTTCTTTTAAACCAACAATAAAGGGTAAATTCAAATAAAAAAAATAAAAAAAAACATCTTTTTGAACGCACTCTTGACAGGTTAAAAAGAAAATATGACCCTGGGAATCAAACCGGATTTAAAAATTAAAATTAAAATAAATGAGTCGTTCAATTGTATCCAAAAGGAAAAATAAATATTGATTTTTTTTTATTTAAAAAATAGAAATAAATATATATATATATATATATATTATGTAGGTATGTATAAACATTACATTTTTAACATTTGATAATGTAATAGCAATTTAGAAGTTAGTTGAAATTTAAGTTAAATTAATTCAGCGCTTTGTTTTTATTTTTTTTTTCTTCTCTCCCTTTTTAAAAAATATTTCCCATGAGCATTAATCATTTTTTTTACAGAATGGCAGTTATGTCAGTAAATTTTTTATTATATTTTTTTTTCTTAAATTCATTAAAATGCTGTGACAACATTTATAGTTTTTCTTTATTTCAAAAATGAACAATAACAATAAGATAGAGGAACCATATTTTCTCCGGGTCAATGTCTTTATATAATAATTTTAAACTGCACTTCAAAAAGTTAAAAAATTTCAAATTGTTTTGTTGTTTATATATTTTGGTTTATCTTACAGTTAAAAATAATATGTAGGACATTTTGCAGCATCTATAAAACATTGTATCAAAGTATACTATTATATAGCAGTGATTCCCACACAAACTGTGAGCCCCGAAAAAATTTCCTAATACTTTAAATTTTTTTCTAAAAAAAGGTAAGATAATTTTGTGGGGAAACTTTTGTACATTTTCGATTATTTATATTAAATTTATATTAAAAAAAAACCTCAACCGTTTTTTAGACTAAGCTTTTGAATATTTCGTACTTTTTTTCAAAATTTTTTCAATTTGCTTGCAACCGTTTATTCCGGTTTGGTGTTTTCGAAATATGGTCACCCTAGTTAAGGGAGCCGGGGAAAAAATCCGATGTATTATGGGAGCCGTATACAGAAAAAGTTTGAGAACATCTATTATATAGGATAAATGTTCAACCCATAGAATAGTCATGTATAGTGACGGAAAAATGTTATCGCCATGAGGGCACTATTATCTGTCAATCAATCGGTTAAAAAAGTCCAGTGCCATTGCCCGCCAATAGCGTTTATATTTTTCCGTTACTGTACATAGAGACAAAACAAAATATAATACAATATTATAGTATTCGACGATATAATCTAGAACTTATATTTATACGGGTCACAAATTCGGGACGAATCGGTGTCATCATACACCAGGTGACAAACTCGTTAAGACATTTGAAAAAAAATATTAATTAATTATTTAAATGTATTTTATTTCTATACGCCGGCTACTTCAGCTATATATTATAAATAAGATAAAATTAAAAATATTTATGTTCTATCCATATCTGTTTTTTATTACATTAATAGATATATTAAAATTATTTGAAATTGTTTCTGTAGCTGGAAATTAATTTATTTCAAACCGTCGGTCGGTCCGGACCTGGCCACAGGTCAACTTATTTTTTAGATATTTTTAAGTTATTTATACATTTTCTGTTAATGTCAGTAATTGTAGTAAACTTATGTGAAAATATAAATATATAATAAATAAATATTTTCTAAACAATTTTTTAAAATAAAATTTTCATGTTAAATTTTGCATCACATTTCTAAATACATGAATAATATATAAATTACTGAGTTTTTTTTAAACGGAGAACTGTAAATTGAAAAAAATACAAAGACCTTCCAGGGATCAATTGTTTTTGGTTTATCGGTGTAAACATGCAATTTTATATAACTCTAAAGAAAATAATCTAATGGTGTCAAATCGCACAAACCAAATGGCCAATTAACAGGCCCATTAATTCAGAAAACTAATTGTGTCGCACGCCTGCTGAAACCACATGTCCCCAACATTACCTATTGAGACACGAAAAGTTGGCAATCATGTTTCTGTACCACTCATCACTCACTCTAAGTTTCAAACCATCTTATAGTAGTATAACCATATAACTTAAAATGTGATTCAACAATAAAAGAAATGTGCAGATGAAATTGTGGAATAATGCCAATGTGGCCTCCGGTTTATCCAACAAATGAACGATGTTTGGCTTAAATTCCAGCACAAATAGAATCTTGTAAGTATTTAGACCAAATACATTCCATAAAGTAGATATCTAATTGTTGGTCATGATAACTAATCGTTATAATAAATGTAAGAAAAAGAAATCTTTTATCCAATACATGACTTAAGTCCTATTGAGTCATACTGGCGTCAGAAAGATGAGATTTCGTTCTAAAAAGATTTTTGAGTCATTTTGGAAATTGTTTAATTCAATTTTGTTTGAACTCGCGTCAAGATCAAATATAGTATTTAGTATTTATAAGTCTAACACTGTAACCGCCAATCAAGCGCAAATTTGGTTCGTCGATTCCGTTTCGAAGATTCGATGTCAATTCACTGAAAGGCCAATTGTAAATGATGAAAAGTAGATCATTTACGTCAACGTCAAGCAAACACGGTCGTGGTCGAATCGAGCAAAACCAGATTGCCGTCCAGAATTTTGCTAGGTATTTGGTGAGATTTCGACAGATAATCATTTACTATGAGCTGCCCCCTGCGGCAAAACACTTAACTCAGAACTAAACTGTCAACAAAGGACTGAAGGAAGCAACCGCCAAAATGTGCCATCTTTGACCAATAGAAGAAGAATTGTATTCCATCAGGATAACACCAGGTTACACAGATCGATAGTTACTCGCTATAAGCTACGGGAGCTTGGTTGAGAGATTCTCATGCATCCACCTTATAGCCCAGACCTAACACCAAATGATAACCATCTGTCCCTGTCCATGATGAACGATAATTCTTGTGAAAAATTCGCTTAAAGAGAACATGTGGAAATCGACTGTCTCATTTTTTACCAGTGACGAGGATTTACTATGAGATAGGCATAATTAAATTAATAGGCATATCTAAAATCTAACAAGTTATCGAACCAAAATGCGCATATTTGAGTCGATAGGATCATTACTAGGGTAAATAAAACTTCAATTTCATGGAAAAATAATGGATTTCTTTGTACTACACCTATTGTGTTATCATCCAAACTACTTAAATAAAATAAAGGTATTACGAAAATATATAATCATTAGTATCTTGAATTAATCGCTCTGATACCCTTAATGTCCATTTGTTTTTAGAAATTGAAATGTTTTTCAAAATAAATTTGAAAAATTTTGCTGCTCTGTCGTCAGTCTATAAATGACTATTCTCATTTAAATTATCACAAAACAACCTGTAACTGTCACCTAAGACAATGTTGCCAACCTAAAGTTCAAAAAAATACTTCCTATATAATCAATTGAAAAACTTTTTTGCGAACATTGAAAACATGCGACCCCACAACTATCCAAAATAGATTAATAAATTATCATTTTGTTGTTTTTAATTTTTTTCATTAAAATATTTTCAAAATAATTAAGTGTGAATATGACAAAATATTAAAATTGTATTATTTTGAAAGTTTTTTTTTTTTTTTTTTTTATTAAACTGCTATATTTATTTCTCCATCCATGTGTATAAAAATAATTGTGGATTTTTTTCATTAAAAAAAACTAAATTTTTTTATACCATATACATTTTTATGATATCAATTTATTAGGGAATTATAAAAAAAAGAGAGTTAAAAAAATGAACGAGTTTCCAAATGTTATTTAACGAAACCTCGATGTTTTACGGCATAAGGAGGCGCGGATAGAGGGGGGAGGGGGGAGGGGGAATAAAAAATCTCCATTGGCAGTATTTATTGGACCCAAGTAATCTGAGTTCGTTTCCTTTAGTATGGTACTTGTTGTTTTTCAAATGGGCTAAGTTAAAGGGATCTGGGTGGGGTAAAGAGAGATAGATATAAAAATTGTATTCACAACCCAAATGAAAATGAAAAGTCTATAATTCTTTGGTAACTCAAGGTCATAAGAATAGAAGTTCATTGGGATCAAAACATCTACCTGAGATGAAAAAAGGTCAAATGTAAATGTAAAATTTATATCCGGCAAAATCGACTTTTTAGATGACTGATAAGATCATAAAGATTATAAAAGTATACATAAAAATAAAATTAAGGGATAAATGGTGGGGGGGGGGGGTGGAAGGTGAAATATTGGAGGAGGGGGATATAATATAAGAATAAAAAAAGGTTAAACCCGGAATAGAAATTATTTACAACGATAGTTTAATGTAAATTTCTCTCCACCATTATTTTTTTTTCTCTTTTTTTTATAATAAATATTTATATATTTATATATATATATATATATATATATATAAATGAATATTACTTTAATGAAACCTTCCCGGGTAGGTAATCTATAATTTTCTAAAGCGAAAACATAGCTATTAGGAACCCACAAGGTTATCGTTTCCATAAATACGCAACATTTTTAGAACAAGGTTCCGTTTTTGATTTGAATTAAAAATTAATAGATTGGGACACATGAGAATCAGAACAGGAACAACAACAAAAAAGAAAAATAAAAAAAAATTAAATAACCTGGACCTCGAAATATAAAATTCACTATATCATTAAATTATAAAAATCGTTGAAAAATCAAAAAAAATTATCATATTATCGATTTATTAAATCTGATTTACATATACACACACATGCACATATTATTATTACAAAGATAATATAAATTGTAGTTTTTAAAATAATTTTTAATATTTATTCACTACTTAGAGGCTAAAGCAGTGATTCTCAACCACTGTGCCGCGAGATTATGAGGCTCTTAAACATTTCCGACTTTTTTTCTAAATTTTTTCAATTAGGTTCTAAAAAAAAGAAGGTAAAACGTTTTTGGGACCACTTTTTCCATTTCCATGAAAATCCATAAATTAGGACACTAATTTTTCCCTTATCCACCCTATTCTCCGGATTAAACTTTTACACTTATATTTTTCTTTATCAAATTTTTAAACCGTTAAAAGTGTGCCGCGGTAAAAAAAAGGTTGAGAATCACTGGGCTAAAGGTAACTTAAGATATCTAAATATATTTAAATATATATATTATTTATTAATTTTTATGGAAAATACTTTTTCCAATATTGCTACCTTATTTTAAATATTTTTTTTTTAAGATTGATTATTTTATTAATATTTTTATTAAAGCTAATTAATTAATTTATGATTTATTAATGTATAAATTTATTCAATAATTTAAAAAATAATATAAAAAGGAACATATAATATTTCATTATATAAAAAAAAATTGAATGCCTATATTATATATTCATTCAATTAAAAAATAAATTAAAAAAATTAATATATAATGAAAAAAAAAGGGAAATATTTATTTATCTAATTAAACATGTGATTCAAATAATATAATTTATTTATATTTATTTTTTTATTTTTTTATTTTTTGTTTCATTTTTAATTTCCAAGCAATATTTAAACTGTTTTAGTTTTTGAATTTTACAGAAGAAAAAAAAAAATGAAATTCCCGTATATATAATTTTTTTTTTTTATTTTATTTTATTTTAAAACTATCTTGAATGGAATTTGTATTATGTGAATTCGAAATTGTATCTGTCAAGAATGAACCTTCTAATTCGTTGATAAATGTACCACCTCGAAAAAGTATTTTATCTATGCATATTTTCTAAAGTACTCCTTATCACCAGATGATACAATTACGACACGAAAATTAATACCAAAGAAAAATTTCAAATTAAAATAAATTTTCATTTTGAAAAATTAAATTTAATTAGATAAATATATCACATTTATATTGAGAAAAAAAAATATTATTATAAATATTAATATAATGATGTTGCTATCTTCATTAAGGTATAAGTTCTAAGAATATATATATTTTAAGCAATATATAAATAAAATAAATATTTTTATTATTATTATAATTACTATATTGACGCAAATAATATATGTATATATATATATATATATATAATTATTTTTTTGAGAAAAATAATTTTTTTTTTTATGAATTAATGAATAAACTTAACTATTGTTTTTTTATATATCGTTTTCTATAAATTTTTTGAGGTTATTTGATTGTTGGGCAATTCGTAATAGGTAGAGTCGTAAGAAATGATTGTCCACAAAAATCCTATAAACAAGTGCCTAGGTTTGTAACATTTATCGATGAATCTATGTGTTTGGGTATGTGTCGCGGTTGGCTGGCGAGTGGTCGTGGCCCCGAAAAGCGACAGAGGAGCGAGGGGCGTGGCCAGGTATCCAGGTGCCAGAAGCCAGAACAAGTGACAAGCACAGGGCACCAGCCATTGGCATGCACAAGAGACTTGCGATCAGGCGGCGACCAATCCACCCTGGGCCCAACCCTTTCACTACTTCACAATATCTAAATAAATTCATAATCTTAGATAGATTGGCAACATTGACATATGATCAATCACCTTCCAACATCATATTTGTTAGGAAATTCTACGATATGATCCAAATATAAAAAAATATTTTAACATTTTTATAATTATAATTTTGATTAAATAAAATAACTAATCTACTTCTTATTTAAAAATCTGGAGTGTCTCCACTAGACTATCTCGCATATTTTGATTAGATTAATTAACATTAATTATATTTAAATTAAATTTAATTTATTAAATTATAAATTAAAATTAATAAATAATATTTATTAAACCAGCGCGTGTTTGACTCTTTGTTGATGGCGCCACGTCACGTGCTAGCGCGTGATTGCCAGTCAACGTGTTAAAAAATTCAGGTACTTTCAGCGATTCAATCAAGCTGAAATTTTATATATAGCAGTTTTATACAATTTTTAATCATGTGAAAAACTATCAAGCATATATCTTTATTTTTACGGTCAGTTTAAACGTAAAAAAATGAAAACGTGGTAGGTAATGGTCCTTTTCCGGATGAGCTACATTTCTCAAAAGTTGATAGAAAACTACGAATTTTGAATAATGCCCATGTACCATTATTCATTATTCTAGCTCAAACCGTTTTTGCGTAATCCTGTGTTAATTAATTCAATTCAAATTTGCGAGATAGTCGAGTGGAGACATTCCAGATTTTTTTTCTAATTGGGATTCAATTAACTTTACGTTCCCTTTCCATTTTTAATTCTAACTTATTTCTCCTATTTTCAGAATATAATAAACCAAATGGATAGATCAATAGAAGATTGAAGGAACTTCGCGAGACCGGAGGAGATGGAAGCAGATAGTTCACGAGGCCAAGATTCATCATGGATTGTAGAGCCCAGGAGAAAGAAAAAAAATGGCCTTACTAAGAAATAAATTAATTTAATTATCTAAAAAACACATGAGTTGAATTCCAGGGGCAACCTAAAGCTTTGGTGAATTTAGTATAAATTTTAATAAGTTGACCTGTGGTCAGACTCAGAACCGACCGACGGTTTGAAATAAATTAATTTCCAGCTACAGAAACATTTTCAAATAATTTTAATATATCTATTAATGCAATAAAAAACAGATATGGATATAACATAAATATTTTTAATTTTACTTTATTTATAATATATAAGAGCTGGCTGTGACGTCATGAAGGGCTGGGTAACGTCATATAATTTGAAATTAAGAAAAAACCAATAAAGATAATTTTCCCGAGGATAAAACCAATACAAAGTGCATGATTTGTGGAGATATGTAAAAAAATCTCCTCATGTGAAATTTGGTGTGAAAATAATCATTCCCTTCCTATCGTCGATCGCTAATACTATCACTTCCGGTTTCCGGATTTGCACCAAAAGTTGATCAATTCATCATACTGATGCATTAAGTAAATATACCAAATTTCATCAAAATCCGTTGAGCTGTTCAAGCTGTACATATTTATACGGACGGACGGACAGATAAAATACTTTTTTCTGTTAAGAAAATGCATGATTCGTGGAGATATGTAAAAATCTCCACATGTGAAATTTTGTGTGAAAACAATACCTCCCTTACTATCGTCGGTCGGTAAAACATAGATTTCTGTTTTTTTTATTAGATATTGATTGAATTTATAGTCTATGTTTAAATATAAGTATAATGTGGTAACATTTTATTGTAATCGTTCCAGCCAATTTTGAGTCTATAGCTTTAAATTCTCTGAAAAGACAGACAGGCAGTTATGAAAAGTTTTAAAATCATATATGTGGATTCTTCAGATTATGAAACGAGAATGCAATGAATTTTAAATACTGAGCAATGTGCAGGCGAAACCTTTTTTATATATATTAAATTAAAATATAAACATTTTATGTAAATATTAAATTATTAAAACTTTAGTGGTTATGTTTATTCATAAGGGAAATTTGTAAATAAAACCCCATATTAATATTTTATTTTAAATTTCTTCAAAAACACAAAAAGTACACAACGTTTCGATTGCTTTTTCTGCAGTCAGTGACATTTTGAATGAAACACAGGTTTTTGGATAAAAAATTATTTTATTTTTCAACGTAGTCTCCTTTGACCTCGATACACTCCATCCAACGTTTCTCCAATTTTTTTATCCCTTCCTTGTGAGATGATTTCATCGTTGGAATCTCTTTTCACCGAGCTTTTTCTTTAGGTTTGGAAACAAGAATTTGTCACTCGGGGCTAAATCCGGAAAATAGGGCGAATGAGGAAGCAATTCGTATCTCAATTCATGGATTTCCATGGTAATTCACTTTTTTCCATTTTCTTCTCTTGCTTTTTCTGCAGTCGCTTGATAACGATTACAGAAAGGGCAATCAAAACGTTGCGTATTTTTTGTGTTTTGAATAAATTTACAATAAAATATTAATATGTGGTATTATTTACAAAATTCTCTTATGAATAAACATTTTAGTCTTTCCTGACTGAATAATTAAGATATTTCCACAATATATAATATTTTAATCTTCTCATCTTAATCTTAATTCTTCTTTTCTTTTACATTATTCACGATGAAAAAAAAATGACATTTTATTTTGATCTAGGATACGATCGAGAGATTTCCACCAAGGAATTTTGTGCCATGCATATTTATGATTATATGATAGGCACCCACCATTCTTCTTTCAATTTTCCAATTCGTGAAAATGGATGCTTAAGCAAAACTATTATATATGGTATTCGTGTTAAATCTAAAATATTTTTGTTTAATTATGTGAAAAGCATGTTGACTCCCTATTATAATTTTATTATAATAATGCGTTATTAGATTCAAACATAGATCTTATAAAAAAACATCGTTAAAATAGAAGAGAGTCATGTTTTATATACTAAGATATTATTTCGAATGATTTATCCATTATTTTAACGCTTGTACTTTTAATATATATATATATATATATCCTTCCTTAATTTATCTCATTAATCATTTATTTGTAACCAGTTTTCGTGAATGATACTTAAATATTTTGAAGAATAATAAATTCTTAATGATAACAAAAAAAAAAATGTTAAAATGCATTTATGCCAAGATGTAATTTTTTTCTTCTTCCTGTTTTAGATATTTTTTGTTATTGTTTTTAAAGAATTATTTCAATTTTTCATTGAAAAACAAAATAGAAAATTGTTTAATTTCAACGAATTGATTATCATCATCATCATTGAAAAATATATTTTAAATTATCATCTAATTGTATAATATTAAATTTTTTTAAGCAAAATTTGTTATTCTGTTATTAATGATTTGAAATAATAATTAGTTTAAATAAAAAAATATTTATGCCTACATGTGGGACTTTATATAATATCTCGATCTTTACTATCTCGCTAGAGATAGTATTGCGTTCACGAAAATTTTCGATGTCGAGATTTTGATGTTTTTATACGTTTTGAAGGTCTCTGAGTCATTTTCACTAACAATAAGGTTGAGAAAAATGTCTGTGTTTGTGTGTGTGTAGACAAGATTGTGCAAAAACGGTTTGAACAAGAATAATGAAATTTGGTACACGGGCATTATTCAAAATTTGTAGTTTTCTTTTTGAGAATTGTAGCACATTCGGAAGAGGACCATTACCTACCATGTTTTCATTTTTTTCCACTAAACTGACCGTAAAAATCAAGAGATATGTTTGATAGTTTTTCACATGATTAAAAATTGTATAAAACTGCTATAGATAGAATTTCAGCTTGATTGAATCGTTGAAAGTACCGGAATTCATTTTTTAACACGTTAACTCACAATCACGCGCCAGTACGTAACGTGGTGCCATTAACAAAGAGTCAAACACTTGCTGGTTGAATAAATATTTTTTTTTTAATTTAAATATAATATATGTTAATTAATTCAATTCAAAATATGCAAGATATTCGAGTGGAGACACTCCAGATTTTTGTAAATATATGAGTCCTATTATTTATTTTGTTAATGACACCATTTTAATTTTTAACGTAGTCACCTTTGCTCTCTATACACTTTGTCCAACGTTGCTCCAATTGTTTTATCATTTCCAAAAAATAATATTTGTTGAGTTCATCAAAATATATTTGTTTGTGAGATGATTTTATCGTTGGAGTTAAATCTCTTTTCATCGACCGATTTCTTCAGGTTTGGAAACAGGAAATATTCACATATTGGGGCTATATTCGGAGAATAGGGCGGAAAAGGTAGCAATTCGTATCTGAATTCAGGGATTTTCTTGGAAATTCTCTTTTTTCTATTTTCTTCTCCAATCACTAGATAACATGCTATTAATGGATATCAAATAAAAACTAAAAGATCCAGCTGGTTCCAATTTCGAGAGAAATCAGCTGATTGTTCCCTGCTGACAGGAACAGTGTTGCCATTTCATTTAAGAGACGGAAAATTTAAAAAATCACTGATTAATTGACCTGCTCTCGTATATTTTAACAATAATCATAAAAAAACTTCTTGTATTGAAGATAGTATCCTTAAAAAACAAAATTAAATTTATTAATTAATTTTTAATATAATATAAAATATTTTGTTACTTAATTCATTCATTATGATTTTTTTGTATTTTAATCAAAGATTTTTAAATGCATTCTGTTAAATCTTGGAAAATTTTTTATTAACAATTTTGATACAAATTTTTATAAAAATTTTCTATTATGTTTATTTGATTTATTTTTATTTTTTATTTATTTTCCAAATTAGATCTACATCTGCCCTTTCTTAGGGCAACAATACTTTTATTTATTTAAAAATTTATTTAAATGTTTAAATTATTTCTTACTGTTAATATTAATTCTACTTATTATATTTACTAATTAATTTACTATTATAAAGGTAGATATGAAGGAATTGGATGGAGATAGTTTAGAGCAGTGATTCTCAACCTTTTTTTTACCGCGGCACACTTTCACGGGTTAAAAATTTGGCGGCACACAAAGAAAAAGATAAGTGTAAAAGTTATTTACCTATTTACGATATTGAAAAAAAGTCGAAAATGTTTAAGAGCCTGAGCGCAAAAACATTTTACCTTTTTTAGAACCATATTGAAACACAAAAGTGCCGTGGCACAGTGGTTGAGAATCACAGTTTAGTGGAATGTGGTTGCTACCGCCAAGAACTTTCGAATTCAATAGCACTATAGATATGGTTAGATAGACAGATAAATCTATTTAATGAAAATGTTTTTCTATATTCTTTGATATCTTTTTGAAAACTTTAAACTATCTTCACGCTAATTTGATTATTCAATTTGAATTCAATTATTCTTGTAGATGTCTTGAGACCAATTTATTTTCAAAAGAAAAAAAGGTACTAAATCAATCAATTGAATGATTTCAATCCTTTCATTTATTTATGTGACTTTTATTATGAATAAAATAATGTTAATTATCATGAGAAAAAAAAAATTATAAATTAATTATCTTCACTAAAATAGTTAAATTGTCGTAAATCTTGTTATTGTAATGAATTTTATTATAACCCAAACTTCTCTTTGTATTCGTGGGAAATTTTGTTATAATAAATATATTATCCATTCTTAATATTATTAAGCATAACGATATAATTATAAAGTCTTAATATAATTAAATTATATTAATATAATATATATTTAAGAATAACTGTGAATAAACACAGAATTGAAGGTGGATCACAATTAAAAGAAAATATTTTTTTTTTAAATTTTACCTAAACAAAAAAAACATTTAATAAAAATAATTGAAATTTAAATACTATGTTTAGTTTTACAAAATAAAATAAAAAATTTCAAAGAATGCCTAACATTAAAATATCTATATTAGAATATTTTATTTAATATTTAATTAATTAATAATTATTACCGACCGATGATAGAAAGAGAAGGTATTATTTTAACATCAAATTTACATATCTCCACGAAAGTATTTTTAGTATGAAGTCTGTCCGTCCGTCTGAGTGTCCGTATAGACTTGTATAGCTTGTACGGCTCAACGGATTTTGAGAAAAATTTGGTATATTTATTTAATGCATCAATACCATGAATTCATCAACTTTTGGTGTATATCCAGCAACCGGAAGTGGTAGTTTACAATTTATTAATTTTATATTCATTGTCGGAAATTATTTCACTTAAAATTTAATAGTAATTAATAATTGAGGATTTGGCCCCATGTGACTTTTTCTTGTTCCCAAAACTAAAGAAACCTATGACAGAAAGGAGATTTGCAACGATTGAGGAGATAAAGACTGCATCGCTTGAATAGCTCAATGCTATACCGAAAAGTGCTTATGAGAATTGCTTTGAGGATTGGAAAAACAGTTGGCATAAGTGTATTGTATCTGAGGGGGATTACTTTGAAGGGGATAACATAAATATTGATAAATAAATAAATAATTTTTCTTAAAAATACAAAGTCACCTTACTTTTTGAACACACCTCGTATAATGTTGTTTGGAAATTAATTTATTTCAAACCGTCGTTCGGTTCTGTGCCTGGCCACAACTAATATTTATTAATTAATTTTAATAGTTATTTTTAAAGAAAATAAAAGAATCAAATAAAATTGATATTTAAGATATTGTAAAAATTTTCTACTAATATTTGTAAATCATTTTTTTATATGATCTTAGATATCTCTCTATATATTATTTCGAAAACAAATTTCTTCTCATTGGATGACCTTGTGAATGCGTGCACATCTGTCATTAACTCGTATTTTTTTAATTTATGAATTAAATAAAAAAAAAATGAAGCGTATGATTTTTTCAAAAAAGACATCGATTAAAAAATGAATAATCTTTGGTGGGTCAAGACGTCATGTGCGTTCGGATACAATGAATATCTCATCAATAAGAAGCAATCAAGGCGGTTGGTCCGGGCCGAAAAATGTTTCAACTTGTAAAGATCAAGACAACCGAAGCACTCGACTCAACAAAAGCGACTTTTCAAATATTTGTTCTTCAAATAACGAGAACTAACAAAAAAGTGTGATTAAATGGTTGGGAAACGATAACCCACGAGATGAAGAAGAAAATCAACGAACAGATGAACAAATTTTCAAAGAGTGTGTGTGTGTGTGAGTGTGTTTTTTATTTCCAAAACCGAAACCCCAATAGGTTTAATTTACCACAAAAAGAAACAAAATTTCTATTCATTCAAATTCTTTGAAAAATCATTAAAAAGTTTATTTTTTTAATCTTTACCATTCATTTCATTTCAATAACATTATTTATTTTTTAATTTTTAATAAATAATATTAATTTAATCAACATAATATTTTCTTTTAAATAAATAAAAAAAACAAAACAATAATTTTAATTAATTTTAAATTATTTTTAAAATTAATTTTCAATGAAAATTATTTTTGATAATATAAATTTGAACTCATTTTTACTATCTCGTCAAAGATAGTATTGCGATCATCAAAATCTTTTGATGCTTTTGATGTTTTGAAGATCCCTGAGTTATTTTCACTAAGGTTAAGAAAAATATTTGTCTTTGTGTGTGTATATGAGTGTATGTATACAAGATTACGCAAAAACGGTTTGAACAATAATAATGAAATTTGGTACACCGGCATTATTCAAAATTCGTACTTTTCTATCAACTTTTGAGAAATGTAGCTCATTCGAAAGAGGACGATTACCTACCACGTTTTCATTTTTTTTTTTCCACTAAAAAAAAACCTCTTACTTTGTACGTCCTACGCAAGGACAACGCCTATCAAGCCGGTTATATCAATGAGGTGTCCTATGATCAGTAGAACGGGTCCTCACAACCTTTACCTTGATTTTCTTGATCGAAGGCGCTATCAAGTAGCTTTTCCCCAATGTTGTTCCCGGAGGCTGGGTTGAATTTAGAACTATTGATGTTTAAAAAATTATATTATTGTTAATAAACAAAGAATACTAAAAATATTTTAAATTTTACATCATTGTGGATCAAATAACACTAACAATAGCACGAGATTTACATAAATAAATAGAAACGTTTACTTTTATACTAAATAATGTTTAAATATTTCGGGAATTTAATTTTTATCATCATTCCAACTAGAATGGTTCTGTTTTTTATCTTTAAATTCAAATCATATTATAATCGTCTATGTTCGAGTTATGTTTCAAAAGTAAACCGCTGCTGTTTCTTATCAAGGCAATCAATGGTTGTCATTTTGGAGGTGCATTGCTCTTAATTTCAGGTCGTGATTGGAGGCATCGGCAGGGAAAAAGTCCTCCCCCTCCTCCGAAATGCCTCCCTTGGGTTTGATGCGATCTTTCAAAATTTTACTCGTGATCATTTATTTCTAACCAGCGATGTACGGTTCCAGGTTGTCCTTAGATCAACAAGATAATATTAACATTCTCCTTCCCTCTCTCCCCACCCCAAAATACACATTCCCACTCTCTTTTCTCACTGTCCCTTCTTGGGATGAGAAAAAAGAAATATTTTTCAAAAATCTGTCTTCTGTCAAACAGTGAATAGGTCCTGAACATGAAAAAAGTATTTGACAAAAAAAAACTATATATATATATATGAAATAAAATAAAAGAAAAAAAAGGAATTTTTCTTAAGAATAAGCTGACATTAAACAGACATATGATTAAACAAAAATAAATAAATAATATTTAGGCTATTCTTCGAATTTTTGTATAAATTCATATTTAAAAAAAAATATTTAGAATAAGAAAAATTTTAATATTCTTTGACTTAATCATAATTCTTATTCATAGAGAAACAATTTATATAAAATTCCAATATAGATGGAGAATATAACACAATTAAATAATTTAAAAACATATTAAATTTGAAATCTTCCCGAAATTTGGTTCTATTGTTAATAAAATAGGACTTGGTTGCCATAAGGTACAGTTTCTATTTCATGCCTCAATGAAGCTCGAGATCTTGCTAGAGGAAAAAGTGTCCTCTACTGAATATACAGTATACGTGGAACCATCACAAACGAAGAATTCCTCTTTTATAATTTCTCTGATGTCTGAGAAAATTTCTTCATCGTTATTCATTTTACCGACCGACGAGAGGAAGGGAAGGTACTGTTTTCACACTAAATTTCACTATATACTGAATACTATAAATACTTAGTAACCCACGAGAGAGCTAGATCTAAAATAAATAATGATCAAAATACGACTCATATATATAGGAAGATTATAAAAGTTTTAGATGTTGATATTTAATATATTATATATTATCATTTTAGAGTAAATATAAAAATAAAAAAACAACAACTAAGAATATATATATATATACACGGTGTGGACAATAACCAAGGTGACTGATACCATAAAATCAAAACGGGTTACAAATTTATAAATGTTATTTCAGATTATTCAAAATACATCCCTTCCTCATTGATATATCTTTCAAATCTTTTGTAAAATGAATTGAAGCATAAGTCATTCTTTTGGAGCCCCTTTAGGGCTGTGGTTACGTAATTCTGGATTTCTTCTACCGATGAAAAACGCTCTCCCTTCATGACCATTTTTAGTTTAATGAGTAAGGGCGGATTCGAGCGATTCTCTTCAGCAAACGATCCAAGACCTTCAAATAGTATTCTCCATTGACCGTCTGCCCTTGGGGAGTGAATTCTTGATGAATGATGCCTTTAGCATCAAAAAAAAAAAAAAAACTGTCAAAAGGGTCTTCACTCGACTCTTTTAAAGCCGGACTTTTTTGGGTCGCTTCTCTTCGGGGCCAAGCAACTCGGCACTTTGCCGCTTTGTGAGCGGTTCGTACTGGTAACACACAATGTTTCTGTGGCTGTTTTACCAAGCTTAAACCAGAATTCGATGTTGGCGCGAATCTGGAGTGTAGGATTCATGGTTTCTTTGTGACAAGGTAGAAAAAGTTGATCTGAAAAAAATTGGATTTCTGAAAAAGTATCAACACTAGAAAACTGAATTTTTTTTAGGTTATCGAGAGTTCGTATACTTATTTAATTATGTTTTGATATCTTAGGTGTAGCGCCGTGAAAAGGAGTTACAGCACCAGTCACCTTGGTTATTGTCCACACCGTGTATATATATATATATATATAAGGGTTGTCTATTGATTCAGGGACTTCTATTATACTGAAATTCAGGTTTGTAGAATGAATGACTTGAGGAAGAGGTGAAGGAGGAGTATTCAAGTGATGGATCTTCTGTGCCATTGGATCTTAAAGGGTTTCACCTTTGAAAATTTTGAAAAGACGAAGGAATCTCATTTCGTTCAATTCAAAGGAACAAAAGAATTAACGAATCATTTGATTTTTCATGTTAGACTATACATTAAAAATAAAATAAAACTGACTGCATTTGCATTTGTTCAGTAAGAATTCAACGGTAAACGAAATATTTATGAATATATGGAAGTTTGTTATTGAATGGTATAGTGACGTATTTTTTTTTTTTTTTTTAAGACAAGCATGTAAAAAGAATGGTTCTCAAGGCGATGCCATTTGAGATTTGTATTGTGTGTGAAAAGAAAACTGAAACATTTCTAGGCGTTGAATAGAATGCTTGGGAAGAAAAATAGCCGTTTCAGGAGAGGGTATAACAATAATGCCCTCCATGAGTGACATATAAAATAAAATATAAAAAAAAAAATAAAGGTGGCTTCTATGAAATAGTGATATATATATATGTTAGTTTAAAATTAATTTTAATTAATTTAAATAATAATTTACATATGAAAATAATAGAACATTGATTATTATAATCAATTTCAAGCATTTGTTGTAAAATTTGATTTTATAAAACTAATTATAATAATTATATATATATATAATTGAATTCACAGGCTAGAAAAAGAATCAATGGATTGCAATTCAATAATAACAAACCAAACTAATAAACTCACTTATTAAACTTAAAAATGAATGAATAATCTACCAGGTATACCGGTATGAAGTGAGCGTTTTTTTTATTAAAATGAAACACTAATTTAGATAAAAAAATTATTCAAAGAATTGGTCATAGCTTTCTAGAACCTTTCTGGCAATTTATGGACACCACGTCAATAGAAATGTTCGTCTTTTGAAGCAAACCAATCAGATACCCAATTTTCGACTTCTTCGTAGGAATCGAAGTGCGGCCTATTGATGAAAGCAAATCGTAGTCGAAAAGGGCCAAGTCTGGTGAATACAGCGGGTGGGGTAGCAACTCTCAGCCAAGTGCTTTGATTGTATCTTGAACAGGTTTTGCTTTGTGTGCAGGTGCATTATCATGTAACAAAATTACTTTGCCGTGTCTTCTGGTCGTTTTTCGATCATTTCATGGTTCAAATTGATCATTTGTTATCTGTAGCAGTTTCACGAGGTTTTTGAAGCTCATGATACACCTCACCTTTCTGATTCCAACAAATACAGAGCATTGTCTTCTTGTCGAATCGATCAGTTTTTTTTTTTTGATTAGGATTCTTAAAATAAATCCATTTTTCATAGCCAGTAACAATTCGATGCAAAATTGATTTGAAATTGAAAATTTCATAAGTGTTTTTTCTGTTTTCTGTTATCCAATATTGCTTGCAATTCGGCGTCTTCAAACTTTTTGATGGTCTTCCACGTTCTTCATTTCTCACATCAAAATCATTATCTCTGAAAAGTTTAAACCATCTTTTGTTGCTTCTGATAGAGCATGATCACCATATGCATCAACAAGCATTCGATGCGACTCTGTAGCACTTTTCTTCAAATGAAAACAAAAAATTAATGCTTTCCGCAAATCATTACTTCCTGGTACAATATTCGACATTTTTAACACGATGAAAAAATATAATGTTGTTTGTTCAATGACTTGATGTATATTTGACAGATGTCATACCAACCAAACAACAACAAAATTAAGGCTCGTTCACAACAAATGTTCATTATCGACACATTTGTATCTTAACGCTCACTTCATACCGGTATACCTGGTATAATTACAATGACTGTTTAGAAATTAATAAACAAGAAATATATAGATGAAATACATGATGATTCATTTATCAAGTTATAACTTTTTGTTTTTTTTAATTCTATCTATAATTTATGTTAATAATAAATGGTATAATTAATTAAATATAAGTTGAATATTACTTTCGATTTAGTGAAAAATGAACAATTTAATCACAAGATAAATTTTAATCAATGAACGTGTTAATGGGCAATCAAAACAATTTACATTTTGGTATTATATTATTATTATTATTATTATTATTAAAGGAAGATGGTTGGAAAAAAATGTTTATTAATCATGATCATATTATAATAGAGGTTAAAATGTTAATTATTTTTTGTGTATTTTTCCTTTTTATATATTTACTAGCTGCTCAGAGCGCCTTCGGCGCTCTTCACACCTAGACGGGGGCTCCGCCCCCTGTACCCCCGAGTTGTACATAGTATTTGGTGGTTGAAAGTATTAAAAGGTTTTCATCCATTTTGTTTCAATCAGTATATTACATAAAACATTCATTTCTTTTTGTGTTCTTATTTAAAAAATATATTTTAATTTAATCACTATATTAATTATATATATTATTATTGTATATGTTATATCTATCTACCTATGTGGCTCAAAGATACTCGAAAGTTCTTAGCCGCAACAACCACATTTCTCCAAGTGTCCCTATCCTGAGCCCTTATTCCATCTCTCTTACGTCCCTTCCTACGCGTCATTGGTTTTCCAAGCGGACGTTTTCCAATCGGTCTTCCCACCAATATCTTTTTCCTCTCCCATTCTTGCCACGTGCCCTGCCTATCGCAGCTTTTTCCCTTTTATAACCCTAACTATTTCTGAAGATGCAGAGAGGCCATGCAATTTCTTGTTATACAGTCTCCCTCATACCCGGTGACCTCATCTTTCTTTGGCCAATAAATGCAGGGAAGAATCCTATTCTCAAATACTCTGAATCTACTCTCATCTCCAAGGGTAGACCATGCCTCCCACCCATATAATGCAACAGGCAAAATAATCTTTTTATATATTCCCTTTGATAATAATTTTGAAGAGATAAGCCTCTTTATTGCAGATAACAGGCGTTTCCCGATTGCAACCCCGATTTAAATTCTTCTCAAATATTATTATCCTTCGTGATTACATTCAATTTTTCTACATATTCAAATTCTACATTTTGCATCTTAAGATTTTGTATGTTAATACTCTTCCTCTTTGTTACTAAATATTTTTTCTTATCACTATTAATTTCAAACCTCCATTAAATTTTCCTCGCTATCTGTAATTGCAATTGCCGAATCTCCTATTATATTTAAGTCGTCTGAGTAACCTAATATTTTACAATTGATTTCCGCATCTTATTCTTTCTTTACTACCTTCAAGAGAAATTTGAAGATTGAAAATTTGAAAAAGTTTATCCGGATCTATTGAGTTATGCGTATGTTTTACTAAAGTCTACAAATAATTAGTGAACAGAAATATTGAATTCGCGGTTTTGTTCCTAATATCTGTCATAATGAAAATATCTTAATTAATGTTGGTCGATTTGGCCTGAACCCGCAATGATATCTCCTAATATTTCCTCCGCCTATAGTTTATAAGTATTGTATATGTTATAATAGAGTATAATATTTCTTGATCATTACATTTTGGTATTTTATTTTCATTGCTAGATTATTATTGAATATTTTTAATTATAATGAAACTTGAGAAAATGCAAAAATAGAGACTTGAGACAATTTATAAAAATTAACGGTATAAAACTATAGATAAATTATCAATATATACATTCATTAATAGTATTAATTTAAATTAATTGATTTATTTGTTTTTTTATTATTAAGTTCATTTATTAATTTTTTAGATCATAGTTATTTTCCTTAAAAGAAACTTAAATTCTGTGGTGCTAGGGGATTTGAAAATTATTCGTCGCAATATGAAGATTTCGCTTACAGTTTCTGTCATGTCCGACCTCCATCCAACAGTTATTTTCTGTTAAGTTTTTTGCTTCTCTTAATCATGTGATCTATATATTTAATTTTTTTTGATTCATTATAATAAAATTTAAACAAATAAAAATTTTTACTTTGTTAATTTATATAAATTTCAATATAAACTGATTGTGAGTGATACGCTTAGCCAATACTCTGAATATTTTGTGTACAAAAATATTGAATGTTCTTAGCGAGATTTGATATAATGTTGTACGATTTGTCCTAAATCTGAATTAGAAGAAAATTATAAATTGCATTAAAATGAGACCTTTTAGAATAAATTATTTAATTGAAATGATATTTAAATATAAGAATTTAAAAAAATATTATATTCTTTGTTTGGCAATTGTTATTTAATTATGTGCAACATGATTCGACTTGCACAGAGCATCGTTATTTTTTATTAATATCACATAATAAAAATGAATCTTTTAAACATAATAAATAAAAAAGACATTTTAATAAATTTAAAAAATATACCCAATTTAAAAATGTCAAAAATTTAAAACAACTTTATATCATCATATTTTAATTTTTATATAATCTATATATATATAAAAAAAGGTTTTTGTCTGCACATTGCTCAGAATTTAAAAATTTTTGCATATCTTCGCGTTTCATGACCTCTAGAATCCAAAAGTGACTTTAGAATTTTTCACGTCTGTCTGTCTGTCTGTCTGTCTGTCTGTCGGTCTGTCTGTCTGTCGGTCTGTCTGTCTGTCGGTCTGTCTGTCTGTCGGTCTGTCTGTCCGGAAAATTACTATTTTATAGACTCAGAATTGGCTGAACCGATTTCTTTGAAATTACATCACAATATTCTTATATACCCCTAGAGTAACATAGGCTATAAATTTTATTTATATGTCAACAATAACCGCAGAAATTAATTTTTTAAAGTTTATATAATTCTCCGTGTTGTTCATTCAAGAGCAGCTCGCGGCTCACTGCCGGCCTAGCGGAATCATTTCAAACAATGAATTATCATAGCTATTCCCAATCAAAGAATTATTATAATATTTCCCTTTTTATTTTAAATTCTAATATACAAATATCAATTCAATTAAATAATTTATTCTAAAAGTTCTCAATTTAATTAAAATATTTATTAGATCATATTTTTATCTTAAATTATTTTTTATTTAATTGAATATTTCTTCTTTTCTATAATATATATATAATAATATATAAATTTTATCATTGAATAATAAAAAAAAATATTATTTAACCTGAATTAAAATGACTGAATTATATTATCTTTGTTTTTTATTTTAATTTAATTACTCTATTATTAATTACTAAATATATATATATATTATATAAAAATTAAAATATGATGATATAAAGTTGTTTTAAATTTTTGACATTTTTAAATTGGGTATATTTTTTAAATTTATTAAAATGTCTTTTTTATTTATTATGTTTAAGATTCATTTTTATTATGTGATATTAATAAAAAATAACGATGCTCTGTGCAAGTCGAATCATGTTGCACATAATTAAATAACAATTGCCAAACAAAGAATATAATATTTTTTTAAATTCTTATATTTAAATATCATTTCAATTAAATAATTTATTCTAAAAGGTCTCATTTTAATTAATTTAATAAAATATTTAAATCACCATTCAATTTTTTATTAATAGGCTTCTTTTTTTATATATATAGATTTTTAATAAATTCTCTTTTTTTGATATGATATTAATAAAAAATAATATTAAATTGTATATAAATATAAAAATTAGAATATTTGAATTTTTTTAAATTTTAACACATGTAATCAATCATATGCATTAAGAATTGAAAATTTTTAAAATCAACTTGCTATTAAATTCAGAAAAAAAATACTGATATATAGAATATATAGACTATTCGAATATAATTTAAAACTCTCTTTCTCTCCTTCTATTTTAAATTAAAAAAACGGAGTTTTAAGAAATTTAGATGCCATATGCAACATGGGTGGGTAAATGAATTGGGCTGGAAGAGGAGGCAATTTATAATTTTCTTCTAATTCAGATTTAGGACAAATCGTACAACATTATATCAAATCTCGCTAAGAACATTCAATATTTTTGTACACAAATTATTCAGAGTATTGGCTAAGCGTATCACTCACAATCAGTTTAAATTGAAATTTATATAAATTAACAAAGTGAAAATTTTTATTTGTTTAAATTTTATTATAATGAATCAAAAAAAATTAAATATATAGATCACATGATTAAAAGAAGCAAAAAACTTGAGAGAAAATAACTGTTGGATGGAGGTCGGACATGACAGAAACTGTAAGCGAAATCTTCATATTACGACGAATAATTTTCAAATCCCCTAGCACCACAGAATTAGATAAGTTTCTTTTAAGGGAGGAAATTAACTAAAATCTAGAAAAATTAATAAATGAACTTAATAATAAAAAAAACAAATAAATCAATTAATTTAAATTAATACTATTAATGAATGTATATATTGGTCATTTATCTATAGTTTTATACCGTTAATTTTTATAAATTGTCTCAAGCAGGGCCGCGACGTGGGTGCAAAGCGCCCGTGTGCAAATTTTTAAAAAGCGCCCCCTCTATCAATAGAACAATAAAATCAAATAAAACATTTAATTTTGAAAACTGTGTTTATGAATACAGAGGAATTTATCTACATAATAATAGGAAATAACAAAATAATTAACTCATTAACAATAGAAACAAGGTTAAATTTCTAGAACAATAAACATAAAAAAAATTCAAAAATGAAAACATAATACAATATGAAATTCCATCACAAAACTATACTATTCGGATTCTTCGAGCCTTTGAAGCTACAAAACCTTTAATAATATCATATATTTCTAAGTTATCCATGATTTCATTTTCTATTGCTATCATAGAAAGATCTGTTAAGCGCTCCTGCGACAATGTCGAACGCAAATTCGTTTTTATAATTTTTAACTTAGAGAAGCTTCGTTCACCCGAAGCTACAGTTACGGGCAAGGTTAGAAAGATACGCAGTAAAACAAACAAATTTGGAAAATATATTTAAACGTGTCGTAGGATTCACGTACACAATTATATTGATTCATTTTTAAAACACTTAAAATAAAATAAAAAAGAATGGTCAGTTTGGCGCCCCCTACACCAGGCGCCCGTGGGCAGCGCCCACCTTGCACACGTGCACGCCGCGGCCCTGGTCTCAAGTCTCTATTTTTGCATTTTCTCAAGTTTCATTATAATTAAAAATATTCAATAATAATCTAGCAATGAAAATAAAATACCAAAATGTAATGATCAAGAAATATTATACTCTATTTCACTATTATAACATATACAATACTTAAGAACCATAGGCGGAGGAAATATTAGGAGATATCATTGCGGGTTCAGGCCAAATCGACCAACATTAATTAAGATATTTTCATTATGACAGATATTAGGAAAAAAACCGCGAATTCAATATTTCTATTCACTAATTATTTGTAGACATTAGTAAAACATACGCATGACTCAATAGATCCGGATAAACTTTTTCAAATTTTCAATCTTCAAATTTGTCTTGAAGGTAGTAAAGAAAGAATAAGATGCGGAAATCAATTGTAAAATATTAGGTTACCCAGACGACTTAAATATAATAGGAGATTCGGCAATTGCAATTACAGATAATTTAATGGAGGTTTGAAATTAATAGTGATAAGAAAAAATATTTAGTAACAAAGAGGAAGAGTATTAACATACAAAATCTTAAGATACAAAATGTAGAATTTGAATATGTAGAAAAATTGAATGTAAACACGAAGGATAATAATATTTGAGAAGAATTTAAATCGGGGTTGCAATCGGGAAACGCCTGTTATCTGCAATAAAGAGGCTTATCTCTTGAAAATTATTATCAAAGGGAATATATAAAAAGATTATTTTGCCTGTTGCATTATATGGGTGGCAGGCATGGTCTATGACCCTTGGAGATGAGAGTAGATTCAGAGTATTTGAGAATAGGATTCTTCCCTGCATTTATTGGCCAAAGAAAGATGAGGTCACCGGGTATGGGGGAGACTACATAACAAGAAATTGCATGGCCTCTCTGCATCTTCAGAAATAGTTAGGGTTATAAAAGGGAAAAAGCTGCGATAGGCAGGGCACGTGGCTAGAATGGGAGAGGAAAAAGATATTGGTGGGAAGACCGATTGGAAAACGTCCGCTTGGAAAAAAACGCGTAGGAAGGGACGTAAGAGAGATGGAACAAGGGCTCAGGATAGGGACACTTGGAGAAATGTGGTTGTTGCCGCTAAGAACTTTCGAGTATCTTTGAGCCACATAGGTAGATAGATATAGCATATACAATAATAATATATAATTAATATAGTGATTAAATTAAAATATATTTTTTAAATAAGAACACAAAAAGAAATGAATGTTTTATGTAATATACTGATTGAAACAAAATGGATGAAAACCTTTTACTACTTTCAACCACCAAATACTATGTAACACTCGGGGGTACAGGGGGCGGAGCCCCCGTCTAGGTGTGAAGAGCGCCGAAGGCGCTCTGAGCAGCTAGTATATATATATATTTAGTAATTAATAATAGAGTAATTAAATTAAAATAAAAAACAAAGATAATATAATTCAGTCATTTTAATTCAGGTTAAATAATATTTTTTTTTATTATTCAATGATAAAATTTATATATTATTATATATATATTATAGAAAAGAAGAAATATTCAATTAAATAAAAAATAATTTAAGATAAAAATATGATCTAATAAATATTTTAATTAAATTGAGAACTTTTAGAATAAATTATTTAATTGAATTAATATTTGTATATTAGAATTTAAAATAAAAAGGGAAATATTATAATAATTCTTCGATTGGGAATCTCTATGATAATTCATTGTTTGAAATGATTCCGCTAGGCCGACAGTGAGCCGCGAGCTGCTCTTGAATGAACAACACGGAGAATTATATAAACTTTAAAAAATTAATTTCTGCGGTTATTGATAAGATATTAATAAAATTTATAGCCTATGTTACTCTAGAGGTATATAAGAATATTGTGATGTAATTTCAAAGAAATCGGTTCAGCCAATTCTGAGTCTATAAAATAGTAATTTTCCGGACAGACAGACAGACAGACAGACAGACAGACAGACAGACAGACAGACAGACGTGAAAAATTCTAAAGTCACTTTTGGATTCTAGAGGTCATGAAACGCGAAGATATGCAAAAATTTTTAAATTCTGAGCAATGTGCAGACAAAAACCTTTTTTTATATATATAGATAAAGATAATATTAATAAGGCTATCAAGGTGTGTAAAAATTACATATGTTTCTACTAGCATGATTAATTTTGTCCAAAGTATATATATACATCGACTTGTATATTCAAGAAAGATGAAATGTGAGAGGACTATTAGTAATTGATATGTATTTAAAAAAACTAATAAATTAATAAGTAGTCCTTTAAAAGAAAAAGAGTCCATCTTTAAAGATGTTTTTTTTGAAGTTTGCTGGTTGAATCAGATAATGGCATGGGGAGGTGATCTAATAAATCATGGACCAAGTGATATTCGATTAACTTGGCTAAATACGATGAAAAGTAAATAAAGATTGAGTTGCAGTGTCAATAAAATTGGAGATGAATTTCTTGCTGTGGCGGCAATGATCAAGCTAATTAAAAGATAATAAAATGGTAGTCCGTTAAGAAGTGAAATGCGTGAAAAGAGCATCCACCGAGGACATGAAATGAGTTAATAAATGAATGAGCTGTGGTTAGGATTTTAGTCTCATTTAGCACAAATAAATATTTCCTTTTGTGCAATCATTTAAGGAAATGGAGTGGCTACGAACGGCCAGGTAAAACGGTTCGAGAGGCCGAAATGAATCGGAAATTGCCGAGCGTCAAGATCGGCACTCGCCTCACGCGCGCCTCCCTTCGGATCTGCCCGGAATTTCAATGTAGCCACGAGAGCTATCCATTCAATAACATTATTGTGTTTATTCTTGATCATGTTAATCGGTGTTCCACGTTTGTTTTTTCCCTTTTTCCTATACCTCAATTAATTGAAACTGACAATATAGTAGCACACGATCTCCTTTTGTCAGTGCTCCAATCCCTTAACGAACGCGCCCTTTATTTATTGGCTCTTTAACCAAATGGATTCTCTTATCTCAAGGAACAATCCTGAATTTGTCGACTATTAAACAAACACGGCTCATTTTAATTTAAACAGCTTATTTAGAAAATAAGTTGTATATAAATATATTAGTCATTTAACCCATTTTACATAGACAAAGAACATTTTAAATTAAGAATGTAATACCAAGAAGATAAATAATATTTTATAAGTAATTATTAATTACATTGACTTAATTTACAAAGCGTTTGGATTTATAAAATTCATGAGAATTTAAAAAATATATACTTTCTTGTAATTAAAGAAATTTAGTTATTGAATTTTAATCGATTTCTATAATTTATAGGATTAATTTATAATTTTTCATACATATTATAATAAAAGAAGTACAATATTACTACAATAAGAAAAATACAATGAATCACTGATTATTTTCAAATTATGCTCTTTGGGTAATTAGCATGTTCCATACATTTTACTATCTGGCCAGAGATAGTATTACAATCACGAAAATTTTCGATATCGAGATTTTTATGTTTTTATACGTTTTGAGGGCCCCTGAGTCATTCACTAAGGTTGAGAAAAATGTCTTTCTCTCTCTCTCTCTCTCTCTGTGTATGTGTAAATTTGTATAAAACTGCTATATATAAACGGTTTGAGCTAGAATCATGAAATTTGGTACACGGGCATTATTCAAAATTCGTAGTTTTCTATCAATTTTTGAGAAATGTAGCTCAATCATTATTGACCGCGTTTTGATTTTTTTTTCCTCTAAACTGACCGTAAAAATAGAGAGATATGTTTGATAGTTTTTCACCTGATTAAAAATTGTATAAAACTGCTATATATAGAACTTCAGCTTGATTGAATCGCTGAAAGTAAATTTTTTTCACGCTGACTGCTGCCAATCACGCGTCATCACGTGACATGGTGTCATCAACAAAGAATTAAATTTTAAAATGTTGATTTAAAAATGGATTTAAAGGTTTGAAATTTGAATTTGATATATTTTAATTATTTTTTTTAATTGGATAACAATACTAAACTGTAAATTTAATTTTTTTTAAATTAATTAATTAATTAATCCAATTTAATTATACTTAATTTATAATTTAATTAATTAAATTTAATATAAATATAATATATGTTAATTAATCCAATTCAAATTTGCGAGATAGAAAGAAATTGAAAATATGTTATATTTAATCTAAGAAAGTTAAGGAAAAATATTGAGATTATTGATATTGATATTTTTGAGCAGAACTTAAATTTAAGAGAAAGAAGACTTAGACATACATTATAGAATATTTGTATGAATCTAATAATAAACCGTTTTTAATGTCATGGAATGTTCATATATTGTTCCTTATATTCGCCAAATCTCGCACAATTTCGTCTCTTCACTGTAAAAGCATTCTCAAGGTCACCAAATGACGTGTTTTTTTTTTAAATAAATATATAAAGACTTTTTTCTCATTATTTCTTGTGATCTCAAATCTTTTGGCTGGATATGTGTTTGATCGACAGTAGATCAAGGAATTGGCAAAAAAAAAAAAAATTAGCTAGAGTGTCTCCACTCGACTATCTCGCAATTTGAATTGGATTAAATAACATATATTATATTTAAATTAAATTTAATTAATTTTAAATTAAAATTAATAAATAATATTTATTAAACCAGCGCATGTTTGGCTCTTTGTTGATGGCATCACGTCACATGTTAGCGCGTGATTTGCAGTATTAAAAAATTAATTCCAGTACTTTCAGCGATTCAATCAACCTGAAATTCTATATATAGCAGTTTTATACAATTTTTCATCATGTGAAAAATTATCAAACTTGTATCTTTTTTTACGGTCACTTTAGAGGAAAACAAATCAAAACGCTGTAGGTAATGACCCTCTTCCGGTTGAGCTACATTTCTCAAAAGTTGATAGAAAACTACGAATTTTGAATAATGCCCGTATACCAAATTTCATTATTCTAGTTCAAACCGTTTTTACGTAATCTTGTCTACATACATACATACACACACTCATACACACACACACACAGACATTTTTTCAACCTTAGTGAAAATGATTCAGGAACCTTCAAAACGTATAAAAACATCAAAATCTCGACATCGAAAATTTTCGTGATCGAAATACTATCTCTGGCGAGATAGTAAAAAACGATTTATGGAAACTCTCGGGTTTGGGTGGGACCGTATCGATATCTTCTGTTTCAATGCCCATCCCTAATTTAGATTCAATCCACATCGGAGAAATTAATTGCTGGGTGATTTGGAGGAGGTGCTCTTCCTTGTCCCCACCCCCCCTCCCTTCGCCTACCTAAGAAATTTATCTAATTTAATCTTTCACTCTATAATAACTCGATCCTATCTAAATAATTTAATAAATAGTTAACAAATGTGCACCCAAAATTATCCAATTACAAACAATGAAGTCACTTTGGGATGAGATCTAAGGAGATAATGAATTTATCAAGTGACTGCTTGTTTCAAATGTCAACGATTCAAGATTTTTCTTTTTTTCTTTCACATTCGATTAATTAAGACAATTTTCACTCATTAATTAAAATGCGTTGTTATACTATTTCATTAAATTTAATTTACATTCACAAATATTAATTAAACTTTTTTTACTAAAATATATCATCATAATTAATCACAAGAATAGTGAAATATTAAATTAATAAAAGCAGAATTCTATACCAAAATAAATACATTTTTGTGAATATTTTTTCGGATTAATATAAATTGAGGTGTAAAATAATTATAGATGAATACGTAGTATTTAATAATTAGATAGACAGGTATAATACTTTTCTTCGATTCTAAATTAATAAATAACGCCAATAATTTTAAAAATATATATATAATTAGAAATATTAATTTTTATTTTGTTTTTTATATGAGCTTATATCTTATCTTATTATATTATCAAAAATTGTATATATACCTATATATTTGTATTTTTGAAAAATTAAACCGCTCCAAAGATTTTTTTGAAATTCATACCACAGATAATATGTATAAAGAAAAATCGATCTGTATAGGTTTCACCCTCGGGAAAAATCATCTTTGTTAGTTTTTTTTCTTAATTTAAAATAGGAATTTTAATAATAAAAAATGACACCGTGCTATGTCAGATAGCGCTACCTTAAATACAAAATATTATAAATAAAATAAAATTAGAAATATTTATTTTAATAACATTTTGTAATCAAATTACTGAATAAATATTATGTTATATCCACAGGCCATACTTTTCTGTCTTTCAGGTCATTAATATGTATGATTAAAGGCTGTATGTTTTATGACTAATTTTTTTATTTATGTTCTTTTAATTTATTTAAATTGTTTTATATATTTTGTCTTTTATTTATTTTAAATATTAATCTTATTATAAATAATAAATTATTTTAAAATACAAAACAAAGTAACTTATAAAAATATTTCTTAAACAAATTTTATTTATTTAATACTATTTTATAATATTTTGCAATTCATAATTCATTATTAAATTACCTATTTTTATTATTTATTTTTTTACTTTGATAATGAATATTAATTATATAATACAAATGAAAATAATAATTAATTTAATTGTCAATAAAATAAATAATAAATTATAATTATAAATATAAATAAACTGCTAAAGAAGTTTTATTTTTATAATTTTTATTTATTTTACTTTTTTTTTTTTTTTTTTGATTTTTAAGTGTTAAATTTATAAAGGAGACGCCCGATGACCCTTTTCTATAAAATTCAACGTGTGGCATCTGAGCCTTTTGGAGAGACTTTTCGGTTATGAAAAACCTGATGCAAGACAACGCCAGCGGCAAAATAGCCTATATATCCATCTCTCCTTCCTCGCTGCCTCTAATATGCTAAGTTATTTTGAATATAAACTTTCAATAAAATTAAAGAAAATAGTATAAAAATATTCAATTTTTTTCTTCTTTTTTTAGATTTATTAATTAAATAAATACCAATAAACACAATCTATAGAATAATAATCAAATTATGAAATTTGTTTTTTCAATTATTTATAACGTTTCAAATATATATATATATATATATATATCAAAGATTTAATGGAAACTACAAGTGAATAAAACAACTGTTAATAAGTGGATATAGAAAATGCAGAATTATTTTTAATAAATCAATGATATTCCTCTAACATTTTCTTTCAGTCTTCAAGTAACAAAACAGATACAAAGACACCTAATATTTTTGTTAATAAAAAAAAATCTGAAGTGTCTCCACTTGACTATCTCGCAAATTTGAATTGGATTAATTAACATAGATTATATTTAAATTAAATTTAATTAAAATTATATAAATTATAAATTAAAATTAATAAATAATATTTATTAAACCTGTTTGGTTCTTTGTTGATCACACCACGTCACGTGCTGGCGCGTGATTGGCAGTCAATGTGTTAAAAAATTAAAAAAAAATAATTCCGGTTTCAGGCTGAAATTCTATATATAGCAGTTTTATACAATTTTTATTTATGTGAAAAATTATCAAACATATATCTTTATTTTTATAGTCAGTAAGGGCAAAAAATGAAACAAAAATTAGAGGGAAAGGTAATGGTCCTCTTCCGAATGAGCTACATTTCTCAAAAGTTGATAGCAAATCACGGATTTTGAATAATGCCCGTGTACTAAATTTCATTATTCTCGTACAAACCGTTTTTGCGTAATCTCGTCTACATAGCCACACACACACACACACATAATATATACCAACATAATATAAAATAAAAAAATTGTTTCTAATCGAAATGTAAAAGAAAATATGTATACATTTATAAATTAAATATATAAATCTCTAGATTATCTTTTTCGAATGAAAGAAATTCCTTAAATTATTTTCTTTATGAATTTAATTATTAATATATAAAAAATAAATGATATTAATATTATATATGTGCTTTCTAAATGCAGAAGGCAAACGGGCACAGCCAGAATAATTCGATTGTTTATAAAAATTATTTCATTGACAAGCGATAAGCGACTCGGCCAATTCTTTGAAATATAATATTAAAATCATATAAATAAAATAAAATAAATTAAAATGATTTAATTTTTAGTATACATTGAACAGTGAATAGCAAAGACGCCAAAGCAGGCTGACTGAATGTTAAGGTAATTAACAACGATTATATTGTATATATCCACTAATGATCCCATTTTAATTAAAAATATATTATTAATTAATCACAGTTATTCGTTTAATATACTTACTCTATGAATATATTTATTAATTATGATTATAATATTATTTTTCATATTTATAAACTCGTATAGTGTTATATAAATACTTTATATACTTCAATTACTTTTTACAAGGTGAATTACAAATGTTTTGTATTTGATATTCTTTGAATAATGAAGGAAAAACTAAAATAAAAAAAATCTCTCTCTCTCTCTCTCTGAAATATCTCCACTCGACTATCCCACAATTTGAATTGGATTAAATAACATATATTATATTTAAATTAAATTTAATTAATTTTAAATTATAAATTAAAATTAATGAATAATATTTATTAAACTAGCGCGTCTTTAGGTCTTTGTTGATGGCACCACGTCACGTGCTGGCTCGTGATTTGCAGTGTTAAAAAATTAAGTCCGGTACTTTCAGCGAATCAATCAAGCTGAAATTCTATATATAGCAGTTTTATATAATTTTTAATCATGTGAAAAACTATCAAACATATATCTTTATTTTTACGGTCAGTTTAGAGGAAATTATATAGCTGGAGTGTCTCCACTCGACTATCTCGTAATTTGAATTGGATTAAATAACATAATATATTATATATTTAAATTAAATTTAATTAATTATAAATTATAAACTAAAATTGATAAATAATATTTATTAAATCAGCTCTTGGCTCTTTGTTGATGGCACCACGTCTCGTGCTAGTGCGTGATTGCAAGTCAACGTGTTAAAAAATTAATTCCGATACTTTCAGCGATTGAGTCAAGGTGAAATTCTATATATAGCAATTTTATACAATTTTCAATCATGTGGAAAATTATCAAACATATATCTTATAAGTTGATAGAAAACTACGAATTTCGAATATTGCCAGTATACCAAATTTCATTATTCTAGCTTAAACCGTTTTTGCGTAATATTGTGTCACATACACACACACACACACACACAAAGAGAGATATGTTTCTCAACCTTAGTGAAAATGTGATTCAGGGACCCTCAAAACTTATAAAAACATCAAAATCTCGACATCAGAAATTATCGTGATCGCAATACTATGCTGGCGATATAGTATAAATTAAATTATTGTGCTCAGTTTATCAGCACACATCAGCATCTTAAGCGATTAGAGACACTCATTGATCTTCTTCTAATTAGTTTTATATTCATATTATAATATTAAAGAGCCGTGTTCGCTGAGGCACAGCCAGACATAACAGTAAATTTCATTTTACCCAGCTCATTTCTCACATCTCTAGAAGATTGGTTCAAAAAATTTTAAAATATAAACAAATATAAATTATAGTTAAATTTATAAAAAAAATAATAACATTAAAAACATTACAATCCAAATAGGCCAATGGATGATTGTGAGTGGGTCTACTAGAATAGAATAATTCAAATAAATAAATAAACAACATAACAATGGAAAATTGAATTAATCAACATCATTAAAAATTGTAAAACATAACTATATAATTCATCACAACTTTAAAAGGGTTTAATTTAGAAAAAAATTGATTTTAGTTTTGTTTTTAAGAATACTTGAGATGAAATGTTTTTATTTTTATAAATCAATACTAATATATAAATTAATAATTAATAGACAATCTACATATATATCTATGTATTTTTGAAATATTAAACCGCACGAAGATTTTTTTGAAATTCACACCATAGATAATATTTATAAAGAAAAATCGATCTCTATAGGTTTCAGCCTCGGGAAAAATAATCTTTGTTAGTTTTTTCTTAATTTAAAATAGGAATTTTAATAATAAACAAATGTCACCTGGTAACGCCGCACTCCCTTCTCTAAATACAAAATATTATAGGTATAAATAAAATAAAATTAAAAATATTTATTTTAATAATATTTTGTAATCAAATTATAAATATATATTATGTTATATCCATAGGCCATACTTTTCTGTCTTTCAGTGCATTAATACGTACATTTAAGGGCTGTATGTTTTATGAATATTTTTTTTTTAAATTTATATATGTTCTTTTAAATTCTTTGAAATTGTTTCTTATATTTTGTAGTTGATTTATTTTAAATAATTATCTTAATCTAAAATATTCGTAGTGAGGAATCATTTTTTATAACGTTTTTATCAACTTCACTTCATGTCTGTCTGTCTGTCTGTTCGCTCTTATGACAAATTAAAATCGATTTTTCATCAATTTTAAATTGAGATAGACTTTTGAAAATTTTTATAGATATTTCAATGGATCCTTAGAAGGCAGAGAAGAAATATAATTGAATTTTAATTAATTAAATTCTTTGAAATTGTTTCATATATTTTGTCGTTGATTTATTTTAAATCTTAAATATTCATAGTTCATAAGGAATGGCTCGGTGAACCAGGTACTATATATATATATATATATATATATATATATGTATGAATGTATGTAGTTTTAAGTTATTATAAGAATAGGTAGAGGAAATGGTATGACAGTGAGATTTGAAAATAAAAATTCAATTAGCCCTGAGGATGAGCCTGACAAGAGGTTGAAACTTCAAGTCGAAGAAATTGAATTTTTATTTGAAAACGTGGAGCTCTGGCTTGATTCCCTCTCCCCCTCTCTCTTTTCTCTCTCTCTCTCTCTTTAATCTTTAAAGCGTAGTCGATTGTCGATTGTGCAGGTGATTTTAAGTTGTTTCCACAAATTTGATGCAGATTAGCTTCCATCTCGGTTGTCTTGCCCCTTCCCCCGCCTCCCCCCGCGCCCGCCCACAACGTGCCTATCGAAAAAACAAGTGACGGTGTAATAAAATTGGGCTGCATGTTTAGCAGATGGCTGACGACGTCGAGGGCGAGTCGAGGGAGCCCAAGGCGTAGGGAACGGCACGACCGGCTGCCTGACGGCCCATCTGTCGCCGTGTCGTCCAGGTAAGCCACATCCATCAAGAATACCCCTCACCAATCGCTGCACCAATTTAATCAATGGCCCATTTCTTTATCTTGACTCTCTATTTAATCAATTTTTTTTCCAGAGAGAAATACTTCCGCACCATTCTATCTTATATAGACAGACAGACCCATGCATGTACATATATATATATATATATATATATATACAATCCATAACAAATAAATCATATTTATTCCTTCAGGACATTTCGATTGATTGCAAATTCTTTTAATCCATTCTAATGAGACCAGGAATCAAATTGGAATTTGAAAATTAGCATGGAGGGCCAACTATGAAAATTTATCATATTTTTTAAATCTTCATCATTTTTAATATTTTTTTCTACTCTTTATCTTATCTTATTATGCTAGCTAAAATTGTATATATGTATTTATCTATATATATTGGTTCTCAAAAACCGCTCTAACGATTTTTTTCAAATTCACACTAGATATAGTATTTATAAAGAAAAATTAAGTTTTATTGATGATATCTCTTGAAACATACAGCTTCATTATTAATTTCTTAATTGAAAATTATATATTATATGGAAAACGTCAAAATTTTTAATACTGCCTGCTAAGACAGTAAAAAAATGACTATTTTTTATCTAAATACATATAGTCCAGCGGTTGGACTGATGTTTTAACGAGTGGATTTCGTCGGTTCGAAACTCGCCGGGTGAATCGTTATTTAAAAATGAAAATAATGATTTTGTTATTTTTTTTTCTTTTTATCTATTGTTTACTTTTTAATAAATTACTATTCTATATTTATTTATTCATTGTTCTTTTATTAATAAAGTTTTAGATAGTTTTATAAGTTTTAATATTTTTTCAATAAAATATTATTCAATATATTTATTAATATTATTTTATTTATTATTATTGAGTACCCGAAGTTCCATTCATTTTAATCAGATTGATGCAATGATGCAACAGTTAATAATTGTAATATTGTAATAAATTTCTATCTTGAAAATTGTTACATATTATTCAGGATATTTTAAAAACTATTTCTTTCTTTAATTAATATTCATTTTTTCTATAAGTCAGATATATTTCCAAATATTAAATAATTTTTGAAGTGAAAACTTCTTTAGCGGCGTTGAGCACTTTTGCGGGATGGGGAAAAAGTATAGAACTCGCGTGATCGTGACCAACACCATGAAACCATCTGCTTTCAAATTTCTTATAACAGAGCTCGAAATTTGAATTGTCATTAGAACTGTTTTATAAATTATCTCTAACATATAAATATATATTTATTATGTAAAGTTCATTTCATATATACATATATAATCAAAATTATACGAAATGAACTTCACATAATAAATATATATTTTATGTTAGAGATAAGAATTATAAAACAGTTCGTATTGCAATATTTTAAACAAAGTTGTGTATTTATATATATATAAATATAAGTTACAAATTTGTTTAAAATATATGTTTAAAATAATATATAAGTTATATATATATACATGCATATGAAATTCATCTTTCTCGTGAAATAGCGCGAATTTCGTCTGTTTTAAAATTTCTTACGCAGAAGTTTTCACTTCTGTCGGCCAGTCCCACGACTGCCAATTTTGCTTTTTTAATTCCGAAAAGCTGCAAAGCACGTTTTTTTGTCTTTAGTTTGTTTTATAACCACTTGGGGCGCTAAACAGTTTTTCAAAAAAACACTATAGAAAAAAAATATATGTACCTATATATTATATATTTATGTATTATTGAGGAGCACAAGTTCATTAATTTTAATCAGATTGATGCAAATGTGTAACATTTAATAATTGTAATAAATAATTAAAGAATTGTGTATCAATATTTTTTAAAGGGTAGAGCGAGAGCTCGGTGTCCCAGGTATTAATATTACCAGCCAAATCCAATAATAATGAATCATTTTTTTTAACTTAAGTACCGAGCCGAGGCTCGGGGTCCCGGTACTCTTATCTTATTATAGTAGCAAAAAAAGTATATATATATAGATTTGTATATTTTTAAGATATTAATCATCTCTAAGGATTTTTTTGAAATTCCCACCATAGATAATAATATTTATAAAGATAAATCGATCTGTATTGGTTTCAGCCTGGAGAAAAATCATTTTGATTCGTTTTTTCTTAATTTAAATTTATATGACGTCACTAAGTCATCCATATTTGCCTTGTGCCTCATTCTTTTTTAATTGATATTGTATTAATATTTTTTTTATATTGAAAATATTTTAAAATTTTTTATTTAATTTCGAAATAAAATTAAAAATATTTATTTTAATAATATTTTAGAATCAAATAACGAAATACCTATATTTATTATTTAAAAAATATATTCATGAAATTAGTAACATATAATTATTTAATTATAAAGGATAATTATTAAAATGTTTTTTTTCGATTAAATTATAAATAATATAAATGATATTTGATTATTATAAACAAAAAGAAAAAATATAACGTCGTTTCTTAATCCTCCTTTCTTAATTAAGATATAGACAAGTACAGGTGTAAATATAATTTCAGAATTTATTTTATTATCAGTAGAAACAGTCTATAAGCTATTGCTAATTTAAAAAACATAAAACTAAAGCTATCTAATTATAACAACATAAATACATAATATAGGATAAATATTTAGATTTATTTTAATAATATTTTAGAATCTTATATACGAAATATATTTATTAATATTTCACCAAAAAAAAAAAATCTAAAAGTTATCTTATTATTTGTCTTGCAGTATATTTATGATATTTTAAAAACATATTTTTTTAATCTGTTTTGTCGGTTTAATTATTTGTTAATTCTCTTATAAATTTTTATTAGTTAATTTTATGTTTTATTAAAATCTATTTTCGCGTTATTTTTTTTTATTAAATTACTAATTTATATTTATTTATTTATTGTTTTTTTATTAATTAATTTTTCGATAGTTTTATAATTTTTAATATTTTTTCACTAAAATATTATTTAATATTCATTAATATTGTTTATTATTATTGAGGATCTCAAGTTCCATTCATTTTAATCAGATTGATGCAATTATGTAACATTTAATAATTTTAATAAATAATTAAATCAATATTTTTTAAAGGGTCAAACGATAACTCGGTGTTCCAGGTATTTAAAATTAATCATCATCAATTATAATAATATTTATTAATAGTTTGCAATAGCCAAACATGCCGTTTATAAAAATCAATAAAGAATCAATTAAGAAAAAAAAAATGTTATTTAATACTTGTTATGTTGTTATTCTCAAAATCCATTATTAAAATTAATCAACAATCAATTAGGAAACTTGTTATTTAATATTGTTATGAACTAGCCTATTTTCAATAAACATTATTAAAATTAATCAACAATCATTTCTAAATGATCCATTATTAAAATTAATTAATAATCAATCAAGAAACTTGTTATATGATATTGTTTTGAGCTAGTCCCTTTTCAATCATGATTATTAAAATCAATCAACAATAATTTTGATAAAAATGTTTGTTTTTTAATATTTTTTATGGTCTATTAATAACACTATTCTTATTTTTACTATCTCGCTAGAAATTTTTCGATATCGAGATTTTGATGTTTTTATACATTTTGAAAGTCCCTGAGTCATTTTGACTAAGTTTGAAAAAACTGTCTGTGTGAATGTGTGTGTATATATAGATAAGATTACGCAAAAACGGTTTGAGCTAGAATAATGAAATTTAGTACACGGGCATTATTCCAAATTCGTAGTTATCTATCAACTTTTGAAAAATGTAGCTCATTTCGAAGAGGACCACTACCTACCACGTTTTCATTTTTTTTCTACTAAACTGACCGTAAAAATATAGATATATGTTTGATAGTTTTTCACATGATAAAAAATTGTATAAAACTGCTATATATAGAATTTCAACTTGATTGAATCGCTGAAAGTACTGGAATCTATCAACTTTTGAGAAATGTAGCTCATTCGGAAGAGGACCATTACCTTTCCCTCTAATTTTTGTTTCATTTTTTGCCCTTTAAACTGACTAAAAAAATAAAGATATATGTTTGATAATTTTTCACATAAATAAAAATTGTATAAAACTGCTATATATAGAATTTCAGCCTGAAACCGGAATTATTTTTTTTAATTTTTTAACATGTTGACTGGCAATCACGCGCCAGTACGTGACGTGATGCCATCAACAAAGATCCAAACACACCCTGGTTTAATAAATATTATTTATCAATTTTTATATATAATTAATATAATTTTAATTCAATTTAATTTAAATACAATATATGTTAATCCAATTCAAATTTGCGAAATAATCGAGTGGAGACACTCCAGATTTTTTTAATTTTGCTTGGCTGGTAATATTAATACCTGATTCACCGAATCGCCATTCAAATAATTTAAAATAACATAAATTTAAAAAAATTGGCCATAAAACATACACTCCTTAAACGTAAGTATTAATGCACTGGAAGAAAGAAAAGAATGACCTTAAAAAATATTTATTTAGAGATAAAACTGACATTTCAGCTATGCTGCTATTATGTAAGATATTATTATGGGTGGATCCACAATGTATGAAGGAAAACTGTCGATAAGATGTTTTAGAGTACCATAGAGCCACAGAGATGGATAGATATAACAAATACAACAATAATATATAATTAATTTACTGATTAAATTAAAATATATTTTAAGTAAGAACACAAAAACAAATGAATGTTTTATGTAATATACTGATTGAAACAAAATGGATGAAAACCTTTTACATATAAACTTCCAACCAAATACAGGGATGGAAACGCTGTCTGACGAAATTGATGACGTCATTTAATTCTCCTATATCGAATAAAGATAAATCTTCTAAACGTTTTGAAACATTATCAAATAATTTAAATGTATCTATTAATGCTATAAAAACAGATATGGAAATAACATCAATATTTTTAATTTTATTTTATTTATAACATAAGATTAGATATTAGGAGGGGCTGGCTGTGACGACATGAAGGGCTGGGTGACATGCTATGACGTCATAAAAATTTAAATTAAGAAAAATCTAATGAAGATGATTTTTCCCTTGGATGAAACTAATAGAGATCGATTTTTCTTTATAAATACTATCTATGGTGTGAATTTAAAAAAAAAAAACGTTAGAGCAGTTTCTGAAATCCCATTTGCAAATATATATACAATTTAAGCTAGCATAATAAGATTAGATAAATATAAAATATTCTAATGAATATGGTACTTTCCCCTCTTATAAAAGTTGAATTTATTTAAAAAATAAAAAAAAAATGTATAAATAATTTTTTATCTCCATGTCAAATTGAAGTGCATTTGTCTGCCGCCCTTATCTGTTGTTTCATCAGGGAGCCCTTTTCACAGAAACCATCCATCGTATCTGAAAATCATACACAGCTATTTTGACTTTTTCTCATACAGATATTTATGTAGATTTTTCATTAAAATTTAAAATTATCCTACACTGTTTTGAATAATCTACTAAATTATTCAAAAATATTTTAATATCAATATTTATTAATTTTTTTTTCAGTTAAAAATCCTATAATATAGAATAAAATTATATATATATATATATATATGTATAATCAAGTAATTTTTCATATAGATCAAATATTAAATTATTATTAAATCGAAATTCCTGTTTAAAAAAAATGACTTCATCTTATCTTAGGAAAGATCCTAACTTAACAAAAAAATAATAAAATCGAGTTTGGTTTATATTTAGTTAGATTAACGCGCCCCCCTTTTATAGTGCGGACTATGTACGAGCGTAGGTCAATAAGTCCATGTCTTTTTGAAAAACAGATTTTTTGAAAAAAAAAAAATTATTTTATTTTTCAACGTAATCTCCTTTGAGCTCTATACACTTCTTCCAACGTTTCTCCAATTTTTTAATCTTTTCCAAAAAATAAGATTTGTCGAGGACATCAAAATAGATTTGTTTCTGAGACGATTTCATTTTTGGAGTCAAAGATTGGAAAGTCAGGTTTGGAAACAAGAAATAGTCATTCGGGAGGAGGGAGCAATTCGTATCCCAATTCATGGATTTTCATGGAAATTCACTTTTTGCCATTTTCTTCTCCAATTACGAGGTAGTCTGCTCTTAATGGATGTCAAACAAAAACTAAAAGAACCAGCTCGTTCCAATTTCAAAAGGAGTCAACTGATAGTTGCCTGCTGCCTGGAGCAATGTTCAAAAAGTCAAGGACTTATTGACCTTCCCTCGTATATGTTAACAATAATCATAAAAAAACTTCTTGGATTTAAGATAATATCCTTAAAAACACAATTAAATTAATTAATTAATTTTTATTATAATATAAAATATTTTGTTACTTAATTCATTCATTATGATTTTTTTATACTTTGATCAAACATTTTTAGGTGCATTCTGTTAAAACTTTGAAAATTGTTAATAAAAATTTTGATACAAATTTTTATAAAAAGGACATCAAAATAGATTTGTTTGTGAGATGATTTTATCGTTTTAGTCAAATCTCTTTCCGCCAAACCATTTCTTCAGGTTTGGAAACAAGAAATTTCTCTCGGGGCAAAATCCGGAGAATAGGGCGGGGAAGCAACTCTGGGGAATTTTCTCTAAATATTAAAATTTCGAAAATTTCTCAAATAATTATAATGTATGGTTTATTAAAGCCTGCAGAAACTTATTTTACTTATAGGAGTTTCTTGCCACTATAGTCTCATCTTTTCAATCTCTTTCATTGTTTTAAAGTTTCATAAATTGATATTTTAACAATTCAGTTAAGTTATATACCAGCTTGTTGAATTTATTCTATAATACTATTTTTCAATATATATAATATTAATCAAAATCATTTATTTTCGTCCTATAAATCGTTTTATCTGCCAATTCTTGTCTTGTTCGTCTCCCCCCATTTGATCGTTGTGTTGTGTTTTTGAATGACAACTTATCTTGTTTTGTAGGATCGTGTTCTCTTCGCTTATTACACCCAATTGAATTCCAATCATATGTTTATCTCTCCAATTCTTGATACCCGATACCACTTTATAGTATCTCTTTATTGCCTATAGTAACAGAATTATATATTTATTAATAAATAGCTCCTGCTTCAATCACTAATAGAATTTAAACTATATTTGAAAAAAAATAATAAAATTTCTATTTTTATTATTTTAGAGATAACTAATGAAATAAATATTTAAGAAATCTTAAAGTATTGTTCTCAATATTTCAAAATTATATAATACTCTTAATAGTAATCACAGGACAAATATATATATATATATATATATATATATTGTGAATTCAAAATTCAAATAATTTCTTAAATGTTTTTGATATTTAATTTTTAAGAGATTTTATTTTATAATTTCACAAAATTAAATTAAAGAGATAGAATTATAATGATTAGTGTGTATTTATGTAAAAAAATATTTACAATTTTGACCTTCAGTGATTTTATCATGTTTCTGTTGAAACCTGAACTTGAAAGTTCTTGCCCGCAGAATTAAATAAAAAATAAATGTTAATTTGTATCATGAAAATGACAATGATTAAAATGTATTTTCATTATATCTGTAAAAAAAAAAAATTGTTAACGATATAAAAAAATCTGGAGTGTCTCCACTCGACTATCTCGCAAATTTGAATTGGATAATCAAGCTTTTTTCTATATTTGAAAATTAATATAAATTTTATTCTATCCGATCATAGGATTTAAGGTTTTTAACATAATTTTCACTGATAACATTTTATTGAAATAAGAAGATTTTGGCTTAATACTATATTTTTGTGAGTTCCGCAAATTTATAAAATAGTATTTGTTTTCAACAGCGTTTATCTGCATTTAACTTTTATTTAAATGGATAGTACAATTTGAATATGTATTAACCAGGGGATATTATTTTATACAAATTTATATCACCATTATTATATTATATTAACTTCCTACGATACTTTGGGAAAGAAATCGAGAAAGTTAATTTTAAACTGGCTTCTGTGAGACAGAACACCTCAACATACGTCAACGTCACTTGCTGGCGCGTGATTTACAGTCAACGTGTTAAAAAAATGATTCAATCAAGCTGAAATTATATATATAGCAGTTTTATACCATTTTTAATAATGAGAAAAACTATCAAACATATATCTTTATTTTTACGGTCAGTTTAGAGGTGAAAAAATGAAAATGTGGTAAGTAATGGTCCTTTTCCGGATGAGCTACATTTATCAAAAGTTGATAGAAAACTACAAATTTTGAATAATGCCCCTGTACCATTATTCATTATTCTAGCAGAAACCGCTTTTCCGTAATCTTGTCTACATACACACACACTCACACACACACATATATATATATATATATATATACAGAGAGAGAGAGAGACAGACATTTTTTCAACCTTAGTGAAAATGACTCAGGTACCTTCAAAACGTATAAAAACATCAAAATCTCGGCATCGAAAATTTTCGTGATCGCAATACTATCTCTGGCGAGATATTAAAAATATTTTCTTTGTACTTTTTAAAATTTATATTTAAACAATTATTATTTAAATAAAAATAAAGTGTTAATAAAAATAATTATCCATATAAAACAAATTAGAATTAATATTATATATTATTGGATTATTTTGGATGTCTTGGTTTTCCTTCCTCATTTTAGGGAATACTAAAGAGTATAAAATTAATCATTTAATAAAAACAAATATATATATATATATATATATATATATATATATATATATAACTATATCATTATGTCAAATTTATAGGATATATCAATTTTTGTGTATATCAATAAATTTTATATATATTTTTGTTTTGTTTTGTTTTTTTTTTAATATATGATAAATTTCCAATGATTAAATTAGATTAATTCATTGTGTGTCTGGTAATTTTCAAACATCCCACATTCTCACCACAAAATTAAATAAATTAATCTAATGGGAATGAGTTACCAGCTTCCAAATGACGGTCCTCCGAGGAGATAAAATGTAAACTTTATGTCTCTTCAAGGATTACACATCTCCACACATTCAAGTTTAAAGTAGAATCATTAATTTGTTTATCTCGATGTGTAAAATTGGTTTCTAACCTCGCTCTTTTCTCTTTTTTTTTTTTCTTTATAAACTTCTAATTTCCAGTGGAAAGTCTGTAAAACTTTTCCTTCTTTACCATCCCCTATCCATAAATAAATCCGGATCCTTTATCTTTGCAGATGCGAAGGCCAACTTGACTTTATGAGCGAATGGACACCTTTTTGTATTAATTGCATTAATAAAAATCTTACCACCAACAATATTTTACCATTCATCTCCCCACCAACAAACTTACCAGATGTTAGACTGAATATTTTTCATAAAATAATAGAGATAGCATTCTGTTTTATTTAGTCATTAGAAAATAATAAAAATAAGGATAAATATTAGCTTTTCAAGCGATATCATATAACCATAAATAATTAGAGTCTCTTTTCTTCCCCGAACACTCTATCAATATTTACTTGAGATCATCAAGGTTCCTTTCTTTACCTGTGAAAAAAATTTTTGTAGACTCTATGATAGGTCACAAAGATGTTTAATTCGCTTTCTTTAACAATTTCCTAGGAATTATTGTATTCGAGCATGTTTTTTTATTTCTCACAAGGGTCCTTTCCAAACACGTAGATATTTAACAAATAAATTTATTTAGATAATAAAAGATAATATGTAATCAGAATGCATCATCTGGGATATTTTACGGTTTCTAAATAAAAATATATAAAAAAAATTAAGTGGATCTATATTGTACTTATTTATAGGGGAAATCAAAGAAATAGAATATTTTAAGTTGGGATTAAAGGAAGATAAACGTTATGAGGATTTATTATTGTTAAATAAACCTATAAAGCACAAGTAGAATAAAATATATTTAGTGTCTTTTCAAAGAAGAGAGTAATACCAATTTTCTTATAAACTTGTTGATTAAAATCCAAATAAACTTTTAGTTAAACGTAATTTTATTTGAAAAATAATGAATCATTACTTATCTTATCTTATCTTATTATACTAGCAAAAATTGTATATATATATTTGTATATTTTTGAGATATTAAACCGTTCTTAGGATTTTTTTTTTGAAATTCACACCATAAATAATATTTATAAAGAAAAATCGATCTGTATTGGTTTCAGCCTCAGCTTTATTAGTATTTTCTTAATTTAAAATAGTAAATTTAAATGATGTCACTATGTCATTCATATTGAAATTTTCCGTCCCTCATTTTTTTTTATTGATATTATATTACTATTTTTTTATATTTAAAATATTTTAAAATTTTTTATTTAATTTCGAAATAAAATTAAAAATATTTATTTTAATAGTATTTTAGAATCAAATAACGAAATTCTTATATTTATTATTTAAAAAAAATATCCATGAAAGTAGCAACATATAATTATTTAATTATAAAGGAATAATTATTAAAATGTTTTTTTAGATTAAATTATAAATAATATATAAATGATATTTGATTATTATAAATAAAAAGAAAAAAATATAACGTCGTTTCTTAATCCTCCTTTCTTAATTAAAATATAGACAAGTACAGGTGTCAATATAATTTCAGAATTTATTTTATTATCAGTAGAAACAGTCTATAAGCTATTGCTAATTTAAAAAACATAAAACTAAAGCTATCTAATTATAACAACATAAATACATAATATAGGATCAAATTTTTTATTTTATCAAGTAAATTTGAATATATTTGTCATCTTGAAATGAAATTCCTTAAATAAGAAAAAAAGTAAATTTGTACTAATAAATAAATTTCAACCTTTAATCTTCTACTCTTTTTGTAAGTTTCCACTACCCTAGAATTATAACTTAAAAGAACATGTAGATCCTAAAAAAATACAAAAGATTATAATTTTTACAATTTCTGAAAATAAAAATGAATTTTAGTCCTTCTCAATATTTATTTCATCTGTTTTACAATCCAATATCAATTTTATTATCTTTTAGCTTACCCATTTGTGAACTGATCCATAATTTTATTCGTAATCCTAGATCTATTTGTAATTCAAATTTTCTCGATGAATAAATCTATCGTGAGGATATTTCGTAATTTTATTGAGGCGATGGAAATAAATCGACAGTTTTAGGTATGTGGACGTATCGTAAGGCATCGTATTTCGTGTGAGGCCATCTTAACTCACCTGGATGGGTGTTTACACTTGAATGCATCCATATTTTTGAAATATTTGACTTTATGGCCTGTACGTGACTTTAATTTTTTTTTTTAAATATTCCTTTGTGTATTTTTTTATTTCTTCGTTTCATTTAAAGCAGATGGTTTTTGATTATTCACAAGAATAATAATTAGACCATACATTCTTACATTACACAAATAAATTTGACAAATGAATTACTTTTTTTGATATTTTGCAATAGTTTACAAAAAATAATATCAACGATAAGTGAATTACAAACGAATTCAACATTCTATATATTGTTTGGTTGAGAATTTTAAGAATATATATATATATATATAATATATAATATATAATTAATTAGATTAATCATGTATATACTTATATATATAGAGAGAGAGATTATATCTATGTACAGGGCCGGTTCTAGGGTTTTAAGCGCACTGGGCAAAACAAAATTTAGTGTCCTTACATACAAGAATATACAAATTTATACTGGATATCAAAAAAATCTGGAATGTCTATACTCGACTTTGAATTGGATTAAATAACATATATTATATTTAAAATACATTTAATTAATTATAATTTATAAATTAAAATTAATAAATAATATTTATTAAACCAGTGCATCTTTGACTCTTTGTTGATAGCACCACGTCACTAAATTTGTAGTATAGTATTGTTATTAAATTAAATTAATTAATTAACATATATTCAATTTAAATTTAAAACTTTTACCTTCATTTTTAAGTCAAAATTTAAAAATTTAAATAATTTATTCCGGTACTTTTAGCGATTTAATCAAGCTGAAATTCTATATATAGCAGATTTATATAATTTTTAATCATGTGAAAAACTATCAAACATATATCTTTATTTTGACGGTCAGTTTAGAGGAAAAAAAATAAAAACGTGGTAGTTAGTGGTCCTCTTCGGAATGAGCTACATTTCTCAAAAGTTGATAGAAAACTAGGAATTTTAATAATGCCGTGTACCAATTCTCATTATTCTAGCTCAAACCGTTTTTGCGTAATCTTGTCTACATACACACACACACACACACACACACACAGACATTTTTCTCAACCTAAATAAAAATGACTCAGGGACCTTCAAAACCTATAAAAACATCAAAATCTCGACATCGAAAATTTTCGTGATCGCAATACTATCTGTGACGAGATAGTAAAAATAAATGGTAAAAAATCAAAATCACACAATAAATGTGTAAAAAATTTATTTATTTAAAAAATAATTAAATAGTTATTTACTTACAATTGATGCAACATACTGGGCACAAATTAACTTTTCAAAATAAATAAAAGAAACTTTTTAGAGATTTTATGATAATAAATATTCTTAGGTTCCATTTTATTTATTAGTAATAGTATAATTTTGGTATTGTCTCTTATGAATTTTAACTATACAAATAGTTTTCTTATAAATAATATTATAATTTTTTAATCTGTTAGCAATCATATAATCGTGATTTTTATTTAATATTATTAAAGAAATTGCTTGAAAAAATCGATGTCTCATGAAAAGTGATCAATTTTAATTTATAACATTTAAAAAAATAATAAATGTAAAAAAAAATGTATTTTAATATCGGCGCCCCTCAAAATTTGGCGCCCCGGGCAGTCATCCGGCTTACCCGCCCCTTTATTCTGCGTGTATTATCATGATTTTATAAAAATATTTTTTTTTTAAATATGTTCAAAAACTAATTTATTCAAAAATGAAAATATACACAAACTATAATGAAATTTTAATAATTTAATGAATTGAGATGAAATGAGATGAATTTAAAGAGAATAGAAGAATTATAAGTTTTATTTATATTTATTTTTGGATTATAATAATTTATTTATAAATAAAGATGTTAACAGATACAGAATAAAATTATATAGAAGAGAGTAAGTAACTGTTTTAAAAATTTTCTGATTATAAAATGTTTATGCTCGAGTGATTCTGAAAACCATGTCCAAATCATACTTAATCAGCAGAAGATCCTCTATTTTAACATTTATGAAGTTTTTTTTAAGTTGAACAGTTTAATGTTTTCAGTCTTCAAAAAATCATATTCTTGTTTTAAGTATATTTCAGTTCGATATATCGAAAATTATTTTTTGAACTATTCTTGTTCTTTAATACTCTATCGATTGGAGAAAATAAAATGACTAGGACTATGAATTAACTTGTTGGAATGTTTGAAAAAATGAGAAAAATGTCTATTATGTTTGTCTGTAAATAGGAAATAAATTGGTAAAATACGCTTCTGCAAGCAAGAACGACTCGAATTCAAACGGTAAATGGATAAAAGCAGATAACAGGAAAACTGCAATAAATTTCATTGAAATGTATTTATGGATGAATTAATGCTGTCTGTGTTTCTTTCTTCCTTCAATAAAGAAATAAATAATAAATAAATTAAAGTTAGTATGAAATCAGCAACGATTACAGTATGTACTCTTACTTCCAATAATGAAATTAGAAATTTTAAAACTATCTACAACAATGCAATTATATTCTTTGATTTTTAATTAATTTATTTAAATAATAATGAATTTTAAAATATATATAATATATATTAAAAGTTGTGTTAAATTATAGATAAATGTGTTTTTATATCAATGAGTGGATATATTCAAAATTTTATGGATAATATTTAATTTACAGTTCTGGTAGAATTTGGTTGTCCTCAAAGAACAGCTTGGAATGAAAGTCACATGGCGGGCACACCAGTATTTTCTATCCTCTTTTTAACGGTTTAGAAATTATACGAGGTATCGAAACTCCATTTACATTTTAGCTTCCGGCATAAAATTCTACATCGAATGCATCGATCATTTGTCTCCTGGGCCTACAAGAAATAGAGATAGGCGAAATTCGAAGAGGTATTTAAACTTAGTTCTACCAGTGGATTAATTTTATCAAGAAAATAAAATTAAAAAAAAAACTTTGATTCTATCTTTTGTTCAAATTTAAATTTTGTTTCTTTTATTTTTTTTTTTAAATATAATATTTAAAGAAAATTCACATAGTCGTCGTTTATAATATAACTAACTAGTTACTTAATATTTTTAATTTATTAGGTTCAAAGATTTACTTATTTATTAATATAATACTAATTTATAATATTCTAATTACCAACATCAACATTTTTTATTTTGTCATTTAAATTGTAAAAATTTGCATAATGTTAAATAAATACCGGATTATATATATTAGAAATGTTAATGTTAATTCCACTTATATACAGTGGGAGGGGAACGCGGGGGAACGACGTTCCCTTACCTTTTTTCAGAACCGGAACGCGTTCCAGTACTTTTTCATGTCCCTATAATTCCCACTTAAATCTACTGTTAGAATTTCTTTTTTTTTTGTTTTCGTTAATAAGAATAAGAAAAAATAAAAACTTATATGGAAAAATAGTTTGCTGAAAATAGGATTTGTTTTTGCTCCCACTATGCGTTCCCTTACTTCTTATTTTACCAATACATCACTGCTTATATATATGTTATCAATTATATAATAATTTATTTATCTATATTGTAGATGATAGACAAAAAGATAACAACAATAAATAACATTTTAAAAAATGTACTTACTCTGCACAATAACAAAATATAAAAACAACATACATATATCATAAATAAAATTAAAAATTTACTATTATTAATTTTACTTAATTAAATAATTAAAATTATTTAATAATGAATGTATATTAACGGAATGGGATGCTGTTCTCGGGCAATGACAACAGCGCTCACATGACGTTAACATTTTTCCGTCACTATACAATTTAATATTTATTCAAGTTTAAAATAAAAAAAAAGAAATTAATATACATAGTAATATTATTATTTATTTATTTAGACAAAAATCAATTGATTTTATTATTATAATACGAGGTTTGTTCAAAATAAAAGGTGAATTTTGAATTATTTTGAAAAGTAATTATTTATTCATCAATATCCATTTTATCCTCTTCAAAGTGATTCCCCTCAGATATAATGCACTTATGCCAGCGCTTCTTCCAATCGTCTAAGCACTTCTGAAGTGCGCTTTTCGGTATGGCCATCAGCTCGATCTTTGATTCGGACTTTATCTCGTCAATAGTGACAAAACGCTTTCCTTTCAATGGTCTCTTCAGTTTTGGGAATTAGAAAAAAGTCACAGAGAGCCAAATCTGGTGAATATGGTGGTTGAGGCATGATTACGGTGTTGTTTTTGACCAAAAAATCACGAACAAGCAATGATGTGTGAGCTGGTGCATTATCCATGATTTGTTTTTCCACAATTCCGATCGTTTGAGCCGTATTGCTTCGTATAGTATGACCTGTTGGCAATAACTCATGATACACCACGCCATTGCAATCGAAGAAAACAGTGAGCAAAACCTTCACACTTATAAACATTTTTTTAAGACAAAGTAGACTCGCCGAATGCTACAAGTCAACATTTTACCTGCGTTGGAGCACTTTATTCCATTTTTTACGCAAAATTTATTACAGATTCTTTAAAAAAATCGAAGAACACACAGTATCTTTTTTAATTGTTATAAACAAACTACTAATCTAAAATGGCTTATAATGTAATGAGAAACATATACGTACCAACATAACAAAAAAAAAAAATATACGAAAATCGAATGTACACAGCCCTCGAAAATTCAAAATTCACTTTTTCTTTTGAACAGATCTCGTATATTCAATTTTTATTAAATTTTAATGAAATAATTAAGAGGGTGGTTTTCTATTTAATTATTCATTTTCAATTTTTCTTTGATGTTTTATTTAATAGAGATAGTTAGGCCTGATGAATGAAGCGATTAAGAAAATCGAAAATATTAATGAAGTGCACATTTTCCGCCATCGGCTATTTTTGTTTTCATTCAATCCGCCCCTCGTAATAAAACAAAAGGTAAATGATTCAAAAATAATATATATATATATATATAAAAGTATATGTATATGTATATAAAATAAAATTTGAGCATTTCGATATACATTTAAATAAATGGACTTGAATTTAAATAATATTATCGTTATAAAATTTTATTGAGCGTGCAACGAACGATGCGATGTAAGGGGCAAGGGGAGTAGAGTAGGGAGGGAACACACTTTCTCAGGTTTATTTTAAATTTTAAATAATAATCATAAAAGAAAAAGGCTGAAAATCATTTTTGATTTTTCAATAGAGGTTGAATTCAATCTGTAATAAAAATGCTCAAATCGGACCGTTGATAGTAAAATGCACTGTTGCCAAGCTGGAAAGCCCGGTTCGATTCCAGGCGAGAGAGTTGGAATTATATTAACCAGAATTCCCCCGAATAGAGGAATTTCCTAAAGTGGAGAGGGAAAGAAAAATGTATTTACCAAATAATTATTTGCAATTGAGGAGGTGGGGTGGACGGACGTACGAAAGGGGGGGGAGAGAATAAGAATAACGATGTGTAAATAGGGGAGGGGGGAGGGGACTTGCCATTGCCAGTTCCGTTGGAGAATTTCTGTTCATCAGGCCAATCGTGATGTCTCTAAACACCCGTCCACGATCAGACCCTCCAGCGAGGAAGAAGTTAAAAAGAAAAAAAAGAAAAGAAAAAAAAAACAAAAAAAAAAACGAAATTTATACCATCTGGAAAGAGGTACAAGTACTCGCTTAAGACCTAAAGGGCTTGAATGAAAATGGTATCGAACGTGCCCGGAAGCGATTCCACGTCTGGCTCCTTTCAAATTCCATAAATATCCACCTTCTTATTTGTTTCGATGTCCGAGGATTTTTCCTTCGATTCACTCGATGATGAAAAATCCAGAACATCACGCACCATAGAAATATAAAGTATTTTTTTTTCTTTTTTTTTTTATTTTAGGAATTTTTCTCAATAGCGCCCGCGAGCCATAGACGCGGCCCGGAAATCCATAAACTCAACTCCCTAATTTCAGTCAGCTTCATCCGAAATGAAAGCTCCGAAAGCAATACTTGTCCATTGGATCCCCTCGATCCAAAAACGATCTTCGTCCAATTAATCACAATCAAAAAAAAAAAAATCAAATCTCCACTCGACTATCTCGCAATTTGAATTGGATTAAATAACATATATTATATTTAAATTAAATTTAATTAATTTTAAATTATAAATAAAATTAATAAAAAATGTTTATTACAGCAGCGCGTCTTTAGGTCTTTGTTGTTGATGGCACCACGTCACGTGCTGGCGCCTGATTTGCAGTGTTAAAAAATTAATTCCGGTACTTTCAGCGATTCAATCAAGCTGAAATTCTATATATAGCAGTTTTATACAATTTTTAATCATGTGAAAAACTAACAAACATATATCTTTATTTTTACGGTCTTTTTAGAGGAAAAAAATTCAAACGTTGTTGGTAATGACCCTCTTCGAAATGAGCTACATTTCTCAAAAGTTGATAGAAAACTACGAATTTTAATAATGCCGTGTACCAATTCTCATTATTCTAGCTCAAACCGTTTTTGCGTAATCTTATCTACATACACCCACACACACACACAGACATTTTTCTCAAACTAAATCAAAATGACTCAGGGACCTTCAAAACGTATAAAAACATCAAAATCTCGACATCGAAAATTTTAGTAATTGATCCCTGGCGAAATAGTAAAAACAAAAATAAATTAAAATATATATAGTATATATAGTAAAAGTTTTTCTAATGAAAAGTTATTTTTGGGTTATTTTTATTTTTTAGTCCTAGATTTGAGTTCAAACGTTTTGGCATCATTTTCAAGAGAATTTTAATGGGGAAATTTTTAAAATTCTCGATTCTGGATAATTGATGGATAATCTTGAACTTACTGCGTTCTCGGAATTACTAACACTAACAGTTTGCCTCGAACTGTGGTACGAGCCAGACGTAAGTTGTGTCAAATTAAATTAATTTTGAGTGTAAAGTCTAATAGATTGACAAGAATTTATAATTTGATCAAATATAATAAATGATAGATTATACTAATATGAGCAGTGTAATGAATTAAAAAAATACAACGATTCAATTTTCTTTTCTATATAAGAACGTTAAAATCCTATAAGAGGACGTAGCGTGAGAGATGGAATTATATGGAGGTGGAATGTGATAGTGATAGTGATGATTGATTAGATTATTTTAATTTAATTATTAATTATTTTAATTGATTATTATTATATTTATTTACAAAATTTATACCTATATTGTGTTTTGAACCTTGAAGCTTAGACTAGTGCAATAAAAATAAAATGTAAATAAAAAAATACATTAATATATATATATATATATATATATATGTTATACTAAAGGTAAAGAAGATATAAATAAATTTAAAAATATAGTTAAATATGTAATTTAAATAATAATAAATCCTTATCTATATTTATTACATTAAATATACATGAATTGACACATCATAACCTCAATCATTTTTCTTTATTTCATGTGATGTGTTTGATTCGTTTATTACTATCTCGTCAGGATACTATTGCGATCACGAAAATTTTCGATGTCGAGATTTTGATGTTTTTATACGTTTTGAAGGTCATTGATTCATTTTCACTAAGGTTGAGAAAAATGTCTGTCTTTGTGTGTGTGTGTGTATGTATGTAGAAAAGATTACGCAAAAACGGTTTTGGCTAAAATAATGATATTTGGTATACGGAAAGTATCAGAAATAATTTTTTAAATTTTTTAACACGTTGACTGCCAATCACGCGCGAACACGTGATGTGGTGTCATCAATAAAGCCAAACACGCGAATTAATTTTTTAAATTTTAAAATTCTGACTTAAAAATGAAGGTAAAGAAGATAGTCATGTGGAGACACTCCAGATTGTTTTTTTTGAGTTTACAAAATTGATTTTACCTATATATTTATACATATTTATATTAAATTTTTTTCTTGACTTATACAACTCTTGTTACACATCTTTATAATGTTCTGAAATTCTAAACTTGACCAATTTTTTGTTTAACATTTTTTTTTTTTTACTTAATATTAAATTCGTCAAATTCATCATTTGCGAGAGTAATATGAGAAAGGTAAATGGGAAAAATGTTGCACTATTAACAAATCAATAACTTTGATTAAAAAAAAAACAATTAAGAGAATATTAAGAAGTATAAACATTTTTATGATATAAGTAAGAACTAATTTATTTCGAATCTCATCAGAAAACATTAAAATATTTCCAATCTCCCTTTTAGTTAAAGTAACCTGACAAATTGTTATTAAAAATAAAAACAATGCTTTATTTTTAATTAATTATACATATTAAAAGGAAATAACTTTATTTCTCATTTTAAATTTAGCATTATTTATTGTATTATTTATATTCTAATTATTATTTCATAATAACTTAATGAAGTATAATTTTGTAAATATCTTATATAATATTTTCTATCTCACTCAAAATTTTTTCGTTGCAGAAATTACAATTCATCAACCGTCTCTATAATCTGCCATATTCATTCAATTCCTATCCTCATTAAACTCTCTCATATCTTATCCTATTATATTAGCAAAAATTATATATATATATTTGTATTTTTGAAAAATAAAAACAATCGAAGGATTTTTTTGAAATTCACACCATAGATAATATTTATAAAGAAAATTCGATCTGTATTGGTTTCAGCCTCGGGAAAAATCATCTTTGTTAGTTTTTTTCTTAATTTAAAATAGGAATTTTAATAATAAAAAAAATGGACAGCGCTTCCTTAAATACAAAATATTATAAATAGAATAAAATTAGAAATATTTCTATTAATATTTTGTAATCAAATTACGAAATATATATTATGTTATAACCACAAGCCATATTTTTCTGTCTTTCCGTGCATTAATACGTACGTTTAAGGGCTGTTTGTTTTATCCCTATTTTTTTTTTAATTTATGTTATTTTAAATAATTTGAAATTGTTTCCAATATTTTGTCGTTTATTTATTTTAAATTATAATCTTAATATTAAATATTCGTAGTTCATAAGGAATAATTTTTTTAAAATACAGAGCTGCAGTTTGGTGAATCAGGTACTCTACCTTTATAATGTAAGTCCAGTATCTTCTTGATCTATTACTCTATAACTAAATTTCTTTCTTCAATTATTTGAATTTATTATCTATTATTATATATTGTTTATATATTCAATATTTTTTTATTTATTTTATCAATAAATTTAAAATAAATCAATTTATATCAATTATATTTAATTTTATAATATATATATAAATGTTTTGAATTTGAAGAATTTGCTGCAAAATAAATTAACACCAATTTTTTTTTATATATATAATCACATAATGTATGTATTTTTAGAATGAATATGGAAGAATGAGAATGGAAGGAAATTAATATATAATCTTATTATAAATAAATTATAACAAAATGGTCCTTCGATACAAAATTTTTCTTCTAAATTAGTTGAAGATAAAGAATTTTGAGTATATTGTAATAAGTAATATAAATGTAGAATGATTCATAGATTAATAGAAGGATACTTCGAATTTGATCCTTTATTTATATTGTTTTTTTTTGAGAGGTACACGGAACACGCATTGATAGGTTAACACGCGATGCCTTCACATCCGATTATCGTTTTCCACGCTTGGAATACAATCCCAGCGTCTGACAAATCAACCTGCTACTAAATAAACTCTGTTATCATTTAAAAAAAATTCCCATTTGTCATTTTAGTACCTCGTCTTGTTATCAGCCAAAAACATCGGAAAAAATATTTCAACCATAAGACAATTAAGAAAAACACGTTCAAATAAAAAGAAATTTTTTTTATCAATAATATAGAAAGAGCCAATAATTGAAATAATTGATTTTGAAAATGTATCCTCTATCATCAATGAGATAACTTAATAAATTATTATTATTATATTATTTTAATAACTATATTAAGATATACATATACACACTGATATTAATCACATTTTAAATTAAAAGTTATGATTATTATTGATCCGAAGGCACTTACTTTGAAAGGGACAAAATGGATATTGATGAATAAATAAATACTTTTCGAAATAAATAAAAATTTACCTTTTCTTTTGAACAAACATCGTATTATTAATTAATTCTAATGTGTTGTAGTCTTTGCTCTGCTGAATGACAACAAGTAGATATCAAATTTTAAAAAATTAATTTCTGAGATATGCAAGAATATTGTGATGTAATTTCATCGAAATCGGCTCAACTAGGTATGTATTAATAAATGGTAAATATTATTAATTTTCTTTTTACAATAATTTCATTCCAAAAAACTTTTTATCTGTATGAATTAGTAAATGACCATTTAAATGTGATTAAATTAAATTCAAAATGCTTTTCTCTTGTAAGAATTAAAATAAGGTTTTTTATAAAATTACTTTTTTATTTACAATTATAGATTAGCAAAATGAAATAATCATAGACATAAATGTGTTTTTAAAGTTGATTTACGATTAAATTTCTTTTCACAATAATTACATTCAAAAGGTTTTTCTCCTGAATGAATTAATAAATGTCTATCTAAATGTGATTTTGTAATAAATTTCTTTTCACAATAATTACATTCAAAAGGTTTTTCTCCTGAATGAATTAATAAATGTCTATCTAAATGTGATTTTGTAATAAATTTCTTTTCACAATAATTACATTCAAAAGGTTTTTCTCCTGTATGAATTAATAAATGTTTTTTCAAAGTTGATTTCTGATTAAAATTCTTTTTACAATAATTACATTCAAAAGGTCTTTCTCCTGTATGATTTAATAAATGCTGAGTTAAATGTGATTTTGTAATAATTTTCTTTTCACAATAATTACATTTAAAAGGTTTTTCTCTTCTATGAATTAATAAATGTGTTTTTAAAGTTGATTTACGATTAAATTTCTTTTCACAATAATTACATTCAAAAGGTTTTTCTCCAGTATGAATTAATAAATGTTTATTTAAATTTGATTTCAGATTAAATTTCTTTTTACAATAATTACATTCAAAAGGTTTTTCTCCTGTATGAATTAATAAATGTTTATTTAAAGTTGATTTCAGATTAAATTTCTTTTCACAATAATTACATTCAAAAGGTTTTTCTCCTGTATGAATTAATAAATGTGTTTTTAAAGTTGATTTCCGATTAAATTTCTTTTCACAATAATTACATTCAAAAGGTTTTTCTCCTGTATGAATTAATAAATGTTTTTTCAAAGTTGATTTCTGATTAAATTTCTTTTCGCAATAATTACATTCAAAAGCTTTAACTCCTGTATGAATTAATAAATGTGTATTTAAATGTGATTTCTGATTAAATTTCTTTTCACAATAATTACATTCAAAAGGCTTTTCTCCTGTATGAATTAATAAATGTGTATTTAAATGTGATTTCTGATTAAATTTCTTTTCACAATAATTACATTCAAAAGGCTTTTCTCCTGTATGAATTAATAAATGTGTTTTTAAATTTGATTTCAAATTAAATTTTTTCTCACAAGAATTACATTCAAAGCTATTGTCTTCTGTATGGATTGAATCATTTTTTTCTTCAAATTTTTCGTCTGTGTTTTTCTCTGTACCCTTTTTGAGTTTTAACTCATTTTTGAAAATTGAAAATATTTTTTTATGAAAACATTTTTTTAGATGTTTACATAAAAATTCCTCACTTATAAAATTGGTATGGCAATATACACAAGGATAGAGAGGACCTAAAAAAAAGAATTGTTTTCGTTATCATTAAATTTTTATATATGTAACTATTTTATAATTCAATTTAAGGAATAATATCATTACAAATAATATTAAAAAAAATAATTTTAGTGACAATTATTTCGATAAAAAAAACATAGAAATAAAAATTACCTGTAAATGTTAACGAAATAAATAAATATTTAATTTTAGCTATAAAAATAATTTTTATTCAAATAATATTTAATCCCATTTAAAATAATATTTAATTCTGTGTAAAATAATATTTTTTATATTTACATAATATTTTTTATTTTTTTATATTTAAGGAATAATATTTTTTATTATATAATAATTAATTTAATTTTTATTAAACAAATATTTAATTTTTTTACAAAATAATTTAAATTTAACCGAAGCCACAGATGAATATGCAAATATTAATATTTTTTATCCTATAAACTTGGACCGTCCCGCAAAAATTTTATAAGAAAAATTTATTAGAATGAAAAAAAGGATTGCACTGGTAACGTTTTATCCAAATCCATATTGGAGTAACATGTTTGTATAATTACCATTTTTGTGACAATTAACATTACTTTAGATGAAAAAACATGTAAATAAAAATTACCTATATATATTGGATATTTTGTGTCTTCTTTTGAAGAAAGATCCATTTTGAATTGATTAATGTATTAACAATTATAAAATATATACTAGATAATAATTAATATAAACCAGATGGCCTGTGATATAAACGTTTTAAATTTTGAATTTGATTTACAATTAAAATAACATCCAAATATTTGTCTTGAAGTTAGCAACCAGGTGTGTGACACGCAAATTTGACTTCCGGAAACCTTATGTCGTTTTACTCTTATTATTGTTAGATGGCGCTGTTTTCGCCAAATTACGACGATAGGAAGGGAAGGTATTGTTTTCATACCAAATTTCACATGTGGAGATTTTTAGATATCTTCACGAATCATCCATTTTGTTAATAGAAAAATGCATTTTTAGCATGACATCTGTCCGTCTGTCTGTCCGTATAGGCGTGTACAGCTTGAAATAAAATAATTAATTTGTTATATCCACAGGCCATACTTTTGTCTTTAAGTGCATTAATAGCTACGTTAAAGGGCTGTATGTTCTATTAATATTTTTTACCGACCGACGATAGTAAGGGAGGTATTGTTTTCACACCAAATTTCACATGTGGAGATTTTTACATATCTCCACGAATCATGCATTTTCTTAACAGAAAAAAGTATTTTTAGCATGATGTCTGTCCGTCTGTCCGTTCGTCTGTCCGTCCGTCTGTCCGTTTGTCCGTCCGTATAGATGTGTACAGCCTGAACGGCTCAACCGATTTTGATGAAATTTGGTATATTTACTTAATGCATCAGTGGGATGAATTGATCAACTTTTGGTGCAATTCAGGAAACCGGAAGTGGTAGTATTAGCGATCGACGATAGGAAGGAAAGGGTTATTTTCACACCAAAGGAGATTTTTTTATATATCACCACGAATCATGCACTTTGTATTGGTTTTATCCTCGAGAAAAATCATATTTATTAGTTTTTTCTTGATTTAAAATTATATGACGTCATCCAGCCATTCATGACGTCACAGCCTGATCTTGCATATATATTATAAATAAAATAAAATTAAAAATATTTACGTTATATCCATATCTGTTTTTTATTACATTAATAGATATATTAAAATTATTTGAAATTGTTTCTGTAGCTGGAAATTAATTTATTTTAAACAGTCGGTCGGTTCGGACCTGGCCACAGGTCAACTTATTTTTAGTTTATTTTCTTTTAAATTTAAATTATTTGAGCGGCAGCTTGGTGAACCAGCCAAAACCGATAATAAGGAATAATTTTCTTTTAATGAGTGTCGGCTCGGTGAACCAGGTATGATCTAATAATGTACCAGGTTTGATCTAAGAAAAGCATAATAGCAGCATAGCTGCAATGTCAGTTTTATCTCTCTCTCTATATATATAAATAAATAATTTTTTAAGAACATTTTTTTTCTGTCTTCCAGTGCATTAATACGTATGTTTGAGGGTGGTATGTTTTATGATCATAAATTTATGTTCTTTTTTAAATTATTTGATTAATCAGCCAAAACTGATAATAATGAATCATTTTTTTTATTGATTGGTGGCTCGGTGAACCAGGTACTAATATATATAAATTCTTTCTTTTCTTTCTTTTATTACCGACCGACGATAGTAAGGGAGGTATTGTTTTCACACCAAATTTCACATGTGGAGATTTTTACATATCTCCACGAATCATGCATTTTCTTAACAGAAAAAAGTATTTTTAGCATGATGTCTGTCCGTCCGTCTGTCCGTCCGTATAGATGTGTACAGCCTGAACGACTTAACGGATTTTGATGAAATTTGGTATATTTACTTAATGCATCAGTGGGATGAATTGATCAACTTTTGGTGCAAATCCGGAAACCGGAAGTGGTAGTATTAGCGATCGACGATAAGAAGGGAAGGGTTATTTTCGCACCAAATTTCACATAAGGAGATTTTTTTACATATCACCACGAATGTATTGGTTTTGTCCTCGGGAAAAATCATCTTCATTATGTTTTTCTTAATTTAAAATTATATGACGTCACCCAGCCCTTCATGACGTCACAGCCTCGGGTAACGCCGGCAACGCCGGCTACTTCAGATATATATTATAAATAAAATAAAATTAAAAATATTTACGTTATATCCATATCTGTTTTTTATTACATTAATAGATATATTAAAATTATTTGAAATTGTTTCTGTAGCTGGAAATTAATTTATTTCAAACTGTCGGTCGGTTCGGACCTGGCCACAGGTCAACTTATTTTTATACATTATTTTCTTTCCCATTCTAGTCACATTAGCATTATTAACATCTAATATTCTTAATAAATGCTTACAACAATATCGAGACATTTAATTCATATTTTTTAAACAATTTCATGGTATTTTTATGTATTATTATTACTATTAATAACTTAATTCAAAATATATATTTTTGTTTTAATTCATAAAAAATAAAAAAAAATAATAAATAAATAAATATAAATGCGATTTAATTTTTTATTTGAGCAGGGTCTGAATTGCATTTAGCACTCAATCATTTATAATTAACAGACATAAATTACTTTCTCACTAATTTAATAATTGAACTGGATATTTAAATTTTTATTTTTATTTTATTTTATTTTATTTTTTTTTTCATTTCCTTGTTGACCTTCAAAAAACATCAAATATAAATATTATTAAAATATTAAAATAATATTTTTAATATTAATTTACATATTTTTTTAAATATTTTAATAAAATATACCCCTTTGGATGTGGATGGTTAAATAGTTGAGGTTTTTGTAAGGGTTGAATTGCATTTCAAGTTGAACTTGGTAAAATGAATTAATAAAAATGAAATTTGATAGATGATTTATATAATCAATTAAGTAAATTTGTAAGAAAATTCAAAATTGATGGCACTGCAACAATATTATATTTAATTAGCATAATTTATTAATAATGTTGTTTTTGGATTTAAATATAAAATAGATTTCTTTTTTTTTGACACCCCAAGGACATTATTAGTAAGAGAACTAAAGCAATAGCAATGCTGCTAAAAAAGAAAATAAATTATACTTTATTAAAATGAAAACTCATCAAAAATAATTATATATTCTTGAAATGAATTACAAAAATAATACTACAATATTAATAATTTGATACAAAAAATATATCTATATTATAATCTTTATTATATAGATATTATTTTATAGGATGAGGAATCAAATATTGTCAATCGATTTTAAAAATGGAGATTTAATTGTAAAAATAAAAATATGAAAAATAACTCATATACCTCTTATGTAGGAATTTTTACTTTACAGAGATAGTATTGCGATCACGAAAATTTTCGATATCGAGATTTTGATGTTTTTATACGTTTTCAAGGTCCCTGAGTCATTTTCACTAAAATTGAGAAAAATGTCTGTGTGTGTGTGTGTGTATGTAGACAAGATTACGCAAAAACAGTTTGAGCTAGAATAATTAAATTTGTTAAACGGGCATTATTCAAAATTCGTAGTTTTCTATCAACTTTTGAGAAATGTAGATCATCCGGAAGAGGACCATTAACCATACACGTTTTCATTTTTTTTCCTCTAAACTGACCGTAAAAATAAATATATATCTTTGATAATTTTTCACATGATAAAAATTGTATAAAACTGCTATATATAGAATTTCAGCTTGATTTAATCACTGAAAGTAATTTTTTTTAACCTGTTGACTGCCAATCACACGTCAGCAAGTGACTTGGTGTCATCAACAAAGAGCCAAACACTCGAATTAATTATTGAAATTTTGAAATTTTGACTTAAAAAATGAAAAGGTATAGGATTTAAATTTAAATTTATTATATGTTAATGAATTAATTTAATTGAATAACAAATACTATACCGTAAATTTATATTTTTAAATTAATTAATTAATCCAAATAAAATTAATTAAAATATAATAATATATATGTTAATTAATCCAAATCAAATTTGCGTGATAGTCGAGTGGAGAGACTCCAGATTTTTTTTATTTAATATATAGTCTATATGTATATATACAGGGTGTCTCAAAAAGAAAGAGCAAATTTCAATTTCGTATTACAGACAAACTATGAAAGATAGAAACACATTGCGCATTTCATTCAAAATTTAAAGATGAAAAATAGACTTAATTAACATATTTATTTTTCGGATATATATATATATATATATATATATCTTATATATAAAATTCTCGTGTCACAAAACTTTGAAAAAATACTCCTCCGAAACGGCTGGACCGATTCTTATGAAATTTTTTATGTATATTCAGTAGGTCTCAGGGCATGTCAGACTTCCTTTATAAAACCGCTAATTGGTAAGGTGTGTCCAGGGGGTGGAATTTAAATAAAATTAGTTTAGTTACAATGCTAGATCATAGAGGCGCTGCTGGCGATGATTTGACATGTATATAAATTCTAATAGAAGACTTGCAAACAATACTGCTTCATGGGTGAACCGTCTAAGGCGTTATCTTATGACTGCACTCTCGGTTCGAAACTCGCAAAGGCACATTTTTTTTTTAAGTATTATATATTTTTTTTACAAATTTATTAATTTTTATTATTTTAATATTTTATTAAATTATTTTATTTTATTAAATTAAATTTTATTTTATTAAATTAATAATTATGTCAATTAATTTTTTCTGCATAAATAAACATATATAAAAAACTATATGATTAATTGAAATATTGTAAATATTAGAAAAATAAAAATAAAAATATAAATATTAAAAACATCTTTTTTATTGTATTCTTTGCGCTGCTAAATGACAACATGTTTATATCAAATTTTTAAAAATTAATTTCTGCGGTTATTGATTAAATATTAATAAAATTTATAGTCTATGAACAGAAATGAAAAATTCTAAAGTCACTTTTGGATTCAAGAGGACATGAAACGCGAATATAAGCAAAAAAATTTAAATTCTGAGCAATGTGCAGATAAAAATCTTTTTATATATATATTGATATTTACAATATTTCAATTGATCTTATTGGCCTTTTAAACTTTGAAAACATTCACATTACGGCTATAATTTAATACTATTAATTTTTAAGATTATGTGAGTAAATCATTTTAATTAAGAAAATTTGATCTCATAATTGGATTTTCACGTAAGATTTTAATATATATCTTTTAATATTATTTTTATAGTAGTTTAGTGTTATTTTAATTTTATATTTTATTTTTATTTTGTTTACTTTGTTTTTTTTTTTAATAAATTAATAACAATTAAAGAGGCATAAAAAAATTAATCGTGGCAGGAAAACTGATGGGGTTTGAAATTAATTAATTTGATAAGACAAAATAATTAGTATCAGAGAGAATAATATTTGCAAAGAATTTAAATCGAGGTTGCAATCGGGAAATTATTATCAAAGGGGATCAAAATTATTAAATTATTAATTGTATTATATGGGTGGGAGGGATGGTCTATAACCCTGGGAGATGAGAATAGATTCAGAGTATTTGAGAATAGGATTCTTCCCAGCATTTATGGACCAAAGAAAGATGAGGACACCGGGGAATGGCGGAGACTGCATAACAAGGAATTGCATGACCTCTATGCATCTCTAGATATAGGTCATAAAATAGGGAAGGCTGGGATCGGCAGGGCACATGGCTAAAATGGGAGAGGAAAAATATATTGGTGGGGAGTTCGATTGGAAAACGTCCGTTTGGAAGACCAATTGTGAACAGGGTGGACAATGTAGGAAGGAACGTGAGAGAGATGGGACAGGGTAGGAGTTAGATGGTTATAGCTCAGAATAGGGACACTCGGGGGGGTACAGGGGGCGGAGCCCCCGTCTAGGTGTGGAGAGCGCCGAAGGCGCTCGGAGCAGCTAGTATATATATATATATATGTGCATATTTTTATAACAATAGACAAATAAATAAATGCATTATATTAATAAAGGTGTTAGATAAAATTTATATAAAAACAGAGATGGAATGATTTTTATTTCTTTTATTAAGTCCCATTGAGAGAGATAATATTCAAAATTTTATCTCCCTTTCTTTAACTGCTTATTATTAGTATGAACCCGGCTGTTATTCTTCCCACTCACAAAAGTTCAACACTAATAAAATGTTATTTTAAAGTTGACATCATCTCTTCTCACTCCCAACAAAATTTAGATATGCGTAAATATTATTAGGAATAATAGAGAAAAAAATAATAAATAATAATATAATATATATATATGAATACCTTCTCGAATTCTTTTCTCTCATAATTCTTTGCTTAATCTCCTTGATTTTTGATTTCGTATTCGGTTTCCATGTCCTAGACTCTTGTCGAATGCGCTTGATTCACTTTTAATGGAGAAATTGATTGACTTTTAGCCTGAAACCGCATGAAAGGACAAATAGAATTCTTCTTTTATCCTTATCTAAGCTGATTGGACAACAATTTATTTCTAAGCCTCTAAGATTATACATCTATATATGCATTATATAATTTATATATGTAAATCGTTATCTTTTTTATGATAAAATTCATTCCTGTCAATAATCGCTTCTAATCAATTCCTTTAGAAGTCTTCAGGCAATATCCAATGACAAACAAACACATTCTGTATTTATATTAATATAATTATACGTTTATAATATTTTCTCATCACAATTATGATAATATTAGGTTATAAATTAATAATTTAGATTCGACCTTTAGCGCCTCTTAACTTATTTTATAATCATCATTAATTAATACATAGTTATTTAAATAAGATAAAAAATTATTATTAATATATATATATATATATTAATATAGGTTAGTGAAGGTAAAGGGTTCCAAAATAAATAAATAATTTAGTAATTTATTAATAAACATAATATTTTAAAAATTATTTTATATACGAGGTGTGTTCAAAAGAAAAGGTGAATTTTGAATATTCGCTGACTGTGTACAATCGATTATCGAAATTTTTTGTTATGTTGGTACACATGTTTCTCATATGTTGACATTATCAGTCATTTTGGGTTAGTAGTTTGTTTTGACAACTGAAAAAGTTCGTAACGTTTTGTCTGTTCTTCGATTTTTTACTGAAAAAAAAAAATAAGTAATACTACAAGGAAGTTATGCAAAGTTTGTGTGAAACAATACGGCTCAACCGATCGGAATTGTGTGGAAAAAAATTATGGATTCTGCATCACAATAATGCACCAGCTCACACATCATTGATTTGTGGTGATTTTTTGGCCAAAAACAACACCGTAACCATGCCTCAACCACCGTATACACCAGATTTGGCTCCCTGCGACTTTTTCCTATTCCCAAAACTGAAGAGACCAATGAAAGGAAAACGTTTTGCCATAATTGATGAGATAAAGTCAGAATCGAAGAACGAGCTGATGGCCATACTAAAAGCTCTGAGTGGAATTACTTTGAAGAGGACAAAATGGATATTGATGAATAAATAAATAATTCGAAATAATTAAAATTTCACCATTTTTTTTTTTTTGAACAAACCTCGTATTTATTCAATTTTTTGTTTTATAAATTAATTTATAAAGGATAAAAAAATATATAAAGAACACAAATTTATAAAATTTCTTATTATAAATATTTTTTAAATAATTTAAATAATGATATAATTATATAGATTTCTTGTTAAAAAATTAAAAGCTAATTTGATAAAAAAAATTACAGTGAGGTGATCAAGACAAAAAATAAATAAATAATAATATATATATATAAAAAAAACAATATTATATGAAAATTAGATACGGTGTAGTTGGGATTCAATGTCCAACAGAATGGTGTAGATTCTTGAGATGAATCATGACTGTGTCATTTTGGGAAATTACACGTTGCATTTCTTATTATGAAAGAAATAGAAAAATATTAAAAATGACTTTAACATCTAGAAAAACCAATGAGGAATATTATATATCCTTATATATATAACATGAAAGTACATATATATAATTTATATATAAAAATATAAATAATAGAATATTACAATAAAATAAATCATTATATATAATATATGTACTTGACTGATGATGTTAGTTTATATACCGAAACATTTATTTTTTCATACTTCTTTTTTTTTTTTAAATTTCTTCGGCGCTCTTCACACTTAGACGGGAGCTCTCCTCCCTTTGCCCCTGAGTGATACATAGAATTTGGTTGAAAGTTCTTGGCCGCAGCAACCACAATTCTCCAAACCACCCTGAGCTATAGTCATCCAACTCCTGTCCCATCTCTTTCACTTCCCTTCCTATATTGTCCATCCACAGGTCTTCTTAGCGGATGTTTTCCAATTTTTCATGTCTGTTCATAGGCTATAAATTTTATTAATTTCTAATCAATAACCGCAGAAGTTATTTTTTTAAAATTTGATATGTACATGTTGTCATTCATTTGCAGAAAGTATACAATACAAAGAATTTTTATAATATTTATATTTTTATTTTTATTTTTCTAATATTTACAATATTTCAATTGATCATATTGGCCTTTTTAACTTATTTAACAACATCTTTATATATATATACATATATATATATAGACATTCTTTGTATTGTATTCTTTGCGGTGCTGAATGACTACATGTACCTATCAAATTTTAAAAAATTAATTTCTGCAGTTATTGATTAGATATTAATAAAATGTATAGCCTATGAACAAATAGAGATATGTAAGAATATTGTGATGTAATTTTATAAAAATCGGTTCAGCCAATTTTGAGTCTATAACGTGAGAATTTCTGGACAGACAGACAGACATGAAAAATTCTAAAGTCACTTTTGGATTCTAGAGATCATGAAACGCGAGGATATGCAAAAAATTTTAAATTCTGAGCAATGTGCAGACAAAAATCTTTTTATATATATATATAGATATAAGATATATAAGATATAAGATATACATATATATATATATATATGTATATCTTATATATATATTGCATTTCTTATTATGAAAGAAATAGAAAAATATTAAAAATGACTTCAACATTTAGAAAAACCAATAAGGAATATTATATAGTATATCCATATATATAACATGAAAGTACATATATATATATATATATATATATATATATATATAATTTATATATAAAAAATATAAATAATAGAATATTACAATAAAACAAATCATTATATATAATATATGTACTTGACTGATGATGTTAATTTATTTACCGAAACATATATTTTTTATAATTCTTTATTAAAAATTTCTTATATATTATATATATATATATATATATATATATATATATTGATATAAAATCCCTTAAAATAATGATTTCTCTAGTATTTTTATTCCTCCCTTTCTTCAATTCCATCAAGTTGTTTCTTCGAATATTTTTATCAGAGAAGTAACGAAAGTAGCTCCGGCCTCCACATTTCACGCCAATCCAGTCGCAAATAATTCTTCGAGTTCGCTGCTCTCAAGTGGAAATTTTTTATGCGTGTGGGCTCCGTCCCTCCATTGGCTACGCTGCGCCCAATTTAGAACATCGCACAGAATCCACAACAACAACATAGCACCAATTCTGATTGTCCCCCATAATCTTTATTATTTTTATAATCATAAAAATAAATTATAATAACAGATGAGATTTATTATATTTAATTAAATATATTCATTTTTTAATAGTGTATTATTATAATTAAAAAATAATTAAATATATAGAAATTAGGAGAGATTATAAATGTATTATTTATCATTATATTTATATATATATATATTAATTTATTCATAAAATCAATCAACATATCATAAATTTATATTTACTAAAATTCTAAAGTTCTATTTGATTCAATGATGGATTTATAATTACTCATTTCATCATTATTTGGTAATTGTCCAGATTAGTTATCATGTCACGGATTTGGATGAAACTTTACCACTAGATTCCTTTGTCAATTCCATAGAAACTTTCCTTATATAATATTTCTCGGACTATTCTAGTTAACGGGATAAAAATTATTAAATTTTGACAGATTAGCTGGTGGTGGTCGTCGAAATGTGGAGCCATTAATTATTGTTTTATTGACTAATTCACTAATTAATCACTTATTTTAGGTTTTTTCGGTTTAGTTTGGATATAGGGCAATTATTTAATTAATTAATTTTTTAATTTTTCTATAGCCAATTCGAACTGAAAAAATAACCAAGAAAATCAGTGAAGCCATCTGCTGTCCAATTAATAATACATGGTAACTAAATAGAATATCAATGGATTTATATGCAAATTTTAATAATTTTTTATTTCGTAAACCAGAAGCCATTTAAAAATGTTTTATTGACTAATTCACTAATTATTCACTAATTATGGTTTAGATATAGAAAAATTATTCAATTAACTAATTTTTTTAAGTTTCATATAATTAAACCGAGCTGAAAAAAATAACAAATAAAATTAAAGGAACCCTCTGCTGGTCAAATTAATAAAACATGGTAGCTAAATAGAATATCAATGGATTTATATGCCAATTTTAATAATGTTTATCTCGTAAATTAGAAGAGACCGAGACAAATTTCTATAAAAAAGTTTCTTTGGAATTAAATAAGGAACCCACAGGTAAAGTTTCATCCAAATCTCTAAAGCTTTCCGTTTTGTAAACAATTACCTTTTTTTCTGTTTTTTATGTTTTGTTTTTATGTTTTAATAGGATGTTAGAGGCTATCATTTCATTTCAATATTTTTTGAGATTGAATATTTGAGTAGATAAATTATTATTATAATTTTATTAGTTTTTACTATCTCGTCAGAGATAGTATTGCGATCACGAAAATTTTCGATATCGAGATTTTGATGTTTTTATATGTTTTGAATATCTGTGTGTGTGTGTGTGTATGTGTGTATGTAGGCAAGATAATAACGGTTGGAGCTAGAATAATGAAATTTGATACATGGGCATTATTCAAAATTTGTAGTTTTCTATCAACTTTTGAGAAATGTAGCTCTTTCGGAAGAGGACCATTACCTACCACGTTTGCATTTTTTTTCCTCTAAACTGACAGTAAAAATAAAGATCTATGTTTGATAGTTTTTCACATGATTAAAAATTGTATAAAACTGCTATATATAGAATTTCAGTTTGATTGAATCGCTGAAAATACCGGAATTAACTTTTTAAGACTCCAACTCACGCGCCAGAACGTGATGTGGTGCCATCAACAAGGAGTCAAATACGCGCTGGTTTAATAAATTATTTTTTTTAATTTTAATTTATAATTTATAATTAATTAAATTGTGAATTTAAATATAAAATATGTTAATTAATCGAATTCCAATTTGCGAGATAGTCGAGTGGAGACACTCCAGATTTTTTCATATTAATTTTTAATATCCCATGTGACCTGTGTGATTTTTCTGTTGTTGAACTTTAAAGAGAATGAATGAATGGATGGATGGATACGGAATATCGAATCTCCCGGTGAGTCATTGGCTGATGGAGCTGCCTCGAGAGGTCCAGAAAAGACCGTGAGAGCAACATTTGCATAAGAGGGAGAGAGAATCCAACTAATATGACGATATTATTCATCAAACGGGCTGATCCCCCGTGAATCACAGCTTTATCATCTGCATCCACTCTTTTATGTCGAGAATGAAATGTTCAGTTCCAAATCGAAATGAGTAGCCCAAACAAGAGCCAAGAAAATGGATAAATCTTTATTTATTATTATAAGAAATTTTTCAGTATAATAAGAAAAAATAGAAATTTTATAGAAAAAAAAAATTTCCCACCAATTCATTGATTATTAATCACTATTTTATTTAATCTTTTGTTAATATATACTATTATTATATATTCCTTCCAAATTTAGTTAATAAACTCCATTTTAATTTTATTTCAATCCTTTAAAATTGAAAATAACATTTCAAAATTCAGAAAAAAATATTTTTTAAGATTAAAAAAATCTGGAGTGTCTCCACTCGGCTATCCCGCAAATTGGATATAAATATTATATTAATGGATACAAATATTATATTTAAATTTAATTTAATTAATTATAAATCAAGTATAATCAAATTGGATTAATTAATTAATTAATTTAAAAAAATAAATTTACAGTATAGCATTGTTATTCAATTAAATTAATTAATTAACAAAAAAATTTAAATTTAATACCTTTACCTTCATTTTTAAGTCAAAATTTAAAAATTTAAAAAATTAATTCGCTTGTTTGGCTCTTTGTTGTGATACCACGTCACACGCTGGTGCGTGATTGGCAACCAACGTGTTAAAAAATTATAATTCCGGTACTTTCGGCGATTCAATCAAGCTGAAATTCTATATATTGCAGTTTTATACAATTGAGAACGTATAAAAACATCAAAATCCCTAGACTGGAAATTTTCTGGTGATTTTGTACAAATAACAAAAAAAAAAAATAAAAATAATTTTGAAATTATTACAATACACTGAAACTTTTGGTATGTCGGGTATAATGGAAAGTTTTTGTCCTAAGGTACTATTTTAAAAACTAATATACATATATATATATATTCTATCTAACGTAAAAAAGATCCATTTGGGTCCCACAATACCTCGTTAGAAGTTGGAGAAGGGAGAGAGGTGAATATTTTCTCTTATCAGATAAAAAAAAATTAAAGATTACTTTATGTCCTACCTGATTCTACAATCACCACTGGCCATCTATTCTAGATTTTTAGATAAAGATTTTTTTTTTTTATGAATTTGAAACTCCCTTTAAATTTTTTTTTGTTGTTGTTTAACCAATTATTTCCAAATGATTTTTATTTTATGGTCAGTGAATACCTGCAAATTTTCTTTATTTTACCTTCTAAGTTTTTGACATTTATCTATTTTTACATTCCTTTCGTATATATATATATATATATATATTCATATTCATGTATATTCATATTTCATCCGGTTTTTTTTTTTACTCTTTCACTTAAATTACAATAAATATATTGTTTTCAGCAATTTTGTTTCGAATGATTATTTTTTTAATTAAAAAAAAATTAAAGATTTATTAATTTTTCTCTTTTAAGTATTTCTTATTTTGGTTTCTTAAAATTCTCATAAGAAAAATTTTTCATAGATTATTTAAAAGACTTTTCTATTGTATTGCTCTTTAGGTTCTAAAAATCTGGTGTGTCACCACTTGACTATCTCTCAAATTTGAAATGGATTAATTAACACGTATATTATATTTAAATTCAAATTAATTAATTATAAATTATAAATTAAAATTAATAAATATATATTAAACCAGCGCGTGTTTGACTCTTTGTCACGTGCTGGCGCGTGATTTGCAGTCGTGTTAAAAAATTAATTCCGGTACTTTCAGCGATTCATTCAAGCTGAAATTCTATATAAAGGAGTTTTATAGAATTTTTAATCATAAACTATGAAACAATTTTTAATCATGTGAAAAATTATCAAACATATATCTTTATTTTTACGGTCACTTTAGAGGAAAAAAAATGCAAACATGGTAGGTAATGGTCCTCTTCCGGATGAGCTACATTTCTCATGAGTTGAGAGAATACTACAAATTTCGAATAATGCCAGTATACAAAATTTAATTATTCTAGCTCAAACCGTTTTTGGGTAATATTGTCTACATACACACATACACATACACACACACACACGAAGAGAGAGAGAGAGACATCTTTTTCAATTTTAGTGAAAATGATTCAGGAGCCTTCAAAACGTATAAAAACATCAAAATCTCGAAATCGAAAATTTTCGTGATCCCAATACTATCTCAGGCAAGATAGTAAAAATGATTTCATAATCATAAATATTTAGCCTAAATGAAATTAAATAAATTTCGAGTTAGTAAGTTAGTAAAATTTTATTATAACTCCAATCGCAATTTGTTCATTAACTATCGCATTAAGATATATAATATTAATTATAATATATATTATCTCAGTAAGATATATTATTATTATTTTATTGATTATTCAATTATTAATTATTAATATAATACAATCAATTATTATATTATATAAAACCTCTGACTTTGTAAGTCCTACGCAAAGACAACGCCTATCAAGCCGGTTATATCAATGAGGTGTCCTATGATCAGTAGTCCTCTCAACCTTTACCTTGATTTTCTTGATCGGGCGCGCTATCAAGTAGCTTTTCTCCAATGTTGTTCCCGGAGGCTGGGTTGACTCCGTCCCATAGACCTCAGCTAGGAAAATTCCCTTGCCAGGCCCGGGACTTGAACCCAGGACCATGTGAATGTGAGGCAGGTTCGCTACCCACACACTCAATGGCGCCTTCTTATCTTATAAAATACAATATTTAAAACTATATATAGTATATAAACTATATATGATATATACCATTTTTGATTGTATAATAAGATTTATATATAATATATATATATATGTGGAGAGCATCCGAGGCCCTCATGACTCTATCACTTATATAATTAATTAAATTTAATATATATATAATTAAAAACTCTCTCTTGGGCTATAAAATATCATAATATATAATATATAATATATACCAACATAATATAAAATAAAAAATTGTTTCTAATCGAAATGTAAAAGAAAATATGTATACATTTATAAATTATATATATATAAATCTATAGATGATCTTTTTCGAATGAAAGACATTCCTTAAATTATTTTCTTTATGAATTGAATTATTAATATATAAAAAATAAATGATATTAATATTATATATGTACTTTCTAAATGCAGAAGGCAAACGGGCACAGTCAGAATAATTCGATTGTTTATAAAAATTATTTCATTGGAAAGCGATAAGCGACTCGGCCAATTCTTTGAAAAATAATATTAAAATCATATAAATAAAATGAAATAAATTAAAATAATTTAATTTTTAGTATACATTGAACAGAGTGAATAGCAAAGACGGCAAAGCAGGCTGACTGAATGTTAAGGTAATTAACAACGATTATATTGTATATATCCACTAATGATCCCATTTTAATTAAAAATATATTATTAATTAATCATAGTTATTCGTTTAATAAACTTACTCTATGAATATATTTATTAATTATGATTATAATATTATTTTTCATATTTATAAACTCGTATAGTTATATAAATACTTTATATACATCAATTACTTTTTACAAAATGAATTACAAATGTTTTGTTTTATATAATTTTTAATCATGTGAAAAACTATCAAACATATATCTTTATTTTTACGGTCAGTTTAGAGGAAATTAGCTGGAGTGTGTGTGTGTGTGTATGTCTCCACTCGACTATCTCGTAATTTGAATTGGATTAAATAACATAATATATTATATATTTCAATTAAATTTAATTAATTATAAATTATAAACTAAAATTAATAAATAATATTTATAGTCCATAAAGAAGGGTGCAAACTCAAATGGGAGAAACCTCGCGATGATGGTGGTTTGCCACTTACTGGTTATGTAGTTGAAATTAGCTGGAGTGTCTCCACTCCACTATCTCGCAATTTGAATTGGAGTAAAAAGCATAATATATTATATTTAAATTAAATTTAATTAATTATAAATTATAAATTAATAAATATTAAACCAGCGCATGTTTGGCTTTTTGTTGATGGCACCACTACACGTGTTGGCGCGAGAGATTTGCAGTGTTAAAAAATTAATTCCGATACTTTCAGCGATTCAGTCAAGGTGAAATTCTATATATAGCAATTTTATACAATTTTCAATCATGTGGAAAATTATCAAACATATACCTTTATTTTTACGGTCACTTTAGTGGAAAAAAAATCAAAATGTTGTAGGTAATGACCCTCTTTCGGTTGAGCTACATTTCTCAAAAGTTGCCTGAAAACTACGAATTTTGAATAATTCCCATGTACTAAATTTCATGATTCTAGCTGAAACAGTTTTTGCGTAATCTTGTCTACATACATACACACATACACAAGACATTTTTCTAAACCTTAGTGAAAATGATTCAGGAACCTTCAAAACGTATAAAAACATCAAAATCTCAACATCGAAAATTTTCGTGATCGCAATACTATTATTATCTCTGGCGATATCGTAAAAAAATGAAAACGTGGTAGGTAATGGTCCTGTTCCAGTTGAGCTACATTCCCCATAAGTTGATAGAAAACTACTAATTTCGAATATTGCCAGTATACCAAATTTCATTATTCTAGCTTAAACGTTTATGCGTAATATTGTGTTTACATACACACACACACACACACATACACACACACACATATATATATATATATATATATATATATATACATAAACACACACACATACACAGACATTATTCTCAACCTTAGTGCAAATGACTCAGGGACCTTCAAAACGTATAAAAACATCAAAATCTCGGCATAGTAAAAATAAAACATATTAAGAAAATAAAACATAAAACATAAAACATTTCAGAATAATACTTAAAGACATTATTTATTTTATTTTATATTTAAGGAAGCGACCTTGCCTGGCGCCATTCTTTTATTATTAAAATTTCTATTTTAAATTAAGGAAAAACTAACAAAGAAACTGAAACCAATATAGATCGATTTTTCTTTATAAAAATTATCTATGGTGTGAATTTCAAAAAAATCCTTAGAGGGGTTTAATATTTCAAAAATACAAATATATATACAATTTTTGCTCTAATATAATAATAATATAAGATTCCTTATATTATATATATAATGGTTGATGATTTATTTACTTATATTTTTAAATGTACAATAATTATATTGTTAATTTCCCGAAAACAATGAAATTATTAGATGATGTTTATTTTTTATTTTTATTTTGTTTTTTAATCAAATTTCACGTTGCAGCCATGTTGCAACCAAGTGATGGCGTCGTTAACATTAACTTCTTTATGAAAATGCATAAACTACTTGAAAGTTTTAATGTTTTCTAGTTTATATTTTGAAGTTTTAATACAGGTAAGGTCGGTTCTAAAAAATTAGTCGCCGAGCCCACCCAACGGTTTTTTTTTTTAATTATCAATCTAAATTTAAACTGAATAGTGTATTAAAGAGACGAAATTAAAATAGTTTTCCACTTCCATCAGGGATGATTTAACAGAAAATGTTTATCTAGTCTTAATTGGTGCAGCGATAAGGGAACATTTTCTATGAAAGACCCTTTTTTTGGTTAAATTTTCTTGACTAGATGTTTATGGGAACAGGAAAAAAACTTAAAATTTGTTTTTTATTTTTTTCTTGTTTTGTTTCCTTTTTTTCTAATTTTTTATGAACTTACTATTGTATATTTGTGTTATATATTTTTATTAACTTATATTATATTTGTTTTGTGTTTTTTTTATTATTGTTTGTACTAGCCACCCTCGAATTATTATAAATTATTTTCTGATTAACTTTTTAATTTGGATTTACTATTTGATTTTTTATTATTATTAAAGTTAAAATTTTTTAATAGTAATTTATTAGTATTAATATTAGTTAAATAAATTCTGAGTAAGAAACTAGTGTTACCTTATCTTATTATACTAGCAAAAATTGTATATATATATATATATATATATATATTTGATATATTAAACCGCTCGAAGGATTTTTTTTTAAATTCACATCATAAATAATATTTATAAAGAAAAATCGATCTGTATTGGTTTCAACCTCGAGAAAAATCAACTTTATTAGTATTTTCTTAATTTAAAATAGTAAATTTAAATGACGACAGCAATTACATATTGAAATTTGCCTCCCGCCATTCTTTTTTAATGGATATTATATTAATGTTTTTTTATATTTAAAATATTTTAAAATTTTTTATATAATTTCGAAATAAAATTAAAAATATTTATTGTAATAATATTTTAGAATCAAATTACGAAATATATTTATTAATCTCTCACCAGAAAAAAAGTTATCCATGAAGTTAGCAACATAATAACACAAATTTAAATAAATTGTTGAATAAATTTGATCGAATAATACTAAATAAATTATATTATATTAATTAAAATGTTTTTTAGATTAAATTATAAATAATATAGATGATATTTGATTATTATAAATAAAAACAAAAAAATAACCTCCTTTCTTAATTAAAATATAGACAAGTACAGGTGACAATATAATGTCAGAATGTATATTATTATCAGTAGTAATCCTCACAAAATCATAAGCTATTGCTACTTTGAAAAATATATAACTGAAACCATCTAATTATAACAGCATATATATAATATAGGATCAAATATTTTGTCAAGTAAATTTGAATATATTTTTCATCTTGAAATGAAAAACAAGTTATTTTAATTAATTTGAACCATTTTACGAAACAAATTTTTGATGGGTCATTTTTAGAAGTTTATAATAATAAATTGTGTGTGTGTATAAATTTGATAAAGGGTCGAGCGATAGCTCAGTGTCCCAGGTACTATCATTAATACTATATATTATATTTAATTATAATTAACTACAGTTTTCTAATTTTAAATTTGAACTTAAAAAAATCAATAATATTTAATATAGATACTTTAAAATCTTGATTTTCAAAACTAACATAACATATTAAAAAATAATTTCAATGGCTGTATCCAATGGTGCATCTCTAATCGTGAGGAGGGGGTGGGGTGTTATTAGAGCACTTGTTCTGATTTATTTTTCTTAAGTTGAGAATTACACTGGTATTGAACTTTGTAATAATCTAAATGATGTTTTTTTTAATAAAATTTCTAATAAAAATATTATATATATATTAAATAAAAGAGAGAGGGGACAAATTTGAAAACAGTCATGGGTGTCAAAAGTCTATTTTTTCTATCCTAAACATCTAAACAAGTAAAACGTAAACCGAAGGGAGCTGGTAGCTGTAGAGAAATCTCAATATATCTATATATAATACTAGTTTTTTTTAAAACAGTGATTAAATATCAATTGGATGATAAAACGATCGGTTTCGAAAATTTAATTCTCATCATCTCAGATAATAATAGTATAAATTAGACTGATAATGAAAATTACGCTTTTAAAACTATACGCTTCCTTTAATTGTTCAATTTTACTTAAAAAGAATCTCTTTAATTTTTTGTTATTTATTTTTTCTAAAATTCCACTTCTGTTTTTTTTCATCAGAAATCACTTACGATAATTACAGGGCGGTCAGTAAACAGTTGAATATTTTTTTTTTTCCTTAGATTAAAAGTATTATTTATTTATGAACACTTCAAAATGGATAAAAGTAAAAGGAATTTAGGTATAATGAAGTACTATACTTTTCACTTAAAATTAATTTATTGAAAATTTACAGATATTGTAATTTTTTTTTTTTTTTTTTGGTTTTGTTTAGTTTTTATAATGTATGATGATGGTTAGCGGGAGGTTAAAACGGCATTGAGCTACTTGTGTCTATTAGAAGGTTATTTTGAAAAAGAAAGTGGCCCGCTAGTTAATATATTTGTCATCTTCGTGTGTAGGCTGGTCGGTTCTCATCCGAGCATCGGATAAGATTTCCTAGCCAATCCCTCGTGAAGAATCCCAGCCGCGTGACTCTCCATGTAAACTGGAGGTGTTGCATCTGGGCATACGCCCGGCCACAATAAAACACGATTTTCAATTGTTCTATTCATTATTTCAATGATATCGGATGCCTATTGGGAGACAATGGGTCGTATTTCCAATTCCAATCGAGGGACCGACAAATGGCTGAAGTCATTTCTTCAAACATCCCGGAAGCAAACGAACTATCAGATACCAAGAAGTATAAAGTTTCCATGATTATAGATCCAAGATTATGATTCTAGTATATTCAACTGATTTATATCCCAAAACTTTTGAAAAATGATCGTTTTGCAGGAAATATTTTGGTTGCGAACTTGGAATCAATAGGAGAGATTTGTTATCAAATATACTCTATTAAAATATACCTTTATTTAATAGATACAGGTTATTTTATAAGGGCAGGTCAATAATTTGTGATTATTTTAATTTCCCATTTTTTAAATGAAATGGCAACACTGCTCCTGTCAACAGGCAACATCAGCTGACTCCTGTCGAAATTTCAACCATCTGGGTCTTTTTGTTTGAAATCCATTAATAACCAGATCATCTCGTGATTTGAGAAGAAAATAGAAAAAAGGGAATTTCCATGAATTGGGATACGAATTGCTCCCACATTCTCCGGATTTAGCCCCTAGTGACTATTTATTCTTTCCAAACCTGAAAAAATGTCTAGGCGAATATAGATTTGACTCCAAAGATGAAATCATCCCACAAACAAATACCTATTTTGATGTCCTCGACAAATCTTATTTTTTGGAAGTGATAAAAAAATTGGAGAAACGTTGGACCAAGTGTATAGAGCTTAAATTCTAGAAGTTTACTTTCAAGAATGTTTCAATCTTTTATCTTTCCAGTTATAATTTACTTATAAGTATCTGAAAAAAATATTTATAATTGTTAGTGTTAACTAATGTTAATAATATTTGATGAAAACGAAATAATTGATAGAAAAATAAACTCTATTATCTCTCTTATTTGTCTACATAATCATAATTTTATTTATTCTTATCATCAGAATTATAAATTTAAGTGCTTAATGAAGTTTATTATTTTTATAATTACCGACCGACGATAGTAAGGGAGGTATTGTTTTTACACCAAATTTCACATGTGGAGATTTTTACATATCTCCACGAATCATGCATTTTCTTAACAGAAAAAAGTATTTTTAGCATAATGTCTGTCCATCCGTCCGTCTGTCCGTTCGTCCGTATAAATGTGTACAGCTTGAACGATTAAACGGATTTTGATAAAATTTGGTATATTTACTTAATGCATCAATATGATGAAGTGATCAACTTTTGGTGTAGATCCGGAAACCGGAAGTGGTAGTATTACCGATCGATGATAGGAAGGGAAGGGTTATTTTCACACCAAATTTCACATGAGGAGATTTTTTACATATCTCCACGAATCATGCACTTTGTATTGGTTTTATCATCGGGAAAAATCATCTTTATTAGTATTTTCTTAATTTAAAATTATATGACGTCACAGCTAGCGCCTCCTTATATATTATAAATAAAATTAAAAATATTTATGTTATATCCATATCTGTTTTAATAGCATTAATAGATATATTAAAATTATTTGAAATTGTATCTGTACCTGGAAATTAATTTATTTTATTTATTTATTTTTATTTTTATTTTATTCGGTCGGTTCTGTACCTGGTCACAGGTCAACTTATTTTTTCTTTGTTTATGAATCAGGAATTCCCCTTCTCGAAGTTCGTTTTCAATAAAGTTGAACATGAGTCTGATACCTTTGAGAAGCCCCACTTTAACGTTGGATACCCCAATGGAACCAGACCCTGAAAAGTGAGAGAGAGAGAGAGAGAGAAAAAGAGAGATGTTCGGCTCTTAATCTGTTCAGAGCTTTCAAGATTAGATAAGTAAAGTTCTGGTTACTACCCAATTTCTTTGATCCTCTTTGTCAATGATTTCAATTTTTTTTAACGATAATTCGACTCGGCGGATCTCTGGGGTGGTTTCAATTGGTTGCACTCTATCGAGGAATCTTCTTTTTCAATTCTTCCACTTTTTTTTTTTATTTATTTTTTTTTTACACACCACTGTCCCAAGGTGTTGTCCATGTCTCGTTTAGTTACATGTGATAAACCAGACTCCCCAAAATGTTATACATTTTCTATGTAGATTTTGTTTTATTGCCCACGGTTTTGGAAACGAAATAAAAAAAAAAAGGAAAAGGTAAAAGAAAAAAAAAACAATAACAACAACAAACGATTGAAGACTCTCTTTGAATGCAGGACAAAGAGAATGAAGCGATAAAAATGTGTTATGCCTCCTGATGGTCTAAACTCGCCATAACAGGGCTAAAAGTTCCAAATTTTATTTATTATCTATAAATGTATATAAAAATAGTTAATTATGTTGCCCTTATATTTAATTTTTTTTTAATATTGTAGAATATGAATTAATAATAGAATAAAAAATCTGGTGTGTCTCCACTCGACTATCTCGGAAATTTGAATTGGATTAATTAAATTAAATTTAATTAAAATTATAAATTATAAATTAAAATTAATAAATAATATTTATTAAACCATATTAATTAAATTTAATTTGGATTAATTAATTAATTTAAAAATTAAATTTATGGTATAGTATTTGTTATTCAATTAAATTAATTAATTAACATATAATAAATTTAAATTTAAAACCTTTACCTTTTCATTTTTTAAATCAAAATTTAAAAATTTCAAAAATTAATTCGAGTGTTTGGCTCTTTGTTGATGGCACCACGTCTCGTGCTGGTGCGTGTTTGCCAGTCAACGTGTTAAAAAATTAATTCCGATACTTTCAGCGATTCAATCAAGGTGAAATTCTATATATAGCAATTTTATACAATTTTCAATCATGTGAAAAACTATCAAACATATATATTTATTTTTACGGTCAGTTGAGAGAGAAAAATAATGAAAACATGGTAGGAAAACATTAATAGTTATCTCCCGAATGAGCTACATTTCTCAAAATTGATAGAAAAACTACGAATTTTGAATAATGCTCGTGTACCAAATTTCATTATTCTAGCTCAATAGGTAGTCATGTCTACATACACACACACAGATGCACAGACATTTTTTTCAACCTTATTGTTAGTGAAAATGACTCAGGGACCTTCAAAATATATAAAAACATCAAAATCTCGTCACCAAAAATTTGGCGAGATAGTAAAAAATGTGTGTGTCGTCAGAAACTTTTTTTTTTTTGCACCAACCTTTTAAGGTTTATGTGTAAATTTTAACATTCAAAATACAATTTTCACAACATAACGTTTCTTTGATTTTCTTATGTAAATATTTTCACAATAAAATAAAAGATTTCTGTTATAATATACAATCTCTAAAAATTTCACTCTTTTGTTTAGTTTAAGAGGGTGTAGAATTTCAACACAATTATATCTATTTATTTTAATAAAAAAAAAATTCCTTTTAATGCTATAATAATAATAATTAACTAATAATTTTCAAAATGAAAAAAGCTTTTTTGAAATTTATTTTTTTATCCTTCTAAATTAAATTAAACTTTATTTTTTAGCATAAAGGATAATATATTTTCACAAATACCGTGTTTAAAAAAAATCTTATTCCTTTTATATAAGTGAAAGAAAATATTGCAACCTTTATATTATTATTATTATTATTATTAATATTATAAATGTACATATATATATATATTCAATTTTTATAATTTGATTAGATCAAAATATAGATAGAGTAGTTACTTTAAGCTAAAAAATAATAAAGAAATATTTATAATATAATAATATAATATAATATAATTCTCCTAAGATATTTCTTATTCGTCAGTTCAATAAAATACAATATGAATTGTTATAAAAAATTTTAAAATTGTATATTAAACACCAGGAATGTGCCACAGGGTGGGAGGTAGCGTAACTGACTCACATTCTGGTTGCCCCGGGCCTGGTAAGGGAATTTTTCTAGCTGGGGTCTATGGGACGGAGTTAATCCAGTCTCCAGGATCCAAATTGAGAAGCTACTTGATAAAAAGTAGCGCCTCCGATCAAGAAAATCAAGATAAATGTTAATAGGACTCGTTCTATTGATCATAGGACACCTAATTGATATAACCGACTTGATAGGCGTTGTTCTTGCGTAGGATGTAGAAAAGTTAGAGGTTTTTTTTTAATAATACACCTGAAAACATTTGTTTTATTTATTATTTATTTATTTTTTCTACTTTGAAAATTAGATTAATTCAAACATTCAAATAAAATTTCTATTTTTTTTATTATGAAATATTCCTAAAATTTAAGATAATTATTAAAAATGGTATAAAAATAACAATTATCTCATTGATATTCGAATATATAAATTATTTATTGGTATATTTGGTATAATTTAATATAAAGTAAGGGTGGTTGTATAATATATTCCTGAAATTATATTTTTTTAGTTTTGAATGCGATTCTTATATTTCCCCTTGGAGAATTTAATGTTTTTCAAAATTAATTCCAGCACAAATTTATAGAAACGTATACTGTGGAACCGGTTTGTAAAAAAAAACTCGAATTTTCAGAATAAATCCCCCCCCCCCCCGCCCCGGTCCTCTATCTCTACCCCTCTCTATTTTTGAAGTAAATATGTACTCCCAATTAATAATTATTGATTTATCGCGTTTATACTAGTGTAGCGATTATTTTAGAAGGAAATGGATGCCCCCCTCCCCTTCGCAACCTTTCCCCTACCCGAGTGGTTTGTTTTAAATTTTCTTAAACCAACAAACAGGCAGAATGATAGATGAAGCATTCTATTGTTCAAATTCTTCTTCCCCCCCCCTCCGCTTCTCTTCCCCAGTCCCAACCACCCGATGTGTGAGTGAGAGGGACTGGTTAAAAAATCAATTTAATATTCTCAGATTGTAATTAATCGGAGTTATAATGATTGTAATTAGTTAATTAATGAACAGCTTCTGCCGTAAAGGGTGTAACCTTTACATCGCTAATGAAGCAATTAATTTCATGGGATACAGGCGAGGCTACTGCAATTGAAAGGACTGTAAATTGTATATCAACAACAATTTGAACATAATATTAACAGAAAATTTTTGAAAATTAAATAAAATAAATATTACCATTTAATATTCATTAATATTTAGTAAATATTTATTATTTTTGATTTGTAAGAGATTATATATCAAGATATATATTAAAATAAATAAATAGTCATTTTAAATACAAAATTGAAAGATTAATGCATTATAAATAAATAAAAAAAAAAAATTTAATGAATACAATTAAAATATGAGAAAATTGATTAAGAACAAGTGAATTAAAAAAAATGATCATTATCTAAAATTAATAATCAGGTATGTGTGTTTAATAGCAATTTCCGTCGTATGTATGTATATATATATGGCTGTAACATTATTAAGATAGTTACAAATAGTCAAAATTAATTTTATTTGTAGCTAACTTCATTTGTTTTTTAAAACGTTTTTCTTAACTACACTTCTTCACTTCTGTCCCTCTGTCTCTCTGTCTGTCTGTTCGCTCTTTTAACAAATTGAAATCGATTTTTCATCGACTTTTTATTGAGATAGACTTTTGAAAATTTTTATAGATATTTCAATGGATCCCTAGAAGGTATAGAAGAAATATAATTGAATTATAATTAATTAGCGATTAATTACTTTTAGTAACTAACTCCTTTTGTATTGCTCCGATTAATTTTTTTTAAACGGATTTTGAAACATAAATATTGATTTCAGGATAGATTTTCATTTTGAACGTATTTAAAAATATTTCATAGCATTAAAATTAATGATGAATTCTTATTAATCAGTTGTATCGCCAATGAGGAGGGGTTTCTTTCCCTCAGATTGTATAGAGAAAATATCTTTTTTTATAAATTTTATATGTGCCCGATAGAAAGGAAACAAAACAATAGAATGACCTTTTTTTATGAAGACAATATATATATATTTATAAAATATACATTTATATATAAGATATATATATATTAATGTATATGTTTATATATATATATACATTTATAAAATCTCATATTAATAAAAATTATTTATTTATAAATATAATATAATAATTATTATTCAATAATAACATTTACTTAACATAAATGCATAAAATCAATTTTTTGTTTTATTCAATTTGTAAATTTTCATATAACTTCATCTTTTCTATTTCTCTTGTTATATTAAATAAATTTATCATATTAAAATTGCACTAAAAAGAATAAAATTTTTTCTATAAGCTTGACAAAGTTTATGAATGAATTGCTTTATATTCAACGAAAAACGTTGGGCGCATTTAGTTCTATGCAATTGACTTCCTTTATAGAGCTATAATTTATATATATATATATATATATACTAAGATACATACCACACTAAAACACTTAATTTACAAGTAACACTATTTCTTCAAATATAATCAACCATTTTGGATTTGGTTGATAATATGTAAATTTAATAAAAATTCTTTTAAATTTTGATACATACTTTGATTTAAGTATATTACAGTAAAAAATAATAAAAGATTCATTTCTTAGCTCTTAACCTATCCATTTTATTGCATGATAAAAAAATTGTCAGTTTATGTGCTTATAAAATTTTTATTATTACAAAAATTTGACTTGATTTTTCATCTAAATAAATAAAACTAAATGCACCCAACGTTTTTCATTGAATATGAAGCAATTCATCCATAAACTTTGTCAGGCTTATAAAAAACTTATTTTATTATTTTTAGTTCATTGGAAAAACGTTATTTTATAAAAATTTTTATATTTATATTTTTTAAATTTTGTTTAGATAAATTAAATAAGTGTCAAATAAAAAAAAAGTCTGGAGTGTCTTCACTCGACTATCTCGCAAATTTGAATTGGATTAATTGACATATATTATATTTAAATTAAATTTAATTAATTATAAATTATAAATTAAGTATAATTAAAGTGGATTAATTAATTATTTAAAAAATAAATAAATTTACAGTATAGTATTGTTATTCAATAAATTAATTAATTAATATATATTGAATTTAAATTTAAAACCTTTAACTTCTTTTTTAGTTCAAAATTTAAAAATTTAAAAATGAATTCTTTGTTGATGACACCACGTCACGTACTGGCGCGTGATTGGCAGTCAACATGTTATAAAATTTAAAAAATTAATTCCGGTACTTTGAGCGATTCAACCAAGCTGAAATTCTATAGATAGCAGTTTTATACAATTTTTAATTATATAATCTATAAAACCTATAACTTTATTTTATTTTCCTGTTCGTAATACTATCTATGGCGAGATAGTAAAAAATTATTACGACGATTTGAATAAAGTTAATAATTTTATATTTAAACATTGTGTTGTTTTGTAAGTTTTTGAAACAACATTTCCTATAAATTATTATTCTTATTATTATTTTGTTTAACAGAATAATATACTTTAAATATTTAAATCTATAAAAAATGGAACTAAATGAGAAATGATTGAAATGTGCCGAGTATATACGTGAATATAGGAAAAGAAAGCTTCAGACAGAAACTGAAAAATGATCATTGCTATACTTAAAATATTGTTTTCAAAGAACTATTTAATTTATTTATGCAAAGAACGATAAATTACGTTTAAACTGAAATTGTAAACACCGTTTGCAACGGTTTCGAATAGTTATAAACTAAGTGTCCTATTGTTGATCATTTTTTCTGTTGCTACGTTTATGTTGATAAAATATATTAACTAATCTTGTGTATATGTAAAATTCAAATAAACAATAAATTATAATTTATTTATTTATTGATTTATTTGTAGATGAAAAACAAAGCCTTCAATTGTTTAGTGTTTTATTCCATTGGAATAATTGAATGTCCGTCGATGCATTTCGGACTGTTGGGCGAGTTTCCTCGTTGGATGCAAGTCATCCTAAGAACGAGTATAATTGAGTTGCTACGATTATGGGTATTATTTTTGTCCAAGGAGGGTTAATTGATAGATCCGTTGCAAAACATTAAATACGTTGTCAATGGAATGCAAGCTACATGACTGGTTTGAAATTAGACAAGCATATTAATAGCTAGAAGGTAATTGTTCAAAGCGAGTGGATAATGTAGCGTTTTTCTTGAGTTCCCGTGAGACAGCGTTATCCACGATCCTTCCCTTTTTCTTAATATTCTCCTCCAAACAAGTATTTTAAAAATAATAAAATTCAAATTACAACCGACGTATAATATTAATAAATAAAACTATTAAATATTCAAGTATATGCCTAAGAATATTAGTGCATATATAATCAATGATTTTTATAAAATTGCAATTATACAGATTTTTGCATTTATTTAACAATCACTATGGTTATCATGTGATGATAGGCATGAGAAATCAACTTTTGCATTGTTCATTTACAGATATGACTGTGAACTTAGGCATGAAAAAATGAACTCATCGCTAGTAATTAAATCGTAATGAAATTAGAAACCCATTAATCAGGAAACAAATCGGATTAACCATTTATTTTTTCGTTATTTTTTATTTTTTTTTTTTGGAGAGATTTATTGTTTAATCGTAAAAAATTTATATTTATTTTTTTATTTCATATTAATTAACCATAATATCAATTCTCTCATTCAAATTCATAGAATTGGACTCATTACTATCTCGCTAGAGATAGTATTGCGATCACGAATATTTTCGATGTTGAGATTTTGGTGTTTTTATACGTTTTGAAGGTCCCTCAGCCATTTTCACTAAGGTTGAGAAAAATGCCTGTGTGTGTGTGTAGACAAGATTACGTAAAAACGGTTTGAGCTAGATTAATGAAATTTAGTACACTGCCAATATTCGAAATTCGTAGTTTTCTTTCAACTTTTGAGATATGTAGCTCATCCGGAAGTGGGTCTTTACCCATCACATTTCAATTTTTTTCCTTTAAACTGACCGTAAAAATAAAGATATATGTTTGATAGTTTTTCACATGGATAAAAATTATATAAAACTGCTATATATAGAATCTCAGCTTAATTTAATCGCTGAAGGTACCAGAATTAATTTTTTAAATTTTAACTTAAAAATTAAGGCAGAGATTTTAAATTTAAATTTAATATATGTTAATTAATTAATTTAATTGAATAACAATACTATACTGTAAATTTATTCTTTTTAAATTAATTAATTAATTAATCCAATTAAATTATATACTTAATTTATAATTTATAATTTTAATTAAATTTAATTAAAATATACTATATATATGTGAATTAATCCAATTCAAATATGCGAGATAGTCCATATTTTTTTTTTTTATATTTTTCTATCTAACAATAAATTTTGTAGGCGCCATTGGGTGTGTGGGTAGCGAACCTTCCTCACATTCACATGGTCCTGGGTCCAAGTCCTGGGCCTGGCAAGGGAATTTCCCTAGCTGAAGTCTATGGGACTTAGTCAACCCAGCCCCTGGGAACAACATTGGGGAAAAGCTATTTGATAGCGCCTCCAATCAAGAAAATCAAGGTAAAGGTTGAGAGGACCCGTTCTACTGATCATAGGACACCTCATTGATATAACCGTCTTGATAGGCGTTGTCCTTGCGTAGGACGTACAAAAGTCAGAGGTTTTATATAATATAATAATTGATTGTATTATATTAATAATAAATAATTGAATAATCAAATTTTTCTAAGTAAGGGAAGTGTTATAATCGTGACTAACTTTCATTAAGTATGTAAATTTACAGAGTTCTTTACATTTCAAAGTTCACTCAACATGAAAGATGATGAAGATTATTGAATATATTTTTTAATTAAATATTTATTAAAGTAATCATCTTCTTACGAGGTATATAATCCTTCAAATTATATTTTTTAAAAAAATTGAAAATTTTAAAATTTTTTATAGAGTTACTTTTATATTTAAAAAGATTTACAAATCTGTAAGTTGCATTTATTTTCATTATAAACTATTCATATGATAGGTGAATATATTAATATAATATAATAATAATTATTATTACTATATTATTTTACTTTTAATAATTTTATTACAGTGATCGTTTATAAATTAAAAAGTGAATAAGTTAGATCAAAGAATATAAATTATATTATTTTACGGCGGGATTTTTAAATGACTTCTTGTCGGGAATCATGATGTTGGTTTGAATTCGTTTTGCAATCGATGCGTGAGTCGTGTGGAGAGCACACCCATTGTGTGGGCGCCTAAAGAGTCGGGCCGTCAATGGCGTAGGTGATAAGGGTCCAACATGTTAAGCCCCTGGCGTTTTCGAACTGAGACCAACAGTTTTCGAAACCATAACCTTTGAGATTCTTTTATCAAATATTGAATATTTCGGTCTTTTGGAAATCAAGTCGGTACGAGTGGGAGGAGGCCGGGAGGGGGGAGGAGGAGGCGAAAATTCATGTTCGTTGTTTGAGGGCATAAAACGCCCTTAGCTCTCCTCCACTTCTTTACCAGTTAATTTTCATACGAAACCGTAACAATCTTCTGAGAAACGATAAAAACGAGAATCAGTTAGCCCCCCCACACACACATCTTAAACGGTTACAAATTTTCAACATAAAAGACCAGCAGAGAATTGTTTTTTTTTTTTAAATTTGACCATGATCAGTGTAAATTGGAAAAATACCTTGTTTAATTTTATAGTGTTAAAACCCTTGTTTTATGCGTAATAAAATTTATTTAACACCTCCAATAACAACTTATTTTATACAGTAATAAAAAAAACTATTTCTATCCTATAATTTAGACAACTTTCATTCGTTCAATTTAAATTATAATTAATTAATTTATATATATATATATATATATTAACATTTGTATAAAATATTAACAAAATTAAACCATAACTATAAATTTTAAAGTCAACTACCTGATAGAAATATAACAAATTCCTAATGACTAGTATTTGGTCTGAATATGGTTGACCAAAAATGTTCATCTTGCATAGATTGGCATTTTTTTAATATGTATAGGAACATTTTGTTAATCAAGTAGAGTATAAAATATTTACCATACTTTTATAATTAATATTTATTATATCTTAACTTATGATACTATCAAAAATTGTATATTTATTTGTATTTTTGAAATATTAAACCGCTCGATGGATTTTTTTACTATCTCGCCAGAACAAGAAAATTTTCGATGTCGAGATTTTCATGTTTTTATACGTTTTGAAGGTCCTTGGGTCATTTTCACTAAGATTGAGAAAAATGTCTGTGGGTTTGTGTGTGTGTCTATGTAGACAAGATTTCGAAAAACGATTTCAGCTAGAATAATGAAATTTGGTATACGGGTATTATTCAAAATTCGTAATTTTCTATTAACTTTTGAGATCACGTTTTCATTTTTTTAAAATTTATACCATAGATAATTTTTATAAAGAAATTGGTTTCAGCTTCTGGAAAAATTTTCTTTATTAGTTTTTTCTTAATTTAAATAGTAAATTTAAATGACGTCAGCAACTACGTCAGACAGCGATTTCTCAAATACAAAATATTATAAATATAAATAAAATCAAATTACGAAATATATATGTTATATCCACAGGCCATACTTTTCTGTCTTTCAGTGCATTAATACGTACGTTTAAGGGGAGTATGTTTTATGACTATTTTTTTTTAATTTATGTTCTTTTAAATTATTTGAACGGCGGCTCGGTGAATAGGTACTATTCATCATTATATATTCATACAACACCTCAACCCTGTTTAGACGACAACCGACTTGATAGGTTCAGACTTTTCATAGGATCCCCATCAGGTATATATATATATAGGTTTAGATATTATATGTATTTATCCAATATAAAAATCCAACAAGAGTGATTGATATATATATATATATACTTCTATTTTAAATTCAACTTAAGTCCCCCTCCTTGACAATTCTTCTAAAGCCACTTTAAAATAAATCCCAAAACTGATTGGAGAATTATTATCTAAAAAAAAAAAAATAAATAAATAAATAGTTGTAAAATTTTATTTCATTTACTTTAATTAACTCCTTTATTTTGCACTTTATTTTATAATTAATCTCGCTGTCATTTTGTGGGTTTTGGTAATATGACTTTGATTAAGTTGGACGTTTAGTTAATAGAGCTTAATTAAGTATGTTTTGATAAAAAAAAAAAAAAAAAAAAAAAAAATGCTTTATTTAACCTGAATAGAATATATTAACTCATCATTTTTTTTTTTTTTTTTTTTGAAATTTTGTCTTTCTATCCATTTATCTATCTATCTATCAAACGAAAGTGGGGGGGGGGAGAGGGACAAGCATTTGGTTGCCGGATTTAAAGAATTAATCTGACTTGGATTATTGTAGAAGGCGGGTTGGTGGAGAGAATAAGAGAGAGAGAAGGGGGGGGGCAAAAGAGAGAGAGAGAGAGGTATAGGGAAAAAAAGGGTCGAAAGAATAGAATAACAAACGAAGGTGAGTTCGGGAGACAGGCGGGCGGTGGGGCTAAGCCAAGTCGATCACAGCTTGTGCTCGTCTTACCTGGACTGCACACACACATACACACACACACAAACATATATGTATATATATATACAGGGCAAGCAACATCGGGAGAAAAAAACGATTATGATCCTCGGAGTCTGATAGCCGACAGGCCACACAACTCCATGCAGGTCAGCGAGCGCCGCCCGCGGCATTGGCACGGCCCATTTAATGGCACGTTAATTGAGATGAAAATGAAATTATCCCTGAACGGGCCGACCAAAAAATCAGAGATATGTGTAATCTCAAATCTATTATTTTTCAATGCTTGGAAAATAGAAACGCCAACTACCGAAGATGCTTAGTGTCGATTTAACCCAAATTCACTTGAGGGGATAGAACAAGTTTCATACCTTTTTTTTTTATTATTATTTTATTATTATTAATATTATTATTATTTATTTTTTATTTTACATATATATATATATATATATATATATATATATATATATATATATATATATATATATATATATATAAATTATTAATGAAAGAAAAAGAAAAAGAGAAAGAGAGAAAAAAAAAATTAAAAGTATAATCTTAAAAAATAATCTTTGTTGAAATTTTAAAATATAATCGTTGTTCAGATCTAATTTTTAGTTAAATAATTCGAACATCGACAGTCAAATTAAGGAGATCAAATAACTGCTATCATCCATGTTCTTTGTTTAATTAAATAATACTTGGAAAATGTGTACTTAATGTACAAACTTCAACCAATAATTCTATTTCTTTCTCTATCTCCCTTTCATTCTCTATGAAACATATCAAAATCAATTGAATAATTAGGTAATACCTCCTATTATTGAATAAAAAATTATCGATAATTTTCAATATTAATTAATTAAAAAATTTAGTAGCTCTTAGAATTAATGACGGGGATTTTTTTATTTAATATAAGATAATTAGCTAATAAAAATAAATTTATTAAAAAAAAAACAAAATTGTTCTGAAAAGAACTGATTAGAACATATATTTTGTCGGTAGATATAAAATTAAGCGGGAATTATAAATGCGAGTATCCGAATAATTGATTTCTTAGTATATATTGTGTAATTATAACAATAATAGTACCTGGTTCAGCAAACCGCCGCTTGGTACATTAAGAAAATTATTCCTTATGAACTATGAATATTTAAGATTAAGATTATTATTTAAAATAAATAAACGACAAAATATATGAAACAATTTAAAAGAACATAAATTTTAAAAAATAGTCATAAAACATACAGCCCTTAAACGTACGTATTAATGCACTGAAAGACAGAAAAGTATGGCATGTGGATATAACATAATATATATTTCGTAATTGGATTACAAAATATTATTAAAATAAATGTTTTTATAATTTTATTTTATTTATAATATTTTGTATTTAAAGAAGAGCAGTCCGACGTTGCCCGGCTCCATTTTTTTTTTATTATTAAAATTCCTATTTTAAATTAAGAAAAAACTAAGAAAGATCATTTTTCTCGAGACTGAAACCAATACAGATCGATTTTTAACAATAATATATAATAATAAAAAAAATAATATGGTTTGAATTTCAATATATATATATATATATTATATATATACAATTTTTGCCACTATAATAAGATAATAATATACATACTATTTTAAAATTATACTAATTTTTAAGTCCTAAATTATTCACTGTATTCAGAAAGTAAATTTCAAAGGATTACTTTGAATTTTTATAAAAATTTTAATTCAAATAAATACCAATATAAATACATGTACATTTTATCCAACGAAATGGAGAGGTAGTCAAAACTCAGAAATGGGGAGAGGCAAGGCATGATTGTTCATATTGTAACATTTTATAATGGAAAAGGCCAAAAGAATGGCCATGAATTCTTTCTCTTTGATGTGTATTTTATTTATGAAAATAAATTTTACATTTTATTTTGTTTATATTATATATATAATCTTAATGCTTCAATATATAATATACTTAATTATTTAAATATATTAAATATTTAATATATATTTATTTCTAGAATGTTGAGGAATGTTGCGAAATTTGTTTTTTGCTGAATAACAGTTTGAATTATAAATATATATATATATACACACACACACACGAGGTTTGTTCAAAAGAAAAGGTGAATTTTGAATTTTTTTTCGAAAAGTATTTATTTATTCATCAATTTCCATTTAATCCCCTTCAAAATAATTCCTCTTTCCCAACCGGTTGATTGCCAGACAACAGCGCTCCCATTGCGTTAACATTTTTCCATCACTATACAATTTAATATTTATTCTAGTTTAAAATAAAAAAAAAGAAATTAATATATACATAGTAATATTATTATTTATTTATTTAGTCAAAAATCAATTGATTTATTTCGAAAAGTATTTATTTATTCATCCATATCCATTTTTTGTCCCCTTCAAACTAATTCCCCTCAGATATAATGCACTTATGCCAGCGCTTCTTCCGATCGTCGAAGCACTTATGAAATGCGCTTTTCTGTATGGCCATCAGCTCGATCTTTGATTCCGATTTTATCTTATCAATTGTGGCAAAACGCTTTTCTTTCATTGGTCTCTTCGGTTTTGGGAATAGGAAAAAGTCGCAGGGAGCCAAATCTGGTGAATATGGTGGTTAAGGCATGATTGTGGTGTTGGTTTTGGCAAAAAAATCACGAACAATGAACTGGTGCATTATCCATTATTTGTTTTACCACAATTCCGATCGTTTGAGCCGTATTGCTTCATGCAAACGTTTCATATCTTCCTTGTGGCATTCCTTATTAACAGTACGACCTGTTGGCAAGAACTCATGATGCACCACGCCATTGCAATCGAAGAAAACAGTGAGCAAAACCTTCACATTTGATTTTACATCGCGTGCTTTTTTTATTTCTTATAAATACGTTTTTGAGACAAAGTAGACTCGCCGAATGTCACAGTCAACATTTTAAGTGTGTTGGAGGACTTTATTCCATATTTAATGCAAAATTTAATGCAGATTCTGTGATCCACTTTCTTTAAGTCAAAAATCGAAGAACACACAAAAACGTGACTTACTTTTTCAGTTGTCAAAAACAAACTACTAATATAAAATGGCTGATAATGTCAACATATGAAAAACATATGTGTACCAACATAACAAAAAAAATTTCGATAATCGAATGTACAGAGCCCGTCAAAATTCAAAATTCACCTCGTTTATATATATATATATAAATAATTCAAAATAATTATTTCAGAATAATACACTCTCAATAGCCTTTCCCCACCATCAAAAAAAAATAGATAGTAAAATTGTTTTTAAAAATTAATCATTAAAATTAACCCATTTGTAGTACGTTGCTTAGTTAAATGACATATACTTCTTTAAATTCCAATCATGACCTTCAGTGGGTGGTATAAGGAAATGGTTTATCCTAAACTACAAGCATAATTGTAGCTCCCAATGCATTCACTGACTTAGAAATGAATGATAAATATGCTTTGTAAAATCAATGAATAAATCAAATGAATATAAATGAAACAATATCTATTCGTGATTACTAACGAATCAATTAAATCACATTAAAATTCTTTCAAAATACTTCATCATTATTCTAAATTGCACCATTTTTCTTCTTTTTTTTTTGTTATTCTAAATCAAATAATTTACTAAATGATGTCGAATAAATAAACAATAAATAAAAATATAGAATATACTCGTACTACGTAGATACGAATTCTTGTTGTTGATGTTGTTGTTTTATAAGACAAAATTTGCAAATAGGATAAAAAAAAGGTGGGCAGAGTAGATGAAGAAGTAGTAGTGGTGGATGAAATATATTTTTAAAATTGACACAAAAAAATAAGACTCTCGCTAATGGTAAATAAAATTACAAAAGTCCAATAGCAAAGGCAGTGGTTTTTTATATTTCGTATTCGTTTACTGCCAATTCATAATATTTATTTTTGACTGAAAACAAATTCACAATTAATTTTAATTTTTTTTTTTTAATTTAAATATGATCTTTTAATGAAACGCTTTTGTGTGAAAAACAATTTTTATTTGTTTTTCTTTATCCAAATAACTTTGGAATAAATATTAAAATCTGTAATTCATTCAAACAATTCACTGTAGATCTTAATATTCCAATAATTCAATTTCAAAATATGAATTTATATATTTATACACAATATAGAATATAATATACATATATACGCGAGGGCAGGTCAATAAGTCCTTGACTTTTTGAATTTCCCATCTCTTCATTGAAATAACAATACTGCTTCTGTCAGCAGACAACTATCATCTGACCGCTTGTCGAAATTGGAACCAGCTGGGTCGTTTAGTTTTTGTTTGACATTAATTAATGAACAGAATAACATGTGATTGGAGAAGAAAATGGAAATTTTTTGCGGGAAAAAAAACATCACTGAAACCGAGTTTTAATAATACATGCTCTTTAATCAGAAATGCCTTAAAAAATAGAAAATAAAATATTATTTAAACCTCGAATATTATCCTTTACATATGCCCAACAAAAAACCGTGTTCGCATATGAACATAAGTAATAAGTAAAGAATTTAATAATATTATATGCGCCCCACGTTTCGAAGGTTCCTGAGTCATTTTCACTAAGCTTAAGAAAAATGTCTGTGTGTGTGTGTGTTTGTAGACAATATTACGCAAAAACGGTTTGAGCTAGAATCATGAAATTTGGTATATGGGCATTATTCAAAATTCATAGTTTTCTATCAATTTTTGAGCAATGTAGCTCTTTCGGAAAAGGACCATTAACTACGACGTTTTGATATTTTTTCCTCTAAACTGACCGTAAAAATAAAGATATATGTTTGATAGTTTTTCACATGATTAAAAATTGTATAAAACTGCTATATATAGAATTTCAGCTTGATTAAATTGCTGAAAGTATCGGAATTCATTTTTCAACACGTTTACTGGCAATCACGCGCCAGCACGTGACGTAGTGCCATCAACAAAGAGCCAAAGACGCGGTGGTTTAATAAATCTTATTTATTAATTTTAATTTATAATTTAATTAATTAAATATAATTCAAATTTAATGTATATTAATTAATCCAATTCAAATTTGCGAGATAGTCGAGTGGAGACACTCCAGATTTTTTTAAATTTAATTTTAAAAGTTAATTTTAATACTTATTTTTTTTTTTTTTTTTTTTTGTTAAATCTTACGTGGTTGTAAATATATTATAAAAACACGAAATTTTTTAGAGTGTGATTTTTTTCCATCTCTCATTCAAATAAAAAAAAAAAAAATACCCCGAGTCACCCATAAGAATTATGATAAATATTCAATTTCAATTGTTGATTTATTATAGTTATGACTATAACTGTGTGTTGTCTATCGAGATGGAGGCGAGTGTGTTGTTGAGTGTTGTCCACACGAGGATGGCGTCTAGCTAGACAAGGTGGGAGCCACTGCAAGCCGTATCCAATTGACACAGGGGCCCGTAGAGTGTGCCAAGTTGAATGGAAAAGTAAAATATTACCCAGGCCTGAATATAAAGCTAAAATTCCTAAACAGTCATTTGTCCATGGGAAATATGCTTATTCCAAGAAAGAAAGTTCGTGAATAAATCCTTTTTAGATGGAAAATAAAAATAAAAATAAAAAAAAAAATAATAATAATAATAAATAAATAAATAAATAAATAAATAAATAAATAAATAAAAATTTATTTATTTCTTCGTTTTCTGAAACCGATTTTCAAGTGTAATTCATTTCAAAACAAGCATGAAAAGTTTAATTTTCCAATAAAAACCCTGCGCATTTTTGAAACCCATAATTAGCTATTTGTTAGATATTTTTCCCAATTAAATCTTATATCTATTTAACTGGTTATATATATATATATATATATATATATATATATATATTCTCTACTTATTTTGAAAATTATTTATTCGAAGGTCTCATCCATTATATCATAAATTCTATCATAGTGTGGCTTGTTGATTTTGACATGCCGTATATTCTGTATAAAATATATTCATTTAAAAATATCTCTTGCATCATTTACCGAGTAGATTTCTTTCTTTTCTCTCTCTCTCTCTCCATCTTGAGGTATATAATATAATTGTGTTCATCTTTTTTTAATTCCAATTCTAATTTATATTCAACGGAGAGAAAAGATTTTAGTAAGATATCAGAAATCTCTTTTCAAAGTCAATCTATCATATTTTATTTTTATTATATATTTTTGTTTTTATTTTTTTTTATTTTTTATTTTTTTTTGTAGTTATCTATTATTATATTTCAATGGATTACAATTTACTTAATGTTAATAGAACTTGGGTTGTTGTGCGTGGTGGTGGTGGGGGCGGGAGCTGGAGTGGGGGTGGTTGCTGGAATTCGAATAAAGAACCCCTTTTTTTCATGGACACGATTGAATAGTTTAAAAGAATTAAATTACCCCATAGAGAGATTATATGTCATGTTCATTTTTTAATTCTATCATTTATTTACTTTAATATCATTCAAAGGAGAAGGGTGAAGGGATGTAATCATTCAATTAAATGAACCGAAGAACAAAATTTTAATATATAAAACATAGAATTTGAAAATGTTGAAAAATATAAAGACTTAAGTTCTGTAATCGCGAATAATAATAATATTCGAGGAGAATTTAAATTGAGGTTCTAATAACGAATGTTATCATTCAGTAAAAGTGCTTTTCTCGTTAAAATTATTATCAAAGGGAATCAAGATTAAAATATGTCGTATATAAAGCAATTGTTTTGCCGGTTGTATTATAAGAGTGTGAGGCGTGGTCTATGCCAATAGGAGACGAGAGTAGATTAAGAGTATTTGAAAATAGGATTCTTCGCAGCTTTTATAAATAAAAAAAGATGAGGTCACCGGGGAATAGAGAAGACTGTATAACGAGGAATTGCATAATCTCGGTACTTTAAAAAAATTATTCCCTATGAATTATAAATATTTAAGATTATGATTATTATTTAAAATAAATAAACGACAAAATATATGAAACAATTTCAAATAATTTAAAAGAACATAAATTAATAAAAAAAATAGCCCTTAAAGTATAGCCTGTGTTGATTACAAAATATTATTAAAATAAATATTTTTAATTTTATTTTATTTATAAAATTTTGTATTTAAGGAAGCGCAGTCTGGTGTTGCCCGGCGCCATTTTTTTATTATTGAAATTCCTCATTTAAATTAAGAGAAAAATAACAAAGATGATTTTTCCCGAGGCTGAAACCAATACAGATCGATTTTTCTTTATAAATATTGTCTATGGTGTGAATTTCAAAAAAAATCCTTAGAGAGGTTTAATATCTCAAAAATACAAATATATGTATATATATATATATAACTTATATTTATATTGATATAGTACCGGGACCCCGAGCCTCGGCTCGGTACTTAAGTTAAAAAAAATGATTCATTATTATTGGGTTTGGCTGGTAATATTAATACCTGGGACACCGAGCTGTCGCTCGACCCTTTAAAAAATATTAATCTACAATTAATTATTTATTACAATTATTAAATGTTGCATCATTGCATCAATCTGATTAAAATGAATTGAACTGGGGTCCTCAATAATACAAACAAACAATTTTAGCTAGCATAATAAGATTAATCCAAGTAATATCGTCTATTTCTATTCGACACTATTTTCAGTTATGAAATGAACAGTCAGTAGAGAGTAAAAAAATTGTAATTGAAGACCGTTGTTTTTAAAAATAATTAAATTATTTTATAGATTATAAAATAAAAATTATTGTATTAACATTAAAAATATTGAAATAAAAAAATAATAGTTTGATTTAATAAACTAAAATATTATAAACATTTTTAATGTGAATTTCTCAGGGAGGTAGGGAGCCCAATTCATTTAACCATCCATGTTGTATAAGGAATCTTAATTTCTTAACACTCCGTTTTTTCAAATTTAAAATAGAGGGAGAGAAAGAGTTTCAATTATATTCGAATAGTCTATATATTCTATATATGAGTATTTTTTTTTTCTGAATTTAATACCAAGTTGATTTTCAAAATTTTCTATTCTTTATGCATATGATTGATTACATGTGTTAAAATTTAAACAAATTCAAATATTCTAATTTATAAATTTATATAAAATTTAATATTATTTTTTCGAGACTAATGGCAAATACCGGTGGCCCTAGTCAGAGCAAGAGAAGACTCCTTTTGGTAGCGGCCCAGTCGATGATGTTATATGGATCGGAGATTTGGGCTTTACAACTATATTTTAAGTGAAAAAATGATTTCTTGGTTATATAAAAATTAAAATATGATTCTTTATATCTTTATTATACAGAAAAGTAGGCGTGTTAATATAAAATATATACCTGGGACACCGAACTATCACTCGACCCTTTAACCAATTTATACAATTTATTTTTATATACTTTAAAAATTTTACAATTTTTTAATTATTTATTATAATTGTTAAATGGGATTTCTAAAAATGACCCATTAAAAATTTGTTTCCTAAAATGTTTCAAATTAATTAAAATAAATTGTATAAATGTTCATTTATAAAATCTATATATCTGTGAGTTTGTTTTTCGATTTTTTAAATTTTGATTTTGGATTCGATTAGAGCTTAAAATGTGTAAATAAATGTAAAGTGGTCTTGGTTTTTTTAAAATTCGTTTGGGAACATGGTCAAATCGGCAGTCAAAGTTGAAAATTCCCCATATATTATAACTACTGTAATTAGTATTATTATAATGTAAAATTATAAAGAAAAAATGTTTAGACATTATTATAGACATTTTCATTCTGTAAATTAAATAATTTTATTTCATTTAAATAAATATCTATTTTTAAATATTTTTTTCTCTCTACATTATTTATCTAATTCTCACAATATATTAAGATCATACCGGGACCCCGAGCCTCGGCTCTGTAATTAAGTTAAAAAAAAAAAATTCATTATTATTGATAAATATATATCGTAATTTATAATTATAAAATATTATTAAAATATATATTTTTAATTTTATTTCGAAATTAAATAAAAAATTTTAAAATATTTTAAATATAAAAAAAATATATATTTTTAATTTTATTTCGAAATTAAATAAAAAATTTTAAAATATTTTAAATATAAAAAAAATATTAATACAATATTCTTTAAAAAAAGGCGGGAGTCAAATTTCAATATAAATGTCATTTGTGATGTCATCAATATATAAATTAATAATAAATAATATTAATAAATATTAAATTTAATAAAAGAACAATGAATAAATAAATATAAAATAGTAATTTATTAAAATGTAAACAATAGATAAAAAGAAAAAAAATAACAAATTCATTATTTTCATTTTTAAATAACGATTCACCCGGAGAGTTTCGAACCGACGAAATCCAATCGTTAAAACATCAGTCCAACCGCTGGACTATATGTATTTAGATAAAAAATTGTCATTTTTTTACTGTCTTAGCAGGCAGATTTGATGTTTTTTATTTTATTTTTTTTTTTTTGAGAGAGATTAATAAATATCTATATATATTTTATTAAAAATAAATATTTTTAATTTTATTTCGAAATTAAATAATAAATTTTAAAATATTTTAAATAAAAAAAAATATTAATACAAATAAAAATGGAGGCCAATTTTGACGTTTTCCATATATAATTTTCAATTAAGAAATTAATAATGAAGCTGAATGTTTCAAGAGATATCATCAAGAAAACTTAATTTTTCTTTATAAATACTATATCTAGTGTGAATTTGAAAAAAATCGTTAGAGCGGTTTTTGAGAACCATGATATATAGATAGATAGATATATACAATTTTAGCTAGCATAATAAGATAAGATATATATAAAGTACTTTGCAATATAATCCACTATCTATAATAATAATAAGTCGAGATGGAGATCAGCATTTAATTTTTAATTTATATTTTCTCTCTCTCTCTCCCTTAATTCGAAAAAAAACATGCCTGTAAAATGTTGTGCTTGAATTCATCCCTTGAATATTTTACAAAACTCCTAAACATTAAAATATATATTCTCCCTCTCTCTCTCTCTCTTTCTCTCTCTTATCTAGATTCAAGAGACAATTCTGATTTATTGATCAAGCACCTTTTTTGTCTCCCTATCATTTTAAAAAAAAATCAACAGACGGTCGGATAAAAAAAAATGCTCTTGAAGTCGTTTTCTTCTGAATTATATCATCAAAAACTTCTAAATCAATGAGCAACAATTCTCAAGAGTGCCATCATTTCTAAGCTTAATCATACAATAACCTTTTTTTTTTATTTTTGGACCTAACTTGTTCTTTTTCTGTTTTCATGTTACCAACACCCACCATGTGGTTTTACTTTTATAACTCTTTCTATGTTTACATTGATTGCTTATCAAATATTTTATCTTAAAGGTTGACGTTTCTTCTCAGAGATAAATTAAAATTTTTTTATTTATTCAAACACATATTTATATATTATGATTATAAATAAAATTTTTAGAAAATTTTATTTCTAAAAGTTATAATTGAACAATTAAGAGAAAATATAAATATAAAAAAGATTTTATAGAATAAAATCATATTCAACTAAAAACGTTGGGCGCATTTTATAATTTTTTTTTTTATATTTATATTATTTTATTCTTTTTAGTGCAATTTTAATTCGATAAATTTATTTAATATAACAATAGAAATAGAAAAGAAAATTGAATAAAACAAAGAAACTATTAATTTTCTATAAGTGATTTTATGTATTTATGTTAAGTAAATGTTATTATTGAATAATTATTATTTTAGTATATTTATAAATAAGTAATCAATATTAATATGAGCTGTATATAGATTATGTACTCATATTGTCTTTATAAACAAAGGTTAATTGCTTTGTTTAATTTTCTCTCCGGGACATATATAGAAAAAAAGATCTTTTCTTCCTACCTCTAGTTTATTGGCGCTACAACTGATTAATAAGAATTCATCACATTAATTTTAATACTATAAAATATTTTTAATTACTTTCAAAATGAAAATCTATCCTCAAATCAATATTTATGCTTCAGAATCTGTTGAAAACAAATTAACAATACAAAAGAAGTTAGTTACTTGCAAATAGAATAAGACAAAAAAAATTAAGTAAATGTTATTATTGAAGTAACGTTTTCAAAATATATTTATTATAATTATTATATTAATTAAAAATTTCTCTTTTAATGTTATAAATTATTTTGAATTTTCTCCAAAATGAAAACCAACTCAATCTGATGGCGTGAATAAAAATTCAAATATTAAAGCAATTGATCGTTAATTAAATTACAATTAATAAATTATAATTCAATTATATTTCTTCCATACCTTCTAGGTATTCATTGAAATATCTATAAAAATTTTAAAAATACTTAATTTAAAGTTGATGAAAAATCGATTTCAATTTGTCATATAAGCGAACATACAGACAGACAGACATCAAGCGAACTTGATAAAAACGTTATAAAAAGGTTTCATGTCTTGGTATGACCTTGTCGATGCGCGCGCACTTACACTTGAGAAAAATCATACGAGGATTGTCAAGTGAATTAACCAAAAGAAGGTGGCGTTAATTCTCTTTTTAAAAATATACTTTTAATTTATTCTTGTATTAAATAAAATACATGGTGTTTTATAATCATCACGATGACAATTCTAATTATAATCTCAAACCTCATTAGATTTCATAGCGGCAAAAATCACAGACATGCCTCCCGCCTTTCCTCTTCTGTTTTAATTAATTTGTTCCCCTCTTTAATTTCTATAAAATTCATGACACTTGCCTTTCTAAATCTGGAAATTATTAAATTTACAGATGTAGATAAATTCATTCTCGTCTAACTAAGTGTGGATTATTACTTTAAAATCAGTCGCAATTCTCCGATTCGTATTAAAACGTGGGTAGATAAAGGAACTTAAATATAATTTGCAATTTCCTCCCGTCTAATAATTTATCATTGAAATCTATTAAGATTTACTATTATACAAAATTACCATTTCTTTTGTTTGTAATTTGAGTAGAGTTTTTGATTTTAATAAATATTGAATTTTAAGTACCGGATTTTTTTCAAGATTTTATATTAGCATGAAAAAATTCTTACTTTATCGAATTTTAAGTACTTACTTAAGAATAACAAGGAATAGTATTTTTTTCTTTAATGAAAAGTAATTTTTATTAAGAAAATCCATATTTTGAAATATTTTTCATGAAGGATGTTGAATTTTTAGAATCAGGAGTGTAAGATATGTTTTTGACGGGAAATTCTTCTATTTTTTTAAAAAAAAGTAGCATATCATTGATTAATTTAGTAGGGGGTATTATTTAAATATACTTTTAAGCGCTTGGAGAATAAAATGAAAAGGTAAGATAAAATTTTGGATGGAAATATTTTTAATTCTTTATTTTTTTTCGTTTTTATATAAATTTTTTAGCATGACTTATTTTATATGCAATTTATAAGTATTAATGAATATTTTTAAAAAAGAAACGGAAAAATTAAGAAGAAAAAAATAATGAGTAAAACAAGCTGGAGTGTCTCCACTTGACTAGCTCGCAAATTTGAATAGAATTAATTAACATATATATTATATTTAAACTAAATTTAATTAATTAAATTATAAATTAAAATTAATAAATATATATTAAATCAGCCCGCGTTTGACTCTTTGCTGATGGCACCATGTCATGTTCTGGCGCGTGATTTGCAGTCATGTTAAAAAATTAATTCCGGTACTTTCAGAGATTCAATCAAGCTGAAATTCTATATATAGCAGTTTTATACAATTTTTAATCATGTGAAAAACTATCAAACATATATCTTTATTTTTTCGGTCACTTTAGAGGAAAAAAATCAAATGACCCTCTCTTTCGATTGAGCTACATTTCTCAAAAGTTGATAGAAAACTACGAATTTTGAATAATGCCCGTATACCAAATTTCATTATTATAGCTCAAATCGTTTTTGCGTAATCTTGTCTTCCAACACACATACACACATACACACACACACAGACATTTTTCTCAACCTTAGTGAAAATGACCCAGGGACCTTCAAAACGTATAAAAATATCAAAATCTCAACATCGAAAATTTTCATGATCGCAATACTATCTCGCCAGAGATAGTAATAAGAAGTATTTTTTTTCTATTTTTCAGCAAAAGATAATATCATTCAATTTAATAAATATATTTTTAGTACCTGGTTCACCGAGCCACCGTTCAATTTATTTAAAAGAACATAAATTAAAAATAAATAGTCCTACGTATTAATGCATTGAAAGACAAAAGTATGGCCAGTGGATATAACATAATATATATTTCGTAATTTGATTTGATTTATATTTATATTATTTTGTATTTAAGGAAGCGCTGTCTGATGTAGTTGTTGACGTTATTTAAATTTCCTATTTTAAATTTAGAAAAAACTGATAAAGATGATTTTTCCCGAGGCTGAAACCAATACAGATCGATTTTTCTTTATAAAAATTATCTATGGTGTGAATTTTAAAAATACTAATAAGTATACATATATATGTATATATGTACATATATACATATATATACAATTTTTGCTAGTATAATAAGAGAAGATATATATATAAATTTTATATATATAAAATATAGCTAATAAAATCGTATTAAAAAGAAGGATTAAAGTTTTTTTGAAGACGTGGGCCACATCCTCCGTTATTTTTATGATTTGTGTCCGTTGGAAGATGAAAAGGATGATCATGGGTTCGATTTCTTTTAATAAATTCTTATAGAAAAGTCAGCATGCAATGCAATTGATCTGCACCTTTGATTGGAATGCAATAAATGAAGATGCGTTTGTGATTGTTGTCTTGGATCATGCATTTACGATCGCGATTTTCTTGGTTCTTTTGTCTCCTTGGCTGCTGGTTTCGTGTGAATTCTATCACCTTCCCGAGCAGAGTCCATAGGCCACTTAGAATTGACCTTGAAGAAATTTCCAATGCTCTCCTTTGGGCCCCTCTAATTCTTTCCTCAAGCCATCGACAATTTTAGCTTTGAAGTCAGGTACCGTTTTGCAATCCTATTATTAAAAATCCTCCTCCTTTAGGTAATAACAATAATAATAAAAAAAAAAAAATAAAAAAAAATATGAAAATATTTATAAATTTTTTTTGTTTAAAAATTTCTCAAATCTTTTAGAAAAAAATTCATTTCGATCCTTTTTCCATTAATTTTTATTTATTTTATTTATAAAATCTTTTTTTAATTTTAGTATTATATATTCTTATGAATAATTAAATTAAATTTGAATATATATATATATATATATATATGTGAAAGTCATATTCTCTTCACGAAAATTTTCGATGTCAAGATTTTGATGTTTTTATACGTTTTGAAGGTCCCTGAGTCATTTTCCCTAAGGTTGAGAAAAATGTCTGTCTGTCTGTGTGTGTATTCATATGTATGTGTGTGTATGTGTGACAAGATTACGCATAA